>CM069934.1:13115658-13594341 GCA_036172225.1 Cryptocoryne crispatula var. balansae
TCCTAATAACATCCAAAAAAGAGTATGTATTAAGTTCATTTATGGACTGAAGTAAAACTTCCCATAGATCGTATATAAGGTTTAATGAGATTAAATCTTATGACTTTGTTAAGAACAAAGAGGAGCCTTACATATTTAACAAGAAAAGTGGGAGTTATGTTACTTTCTTGACATTTTATGTGGATGACGCACTACTCATTAAGAATGAAGTAGGTGTGTTATCATAAGTGAACGTAGCTATCAAATTGAACCTTCAAACATAATTTAGGTTTTGAGATCTATGGAGATAGATCTAAAAGTAATGCTCAGGTAATGTACGTAGTCACCATAGTCAAAGGGTTTGACATGATAAACTCCAAGATAGGTTTCTTACCTATGTGGTGTGGAGTTGATCTCTTTAAAGTGTTGTCTTTGTAGACTTCTTGAGAGATAAAAAGATCACATGACTAGATCCCTTATGCTTTTGTCATAGGGTCTATCACATTTATGATACTATGTACATGAAATGATTAATGCTCTAAATGTTATGAGCATTCATCAAGAAAGATCCAGTGAGAGTTCTTGGATAGTTTAGAGATATATCATTTGGTACTTGAGAAGCACTAAGAATGAATTTATATACCTTTGGAGGATAAGACTTGAAGTCTTGTAGTTTTACAAACACAAACTTTTAATCAAATAAGTTTGATATTAAGTCAAATAATGGTGGTGCGGTAGTGGGAGAGTTCTATGCGATAGAAAACTATAAAGTTTACAACATATGCAAAACAAGTTTACACAGTGGTTGCACACTACTTGAGTAGTCTAGATGAAGATTTTCATTTTTAATATGGGATTCTCCCAATTTTCTCTAAATGTATACCATTGTTTTGAGAAAACAATGGGGTAGAGACGATGTCTCATCAGAAGTTTAAAAATTATATGGTGATACCATAAAATCAGAGAGATTGCAATGTATAAAGATATAATTAAAGATAGAGTATTTACCGCTAATAACATTACAGATCCATTAACTGAAGCAGAGTATTTGAGCTTCACCTTGAGTTGATAGAGATTAGCCAGATGGGTGATTGGCTTTAGTGCACTTGGGAGATTGATATAAATGTATGCCCTACAAGACAATCATATATGATATGATTCGACATTTTTATATATATATCTCATTCAATTAATTAAGCAAATCTTTATTATAAGCTCTTATTAGATGTGAATATCATAATGAAATACTTGATCAAACACAATGATGATTAAATCATAATGAGATCGTGATAATGAGACTGATCATGTAGAGGTATTTGATCTAAATGTTCCTAGTCATAGGATACTTAAGACGGAACATCAAGGATCCAGATAGACTAGTGTATGTGATATCTTCTCATGTGAAGAGGATGACCGATCTCATTGGTCATTAGTGTGGAGACACTGAGATACACATACATGTGCTCATTAGTTGAATGAGTTCACTAAGATGATCGAATTAGAAACCCTGAATGGTATCTTACCGAACTGTAAATCAGGGTTTTCTATCATCACGGTTGCATGGTTGGACCTTTGATCTGAGTCACCAAAGATACCTCGTTGTGTTGAACTTGTACTTTGACCATTGACTTATAGATCCTTTGTTTAGATGGTGTAGTATAGCGATGAATCGAGTACAAGGAAAACCCGATGGAGGCAATTGAGCGAACAACAAGGGATCGTCCACTCTCGATAAGTGAGAGTGAATGTCCTATGGGATAGTACTATAAATCCATGGCCAAGGTAGATAGGATAATTGGAAAAGGATTTTTTCTAATTGATCCAATTCTAAGTACATGATCCTATAGAGTTGGTACACTAAGGAGTTGACAGTCGATACCGTACTCCTTTCCGACCAGGACATTAGATGGATGAGGGTTTATATCCATGTAGTAACTAATGATAGAAAGGCTAAATGAAGATAAGATTATCCCCATAGCCATTTGGGATCATGGGATGTAGCGTGTACCCTTCATGATCGGTAGGCCGATTAATCTGTTATCAGATAATAGATTTAATTAAATTAAATAGAATTGTTCTATTTTATTTAGGCCTCAACCAAATAGGCTATTGGGCCTAGTTGGTCACACACAAAAGGACTTATCCACAAGTATAGGGGCAAGGGCATAATTTATTGAGATTTTGGGCTTTTATAAAAAATTCTAAAATTCTCTATAAATACTAATGGTTTCAGCCAAATCCTATCAAGCCAAGGGTGTTAACCACGTCCTCAGCCTCCTCCCTACCTCCTTCTCCCTCTGGAAGGCGTCCATGGTCAATGGAGCTCCGTTCGGGAACAGTTCTCGAGGCCGACGCGAAGGGAGAACCTATTATAGATAAAGTTCGTATGGATACTGCTGGAGACCCGGCATTTGAATGGTTTGAAGAACTTAAGAAGCTCATCTCCTTCTGCTCCATGAGATTATATGAATCTCTATCAGGTATATTCGAACCCGATTAGCTCGATTTTCGATTTTCGTCGTTCGGTTTCGATTGAGATAGATTCTAAAGAAACTCATAGGAATCGTCGCTTCTGCTACACCAAATTTTTATGGATGATTCCTTACAAAAGAAACAACCTCAATATAAGGATTTCAGATCCATTAAATCCATCTTCGTCTCTGCACGAATGGGCTATGAGATTTTTGATATAATTGTATGCCCTACAAGCCAATCATATATGATAAAGTTTTACATTTCTTGTAATAACTTTTTTAGTATTAATGACATTATCTTAATTACCTGCACTATATAGATGCGTTTATTGTAATAAAATCTTAGGATGTATGTAATGATGATTGAATCATGATGATATCATGATAATGAGATCGATCATGTAGAAACATGCAATCTAAATGTTCTTAGTCATAAGATTCTTGAGATTGGACATCAATGATCTGGTAAAACTAGTGTATATGATATCTTCTTATAAGACAAGGATGGCTAATCTCATTGGTCATCAATGTGGGGACACTGAGATACATGTATAGATGCTCATTAGGAAAATAAGTTCACTAAATTAACTAATATAGAATCCTCGAATGGTTTCTTACCGAACTCACAATCAAGATATTCTATCATCACAATTGCATGGTTGGATTTTTGACTGAGTTTCCAAAGATGCCTTGTCGAGGTGTACCATGTACTTTGACTATTAACTTATGGATCACTTAGTATTGTGGTCCCGTATAGTTAATGGATTGGGTGTATAGGAAACCCGAGTGCAGGCAATTTAGCAGAACAATAGAAGATAATCCACTCTCGGCGGAGAGAGAGAATGTTCTATGGTTAGTACTTTAAATCCTTGGCCAAGATAGGATAATTGGAAAAGGGTTTTTCAATTGATCCGATTATGAGTACAAGATTCTTTAGTGTTGGTATATCTAGCGAGTTGATAGTCGATGCCATACTCCTATACGATTGAGATATTAGATAGATGAAGATTTATATTTGTGAAGTAACTTATGATGGAAAGGCTCTTGGGAGAGGAGTTCATCCCCGAAGCCGCTTAGGATCATAAGATGTGGCTTGTACCCTTCATTATCGGTAGAAATTTGTCAAATCTATCATAAAATAATATATTTAATTTAAAAAAGTTGTTCTTTTAATTATGCCTTAAGCAAATAGGTTTTTGGGCCTAGTAGGTCACACACATAAAGACTAATTTGTAAGTTTGGGAGCTTGGGTTAATTTATAGAATAAGGAAGAGTTTTTGTGAAAACTCTGAGTTTTATGAATAATAGCGATGAGACCACAAACCTTATTAAATCAAGGGAGCTCTCTATACCCCAGCCACCCTCCTTCACGGTGCGTCGGAGAACACGACTTCGGGAGGCGGTTCATGTGGATATGACTAGATAAGGTTTGTGCTTGAGTGGCTAGGAGGGCATGAGAACACTCTATCTTCTTCAATCATTGGGGATTATTTGAATCCCACAAAGGCACATGTTTAAAATCACTTTGAATACCGATTTTGGCAATGTTATTCAGTTTTGATCGAGACCAAGATATTCAAATACGAGAAATCAAAAATCTTTTACTATGTCAATCTGATTACATCGATATAAGAAATATAAAATGTTTTCCTGAATCTATATAAATGTCCATTTTGACAGATCAACCATAATCTTATGAAATATAGTTTTGAGATTTATTGGTTCTAAATGAATCTTGTGACAAAGGGTTTTATAATGCCACAAATTGTTTAAATTTTGGACCACTAAAGAGTGCAGTAGAGGGTTTGAAGGATGGTGATTTTGTTTCATGGAATTCACTGGTTCGATTTGAGGATTTCTTGAGATCTTCTTCCATGAAGACATTTTATGCTTTATGGATGATTTAGAAGATAGGTAATGTGATTATCAAGAGTTTCCCATCATTATTTTGCTTCGAACGGCACAATTAGTGGTCGATTAAGCATTTCTACGGCAAAAGAGAAGCTCTAGGGACAACGCTGGTTTTTTCCTATTTTCCCATTGATTGGGACTTTTTTATTGAAAATAAAATGATATTTTTGGATTTCTTGTTCAATTAATAATTGACCTACTATTTTTTAGGATTTTTTTGAGGTTGGAAAGTCTAGTTTTAAGAAGGTCTTGAATCTCCCTTCTGCGGTTACTGTTCACCCTTATTAGGTGAAGATGTACCTGACGGGACCCGATAGCTAGATCCAGGCACCGGTCAATGCATGTTTGAACGCGGATGCGCGCTGCATGTGGCACACGCTAGAAAAACGTGTGCGAGTGCGTGTTGGCTCACAGCTTGTGGCGCATGGGATGGCACCGTGTGCTAGCGCCATTGGTGTACGACCAATGCACTAAGGAGGTGTGGCAGGTTGGCATAAGTTGCTTTGAGGTCATTTTATATGATTTTAAACTATTTAAAATCATATGAAAATTGGAAAAATACCAAACAAATTGTAGATAATTTGTAAAGGAAAATTATATAATAGATTATTAAGGTGTTTGATGATCTATTATGTGGTTTCGAGTCCTATTGTCATAGATTTATTCATTGTTAAGTTTTTAAAAATGTTTTAATGACTTAAGTTTTGAAATTAATGCCTAAATTGATTCTATAAAATGTTGAAATGTGATTTTATAAAATGATAAGTAGGACATTGATTTGGCATTGTGTACAATTTTGGAAATGCATGAATTGTCCAAATTATTTGGAGTTGTTTGTATGCATCATATAAATTTCAAAACTTATGATGTATAGTTTTAAGATATAATAGTTTCTCATATTATTACCACATATTCGTACTATGTTCATGTGATGGATGAATGTGATTGCCTGGATGATCATGGATACAAAATGTATGTCATGTGATAATATTTATTTTATGTGGGCATGTAATTAAGGGCTTGTGTGTCTAATATTCTCTATTATCCATTCTGATTGTATATTCTACATCCTTCTAAAATGTACTCCCCTTGATTAAGATCAAGATTTCTTATTAGATTAATGTACACTTTTGGGTTTGTGTGCCCTTAATGCTCTTGTAATGACAAGAAGACCAATCGAGATGGAGGAGAGAACGGGATGCTTGGAGAGGAGTTCTTCAAGGCTTAATGACGTGTCAACATCAACATAGGATGTTGAATCCTTTAATTCATATTGATCTAGCTCTAGTCAAGCATTAATGTGATGAAAGTCCATGATCATCTATTTAAATTTTGCATATGTGATATGTTTGTGTGTTCTAGGTACCTTAGATATTTGATTTTCAAAGGTATACATATATTTGTGTATCACATGCTATGATGAGACTAATAACCCCTCCTTGCTTAAATTAGGTTGGTAAGTGTGGGAAATTAAAAATGACTTGTGATATCAAATAGCATGCGATACATATGTATATGTATACCTTTGAATATCAAATATCTAAGGTACCTAGAACACACAAACATATCACATATGCAAAATTTAAATAGATGATCATGGACTTTCATCACATTAATGCTTAACTGGAGCCAGATCAATATGCATTAAAGGATTTAGCATCTTATGTTGATGTTGACATGTCATTAAGCCTTGAAGAACTCTTCTCTAAGCATCTCGCTCTCTCCTCCACCTTGATCGGTCTTTTTGTCATTACAAGAGCATTAAGGGCACACAGACCTAAAAATGTACACTAATCTAATATGAGTTTAACTCATATTTGGTTATACAATGAGAAATGACTTAAGGAGTTCCATATGGATGGCAACATGAAGGCAAATGATTTTGAATCATTAACCAAATATGAGTCTTATCTTATTAAAAAATGACTAACTCTCCATTTATTGGAAATGGAGGGTGGACCAAAGAGTTATTATAACTCATACAATTGGATGCATGTTGGACTATGTCCGTTAAGGCTAAATATGGACATTCTTATTTCATCTTTAATAGATGATTTCTCTAGGCATAAATATGTGTGCTTGTGAAGTACAAATATGAGGCTTTGAGGAATTATCAAAGGTTAAAAATGAAGTAAAAAATAAATAGAAAGAATATTATAGCTCTTTTATTAGATCAAGGAGTGAAATACTCAATTACTAGATTCACACATCATTTGAAAGATAATACAACCTTGTCTTAATAGACATCTCCCTATAACTCTTAACTTACTTAAGTAGTAGAAATATGGGAAATTGTGTTTTGTATGACATGACATAAGTAATGACAATCTTTGTGAAATCTTCTTTGTTTGTTTAGGGATAAGCACTCAATATGCTTTCTAAATTATTCTGATTATTCTATATATGATATGGTAAAGGGAGTTAAAACTTGATCTTAAGTTGGTTAAGATTTTGAAATGTCCGACCTTGATGAAGATGTATAACCCATAGTAATTAGAATATAAGATAAAAAGTGTAGACTTGTGGGATATCCTAATGAGACTTAAAGATATTTAAATATACCACTTTTAGAGATAAAGGGTATGTGTTGCTTAGTTTATTGTATTCTTAGAGGAAGAGTTCTTCCTTGAGGAAAATAGTGGGAGCAAGGAATTTCTAGAAGGGATTCCAAACCCACAAACTAAAGACACTTCTATTAAGGTACTAATTGATAATAACACACATCATAGGTCTTCAATTGTGCTCATTCAACCTTGTAGATGTGTGAGACATATCTTTGATGGAAGAAGATAGGCATAATAAAGTGTAGATGTTGATCCAAAGACCTATGAAAGACAATATGAGATATTGATTCCAAAATGGGAGGAGACAATAAAATCTATAATAATACCCATTTATTTTAGTCAAGTTTGGAACTTGGTAGATCCACCTGAGGGTTGAGTACTCATTAGGTGTAAATGTAAAATGAAAGGATGTATAGCAGTGAATTTGAGGGTGAGACCTATAAGGGAAGGATGATTGAAAAAGACATCATTTAAGTTAAGGAGTTGACTATGATGACATCTTTTAACCATTGTCATACTTCAATATATTTAGATTTTATTGGTGAACACTATGACTATGAGATATGTCAATTAGGATGTTAAGATAATATTTTACAATGGTGAAATTGAAGGGGAGGTATATATGATACAACCTATTGTATATGATACAACTTGAGAGATATGAGTCCAAAAACATCTAAAGAAAGCGTACATGTTGTTAATGTCCATTCATAGACTACAACAACATTCTTAACATTGGAATATAAAATTTAATAAGATTGAATCTTATGGCTTGTTTGGAATGAAGAACCTTGTATGTATAAGAAGGCTAGTGGGAGTGCTATTGTATTCTTGACATTTTATATTGATGATGTACCATTATAAATGATGTAGGTATGTTATCATCCGTGAAGCCTAGCAATAAAATGAATCCTTCAAAAGTATTCTGGGAGAGCCTTTCTTAAGAATTTAGATATATGGAGATATATCTAAAAGGGATGCTTGGCTTGACCCATTTGTTGTACATAGACACCGTAGTCAAAGGGTTTGACATGAAAATTCTTATATAGGTGTCTTGCCTATGAGATATAGGGTTTAACTTTTTTAAAGAGAGATGGAATACATGAGTATAGTCTCTTATGCCTTAGTCATAGGGTTTATCATGTATACTATGTACATAGCCTGATGTAATTAGTGCTATAAGTTTAATGAGTAGTCATTAGGCAAGAGAAGTACATCCTTGAGTACTTGAGTAGTACCAAAGATGCATTTCTAGTATGGAGGATAGGACTAGAAGTTTTGAGTTAGACTTAGGCTTCTAGTTCCATATGACTAGTAGCTGAATAACTTTAGGGTATATGTTTACCTGGAAGGTGGTATAGTGAGTTGGAAAAGTTCCATGTTATAGACACTGTAGATTTTAAAAATTATAATTGTTGATGACTACTTGTGATGTAGTCTAGATGAAGAAGTTCATCTTATATTAAGGAGTTGTTCCTAATATCTCTGATAATGTACCATTATTTTTTGAAAATGATGGATCATCACCTATGTAGTGGAGCCTTTGTCCCATTAGAGGTTTAAACACTTTTGTGGCTATAATACTTGATCAAAGTGGCTGCAACTCAAGGAGACATTATTTAAGATAGAGTATCTTAAACTATAAACATTGTAGATCCACTAACTAATGCCTTGACTCAAAGTGTGTTTGATGGTCATTTTGAGTGAGGGGGAACATACATGTGGGTGATTGGCTTTAATGCTAGTGGAAGATTGATAGAAATGTATACCCTACAAGCCAATCATATATGATATGGTTTTACATTTCTTGTACTATTTAGATGCGTCTATCATAATGAAGTCCTAAGTTAAATGCAATGATGATTAAATCATGATGAGATCATTATAATGAGATCAATCATCAATAAGTATGCGATCTAAATGTTCCTAGTTATAAGATTCTTGAGATGGGACATCAAAAATCCAGTAAGACTAGTGTATATGATATCTTTTCAAATGATGAGCATGACCAATCTCACTGGTCATCAATGTGAGGACACTTAGATACATGTATAGGTACTCATTAGAGGAATGGGTTTACGAAACTAACTAATATAGAATCCCTAAATGGTATCTTACCGAACTGTTGATCGGGGTATTCTATCTTCACAAATTTGCACGGTTGGATCTTTGACTGACTCACCAACAATGCCTTGTTGGGCATACCATGTACTTTGACTATTGACTTATGGATCACTTAGTATTATGGTCCTGAACTGTTAATGCATTGGGTAAGTGGGAAACTCGGTGGAGGCAATTGAGCGGACAATAGGAGATCATCCACCCTCGGTAAAAGAGAGAGAATGTCTTATAGATAGTACTCTAAATCCCTGACCAAGGTCGATAGGATGATTAGAAAAGGGTTTACCTATTGATCCAATTACGAGTACAAGATTCCATAGTGTTAGTATATCTAGGAGTTGACAGTCAATGCCATACTCCTATCCGATCGGGACATAGGATGGATGAAGATTTATATATGTGTGGTAACCAATGATGGAAAGGCTCTTTGGAGAAGAGTTTATCCCCAAAGCCATTTAGGATCATAGGATGTGGCTTGCACCCTTCATGATCGGTAAGCTATCAAATCTATTATGAGGTAATAAATTTAATTTAAAAGAAGTTGTTCTTTTAATTAGGCCTCAACCAAATGGGCTCTTAGGCCTAGTAGGTCACACACATAAAGACTAATCTATAAGTTTGGGGGCTTGGGAAATTTTATAAAACCAAGAGGGGTTTTTATGAAAAATTCTAAATTTTATAAATAATAGTAATGAGAACACAAACCCTATCAAGACAAGGAAGCTCTCTACACCCTAGCCACCCTCCTTCGTTTTCTCCCACCTTAGAAGCCGCCATTGGATGGTGGAGCTTCATTTAGGCGAGTGGTCGGCATTGATGCAAAGAAGGAGAACCCGACTTCGGAGGCGGTTCGTACAAATATAACTAGAGGCTGCATGCTTGAGCGACTTGGAGAGTGTGAGAACACTCAAACTTCTCTAATATATAGAGATTATTTGAATTCTACAAAGGTATGTGTTCGAAATCATTTTAAAGACCAGGTTTGGTAATGTCATTCAATTTTGATCGAAAATAAGACATTGATAAACAAGGAATCAAAAATCTTTTACTACGCCAATGTAATTGGATCAATTCCTTATCAATAGAAATGTATACCCTACAAGCCAATTATATATGATATGATTCGACATTTTTATAAATATTTCATTTAAATAATTAGGCAAATCTTCATTACTTGCTCTTAATAGATGCATATATCATAATAAGGTCCTTGATCACCTACAATGATGATCGAATCATGATGATATCATAATAATGAGATCGGCTATTTAAAAGTATGTGATCTAAATGTTCTTAGTCATAGGATCTTTGAGATAGGATATCAAGAATCTGCATAAACTAATGTGTGATGTCTTCTCATCAAGGGAATTGAGCAAACAACAAAGGATTGTCCACTCTCGATAAGTGAGAGTGAATGTCCTATGGGATAGTACTTTAAATCCCTAGCCAGGGTAGAGAGGATAATTGGAAAAGGAGTTTTTTAATTGATTCAATTTCGAGTACAGGATCCAATAGAGTCGATACATTAAAGAGTTGATAGTCAATATCATACTCCTTTCCAACTGAGACATTGAATGGACGATGATTTATATCCATGCAGTAACTGATGATGGAAAGGCTCCATGAAGATAAGATAATCTCCATAGTCATTTAGGAATATGGGGTGTGGCTTGTACCCTTCATGATAGATAGGCCAATTAATACGTAATCGAATAATATATTAAATTAAATTACATATAATTATTCTATTTTTTATCTCTCAACCAAAAAGGCTATTGGGTCTAGTGGGTCACACACTTAAAGACTTATTCATAAGTACAAGTGCATGGGCATAAGATTTTGGATTTTTATAAAAATTTCTAATTCTCTATAAATACTAATGATTTTAGCCAGACCCTATCAAACCAAGGGTTAAAACCACATACTCATCCTTCTCTCTACTACCTTCTCTCGGTGGAAGGCATCCATATGTGAAAGAGTTCTGTTCGGGAAGAGTTCTCGAGGCCAATGTGAATGGAGAACTTGTTGTGGATAAAGTTCGTGTAAATACCGCTGGAGACTTGACATTTGAATGATTTTAAAAGCTTCATAAGGTCTTCTTTTTTTACTTTATGGGATTAAATGAATCTCTATTAGGTATATTTGAACCTGTTTTAATCAGTTTATAATTTTCGATGTTCAGTTTTGATTAAGATAAGTTATAAATGAACTCAGAGGAATCGTCGCTTCCGTTACACCAAAATTTTTAATATGATTCCTTATAGTGGTATTAGAGCCAAGTTCAAGTCTTGGTTGAAATTGAGGTCGAATTGATGTTATTTTATGTAATTTATGTACTCTCAAATCTGTGCAAATATCTATCTTTAGAGGCCACCATAATTCACATGTAAGTTATATAAGAGATTGGTTGGCATTAATAGAATCTTGGGATATAGCTCTTTCCAATAGCACAAACCATACAAATTTTAGATCTCTGTAGCGTCTGATAGAAACCCCAATATTTGGTGTTTCTATCACGCCAGAATAGTCATCCAAAATTGAAGATTTTGTAAAATCTCTATCTATATAAACAATTTAAGCTTTGATAAGGTTTTAGAAGATGGGTAATAATATTACCTAACCTTACCCCATGATCTCCTTCTTTGAACGATGGTGGAGGAAGAGAATTTGAGTCTTTTTCGGTGATCTAAGGTTCTGTTGGGTCTAACGGCATCATCCTATTTCTCCTTAATTTTCTATTAATATTAAATTTTTATATGAATATATATACATATTTTTAAACTTCATTTTATAAGGATTCCATATTGTATTTTTTTAGAATTTTTGGCTTCCGAGATAAGAAGTTATCCTAGTTGAAAGATAGAGATTTACGCTACAAAATCCGATCGACCACCTCCTCTTCTTCTTCATTTTAAGGTCAATTTAGATTTTTCTTTGATTTTAAGTTGAATATTTTGAAATCCTCATTTGATAAGGATTCTAACACATAGTTTTTTGGATTTTTAAGAGTTTAGGATAAGGAGATAAGAGCCAATATTGGTGGAATTTATCCTCCTGGATGAACAGTGCCACGACAATGTTATTAGGCGGAGAGGGTGACTCCGATTTGGACCCAGATGCTACAATGATAAGAAGGTAGTGCATTGGCAGGCGCACGGAGGTTGGTGCAGGTGATCTAAATATCTAGCGCACCCGATGGTGCGCGCATGCACAAGCCTAAGTGGCATTGTGTGCTAGTGGAAATGGCGCATTGCACCTGTCATTATTTTTAATGATTTTAAATCTTGTTTACATATATTCATTTATAGTTAAACCTTAAAATTATTTTAAAGGTTTAACTTAGTGAATTAGTAAATTAATTCTATGAAATGAGATTTTGCATAATATAAATTAGAACATTAATTTATAACTTTTCACAATATTGGGAATGCATGAATGTTCTAAATTGTTAGATATGATTGTATGATTCATATAAATTGTTTATATGTAGTTTTCATATAATTTAATTCATGAAAATTTGACATGCATGAAATTGAGAAATTGAAAATTAAAATATATAATATTATGCTAATATATATGATTTATTTTATATAATTATCATGTATGCACTCTATGTTCATGTGATGAATGTTAATGTGTTGTATGGAGGTGATCATGGACTTAAATATGTTTGGCCTGTGATTACTTATTTAGTTATGTTGGTTTTGTTATTAAATGGGGTCTGCATGTGCCTCCTCTCTCTCTATACAATCTAATTGTAAATTCTATCTTTCTCTATTAATGTACTCCTCTTGGCTAAAATCATGGTTTCTTATTAAGTTATGTACATTTGTATGTTTGCATACCCTTAAGCCATTTGTAATAGTTAATGCCATTTGTGGAAGGTTGGAGAGCGGGACCACTTAAAGAAGCATCCTTCTGAAGTGGGAGCATGCCAACTCAAGCTTCGAAACATGGATTTGCACCTATTGGGGTTCCTTATGTGCATGCATAGGGTTAAGTCCATGATCACATGTTTTCTTGCATCTTTGATATGTGGTTGTGTGTTACGTGTTATACCTTAAATATATGACATTCAAAAGCTATTATATATACTTTACACATATTATTGATGAGACTAAAATAAAATTCCTCTTTGTTTTAATTAGGTCGATAAATGTGAGACATTAAGAATGACTCATGTAGCCTTCTATTGTTATGGTCATGATGAGCCAATCTTAGATTGGATGGGTTTATTGTGTTTCCCACAAGATTCATTTAGAAATGGATTGGTAATCATAGCAAAGGCATTTGTCAAACTTTGGAATAGACCATTGGCATGGCCTTGTTGTGTATCCTACAAGGGCTATGATGAGAATCTATTTTCATAATGTAACAAGTGAATTTGACTTAGCTAGAGTATATAGCTTGTTGTGTTTCCCACAAGGTTATAACTCTAGAGGCTAAATGCCTAAGAGTTGCATGGGTTGTAATTGGTAAACGTTACCTACCTATTAAGTATGGAATGACTTGTTGTCTTTCCCACAAGGTCATCACCATAAGTTAATTGGGTCTTACTCCCCACTAGGATTTCATCATGCTATCCCATCTTTACATAATGAGGGCTATGCAAATTTATCAAACATTAATGAAAATATAAATTAAGATGAAAGACTGTATCTTAATTTTAATGAATGTCTGCAATGTTATATTAATAAAATTATATCTCAGTTCTAGAATGTGATGATAAACCATCATTAGTAAGACATACTAGATGTTAAGTAGTTGTAATTGATAAAAATATATACCCTACAAGCCAAACATATATGATATGATTCAACATTTCTAGAAATATCTCATTCAATTAATTTGGCAAATCTTCATTAAAAGTTCTTATTAGATGCAACTATCATAACGAGGTCCTTGATCATATGCAATGATGATTAAATCATGATGAGATTATGATAATGAGATTGATCATCTAAATGTATGTGATCTAAATGTTCCTAGTCATAGGATCCTTGAGATAGGATATCAAGGATACGGATAGACTAGTGTATGTGATGAGAATGACTGATCTCATTGGTCATTAGTGTGGAGACACTGAGATACACATACAAGTGCTCATTAGTTGAATGAGTTCACTGAACTGATCGAATTAGAAACTTGAATAGTATCTTACCAAACTGTCAATCAAGGTTTTCTATCATCACATTGCATGGTTGGAACTTGTGCTTTGGCCATTGACTTATAGATCATCGTTTAAATGGTCCAGTATAGCGATGGATCGAGTATAAGAAAAACCCAATGGAGGCAATTGAGCGGACAACAAGGGATCATCCACTCTTCGTAAGTGAGACTGAATGTCCTATGGGATAGTACTCCAAATCCCTGGCCAGGGTAGTTAAGATGATTGGAAAAGGAGTTTTACAATTGATCCAATTCAGAGTAAACGTTCCTATAGAGTCGGTACATTAAGAACTTGACAGTCAATACTGTACTCCTTTCTAACTGAGACATTGGTTGGATGAGAGTTTATATCCATGCGGTAACTAATAATGGAAAAGCTCAAAGGAGAGAAGATTATTTCCATAGCCATTTGAGATCATGGGATGTGGCTTGTACCCTTCATGATCGGTAGGTTGATTAATCTGTTATCGGATAATAGATTTAATTAAATTAAATAGAATTGTTCAATTTCATTTAAGCCTCAACCAAATAGGCTATTGGGCCTAGTGATTCACACACATAAGGACTTATCTACAAGTACAGGGGCAAGGATGTAATTTATGAAGATTTTGAGTTTTTATAAAAAATTTCAAAATTCTCTATAAATACTAATGGTTTCAGCCAAACCCTATCAAGCTAAGAGTGTAAACCACATGTTCAGCCTCCTCCATACCTCCTTCTCTCTCTAGAAGGCATCCATGGGCGATGGAGCTCCATTCGGGAATAGTTCTCAAGGTTGGCACGAAGGGAGAACTTGTTGTGGATGAAGTTCGTGTGAATATTGCTGGAGATTAGACACTTGAACAGTTTGAAGAGCTTGAGAAGCTTATCTTCTTTCTCTCCATGAGATTATATAAATCCCTATCAGATATATTCGAACTCGATTTGATTAGTTTTTTATTTTCGTCGTTCGATTCTGATTGAGATAGATTATAAAAAAACCCATAGGAATCGTCACTTCCGCTACACTAAATTTTTATGGACGATTCCTTACAGTAATGGCTCATACTTCTTAGATCAGTTTATAACTAAGAGAATTGTTTATATGGTTGACCACTTAACTGTCCTACTTGAGATGTAGGTTTCTCTTAGACTATCTAATGATATGGGAGAAGATAAGATCTTATCTCGTAAAATAGAATAGAAAAGATACATTGTTTGCCTTATACTAGATGTTAGCCTCTATGAGATAAAAATCGTAGAGGCGACATGGATAGATGGATATGAGATCTGTCATGGCTCATAGTGATGAGCTAATCATGGGCAAGTCAAGAATAACAATACATTTTAAATACTTTTTTTGGTGAGACCAATAAAATAAAGTAAGATTATTAGATCAAAATAGAAAAAAAGTTAAAAGTCAAAAAAAGTGGTCAAGATAATAAGGCCTAAATAAGACAGAATTCTTCCACTATCATGATGATGGTAAGTTAAGAGAAAGTGCAAAGTATATTGCACATTATACAAAGGTGGAGCTTGAGAAGTTTCATGTATCTAATTCATTAATATTTACTTGTTTTAACTATACACTGAATGGTATTAGATAATATGTATGTATATCATAGTATTAGATACTATGGATACATCTAGTGGTATGAGATATAGAATCTTATATCTACAAAGAGTTGTAGATGATGATAAGTAAATGAAGGCTTAATAAAGATGTTATCCTACATATGAAATGGTGCAAAAGTTGCATCATTATTAGTGGGAGATACATATCTTTAATAGTATTCTAGAGTTGTCTTAATTATTAAGATTGCTATTATATCTTTCAAAAAGAATGTTATCTATATTTCTTATTTAAGTAAATGTTGATTTATTCTGAGCAATGGAAATGATAAATGTTCTAAGACATAAATGGCAAAGTGTTTGCTAGTGGGAGTTTAATAAATTGTTTAAAAGCGTATTAGACATGTTAGCTCTATGTTATTGGAGAATACTTATTTTAAGATAAAATGGATTGATTTAAATTAATTTACTCTTTATCTTAATGTAGATATGGAGAATAGGCTGATGAGTTCTTAGAATTTAGGCATATGTTAGCCCATATCTGTTAAGGCTAAAGAAGAATATTTCTACTTCATTATTTTTAAAGATGATGTCTCTAGGTAAGGATACATATACTTTATGAAGTACAAATTTAAGACTTTTAAGTTATTTGAGATTAAAAATAAAGTAAAGATACTAATGAAAAGAGTATTAAAACTCTTTGATAAGATCAAAGAAGAGAATATGCAAGTACATTATTCACACATAATTAAAAGATAATAGAATCTAATTTTAAAGGACATCACTTTATGCATTTTAGCTTAATCGAGTAGCTAAAATGAGAAGCCATATTGTGTAGGATACAATACAAATAATGATAATCTTTTCAAAAGTTTTTCTTTGTCTATTTAAGTCTAAGTACTCGATATAACCACTTTATCTTGAATTGGTACCTGCTAAGTCTATTCAAAATATTCCATTCCATATAAAGAGGTTAAAGCTTTACATTAAGCAAGTTAAGGTTTTAAAATGTCTAATATGGTGAAGTAGCATAACCTTAACTAGTTGGAATATAAGACCATATGAAGTATTGGCTTGTGGAAAATCTTAAGGCATAGGAGGGATTGATGAATTCTTGAACAAACTTCTAGATATTAAATATACCACCCTTATGAATAAGGCTATATGTTGCTCAACTCACTATATTTCTAAAGGAAGAGCTCTTGTTTAAGAAAGATAGTATGAGCAAGTATATATGGAAGATGTTCCAATCCCATAACATAATGACACTTCTATTATGGTATCAGTTAATAATTACACAAGAATAGTTCATAGGTCTTTACTTGTGTTCATTCAACCTAAGATATTTGTGGGACATATCTTTGATGGAAGAAATGAGGCATAAGATAGATAGGATATTGATCCTAGTTCTATGTAGAAGCAATATAAAATATTGATTTTGAAATAGGAAGACAATAAAATGTGATATAAACTCTATCTATTCAAATCAAGTTTAGAACTTGATAGATCCACATAAAGATATAGTATCCATAAGGTATAAATGGATCACTAAATAATAGGTTAGAGTGGATTAGAAGATAGAAACCAAGGACAAGGATAGTTGAAAAGGATATTATTTAAGTCAAATAGTTGACTATGATGAGATCTTTTACCTATGTCATAAATTAATTCATTCATGTTTTGATTATTACACACTTTGACTATAAGATATGTCATATAGATGTTAAGATAGTGTTCCATTAAGGTACTTTAAGAAACAGGTGTATATAATACAACTTTTGGGAATCAAATCACAATAATATTCTAATAGAGTGTGTATAAGATCTATTTATGAACTAAAGTAAAACTTTCCATAGTTAGTATATAAGGTTTAATGAGACTAAATCTTACGACTTCATTGAAAATGAAAAGAAACCTTGTGTATTCAAGAAGATAAGTGTAAGTGTTATTACTTTCTTGATGTGTTATCTAAATGACATATTACTCATTGAGAATAAAGTAGACATGTTATCATCAATGAGCTTAGTTATCAAATTAATCCTCTAAAGATAATATGGGTTTTAAGATCTATGGAGATAGATTTAAAAGCTTGGTTGGCTTTACCTAGTTAATGTACGTAGGGGTGGGCACGGTTCGGTTTGATCCGGTTTGGACCATTTTTTTTCCAAACCGAACCAAACTGAATCACCCTCCCAAACCGAACTGAACCAAACCGAATCAATTCGGTTTGGTTCGGTTTGGTTCAGTTTAAACCAAAAATAAATAAAAATATTTAAATTAATTATTTTTTACATATATATACTAATTTTTATGTTAAAAATAATGAAAATAAATATTGTTTTATTATAAAATTTATAAAAACATCATTTTTATTAATACTATAATAGTTTTTTTATATTTTTTTGATTAAATCGGTTTAAACGGTTTGGTTTGGTTTAAATCGGTTTGGAGATTTTTCAAACCGAACCAAACCGAAAGGGGGTCCAAACCAAACCGAATGGACTGGTTCAGTTTGGTTTCTCGGTTTGAACTGTTTTGTGCCCACCCCTAAATGTACGTAGTCACCATAGTCAAAAGATTTGACGCGGTCAATTTCAAAGTGGAGTTTTTATCTGTGTACTATGGAGTTGATCTCTTTAAAGAGATATCTTTAAAGACTTCTTGATAGATAAGAGAGCATATGAGTAGAGCCCTTATCTTTGTCATAGGATCTATTATGTATGAAATGCTACGTACATGACTTGATTAATGCTCTAAATATTAAGAGCATTCATCAGGTGGATCCATGTGAGAGTCACTGGATAGTTTAGAGATGTATTATTTGATACTTGATAAGTATTAATAATGTATCTCTATATAATGGAGGATAAGACTTGAAGCTTTGTAGTTTTACAAATGCAAGTTTCTAATCAAATAAGTCATATAATAACTTAAAATAATGGTGGTGTAGTGAAATTTGGAAGAGTTCTATGCAATAGAACATTATAAATTCTACGATTAATATAAAGAAGATTATAAAATAATTACACACTACTTGAGAAGTAGTTTAAATAAAGATGTTCATCTAAAATATAAGATTATCCTAGATTTCTCTAAAAACGTTCCATTATTTTGATAAAATAGTGGGGTAGAGCAAACATCCCATCAATAGTTTAAAATTTTTGTGGTGATACTACTGTACATTTAATTTAGAGTATGCATAATGATGTTAGTGATCATACAAATACAAAATAATTTGAAACAAAATAGATTGAAATTTGAAATGTCAATTGAAGAGTTAACTAGTAATTTAAATTAGAATTGAGTTATTTAAATGGTAAACTATTGTGGCCACTCCAACCTTTTAATTATCAACTCAACATTATCGTGTATATATATATATAAATAGATGTATTTTGGGGGCTTATTTTTCTCTGATTTCGTGTTCGCTAAGTATATCTAGAGCATGACAAATTTGGTTTAATTCTTAAGAAATATTTTCCAATCCAATCAAATCATGCACGCATAGAATTCTGAATAAAATCAAACCTTACCAAACTAATTCAAAATGGTTATCCTTAACTCATGTTTTATTAAAATACATTACACATGTTTATATATAATTTCATTTGGTTTGATTTAAGTCATATTTGTTTAAAATATAGTATATATTTTCATATATAACTAGTTTTATTTTAAGAACTATTTAAATATTTAATTTTACAAGAAAAGTATGCAAACATGGTCACTACATTTGAATAAAAATAAATCTTAATCAAATTGGGTTATTCATTTTATCAGTTTCATTTACTTTGAACATGAGTTAAGGGGTACGTTTGTTTGCCTGTAAAATGGGCGGTCGGAGCAAGTTTTCCCAATATTATATTAATCCTTTTTATTTTTCTGTCTATAAAATTAGAAAATTACTTGACCCTCTAGATGTCGTGACTTTGGCATCCAGTAACACTAAAATATACAAACTGTAGAAGAAGCCTAGCTTCAATGAATATGGTGAAGTCTTCAAAATTGAGGTAGTTATATAAATTAATAAATATTTCAATAAATTAATTATAAAAATTTTAGTTTTTATTTTAAAATTTATATTTTATTTATATAATTAATATAATTTAATCAATTCATTTAATTAATAACCATCACAAATAGTTTTTTCAACACTTATATTATTTACAATTGATAAGATATATTTTTAGAGAATTATTTACAAATATTTAAATAAATAAAAAATTAAAAAATATGTTTTCTTGCAAAAAAATAACCGATTATATTTTTTAGAAAAAAATTATGCGTAACCAAATGAAATACTATATTTTCAATTTCCTAGTAAAAGTTGCTCCATGAATATGTTTTCCTTGATTCAACTTTTACAAAGATCCAAACCGAGTCTTATGGGGTGTTTGGTTGCATTTTATTTTTTTATATGGTTTCATGATAAAAAATGGCATCACACATTGAAACTTGACAAATTTTAAAATTGAAAACTATAAAAATATAATGTTTGGCAAAAACATTATCATTTTTAGAAATGATGGTAAGGTGTTTGGTGTATAAATGAAAAGTCACTTATGTAGCACATGGGTTAGGCTTGTGAACCATGTGATGTGGTTGTGCACTTTTGAAAAAAAAAGTGCTCAATACCTCATTTTTTTTCTCTATCACGTGGAGGAGAGTGAAAAAACTTTTAAGATAAAAAATTGTAACACATGCCAAACACTTTTAAAATAAACTTTTACTACAATTTTTAAAAATTAAAATAAAAATGCTCATTATCATGCAACCAAACACCCCATTAAAAATGATGACAGAGACATCAAAATAACGTTATATTTGCAAAGGTGTTCTACGGAAGATTACAAATTGAACGCCTGTTTTTGAATTCTGATACAAGTAAAATACTTATGGGGTGTTTGGTTACATAATAATTTTTTGTACACTTTTATGATAAAAAATTGTATTAAAATAAAAAGTGAACTAACTCATGACATAAAATTATCATGTTTGGAGGGATGTGATTACAAAAACAAGTAACTACTACACATGACCAAACAAAGTGGGGGACCACAAGAAAAAAGAAAGAGGTGAAACCCTCTTTTTTTGTTTAAGAAGAAAATCACTTTTAAAACATAAAATTGTCATGGTTACCAAACACCTCTTTTAACAAGTTTTCTTACAATTTTTAAAAATTAAAACAAAAACCTTCATTATCATGCAACCAAACACCCCATTAATATATTTCACACGTTATTTGTCTTTATTCTAATGCTGCATTAATTATCTATAGGACATCTTAAACCTCCAAAGTTATAGGCGTGGTAATGATTGAGTGTTTCCACAAAGTAAGATCGATCGTAAATCAGTAATGGTAGGAGGTTCAAGGTAGGTAGGCATGTATGTATATTGTATGTTATATATTTGTGCACAGTTAAGTATTCACGAATGTATGTATACGTGCATGGCTTTTCTTCATTTTATTTCACTATGATTTCTTATCATGAATGCTAAACTACCATATGGACTTCTAGATTTCTGATTGAGTATTAATTATGTTGTTTTATAAGTTACTTTATGAACTCTTCTATATCTTGAGAATTGTTTTACTCTTATAATTTTAGTTTTTGACTTTTAGCTCATTACGAGGATTGTCTTTACATGCATATCTCGAG
The DNA here is from genome assembly GCA_036172225.1 of Cryptocoryne crispatula var. balansae. Classification (NCBI taxonomy): domain Eukaryota; kingdom Viridiplantae; phylum Streptophyta; class Magnoliopsida; order Alismatales; family Araceae; genus Cryptocoryne; species Cryptocoryne crispatula. The sequence goes on from CM069934.1 coordinate 13,137,088, forward strand.
GATTGTCCGAAATCCGCGTGAGGGAGGGCGTCTGTCTGGAGGAGTTCGCATGAGGAAGATAACCGCGAGGGCGTTGGGAGTGATTTTTTGTTTTGAGAAGTCGAAAATTTCTCCTTCTAACTTCCACCTTCTCAGAGGAGTGGAAGTGATCTCGATATATTTGCTAAACAAACTTATAAAATTGGGAAGACATTCTCACAGAAAAAAAGGTAAAATAAAGTGTTTTCGAGAAGTTCCCAAACAGACCCTAAAAGATTATATGAAACATCATTGGAGAATGCTCTTTTCCGATTCCGAAGAAATTGTTACTTGTCAAATTGACTTCTTTTCTTCAAAATTATTGTCCTTCTCTTCTTCTAATTGTCTTATAAAATATAATTAAGTAGTTTCCATTCATTTCAATTCGATGGAGTGATGGATATAAATACCTACTTACTTGAGCTTGTATTTTATGGATTTAACATCAAAAGCAAATTCTACATGATTCATAAAGACTACACTCAATAAATGGCGCATTTAGCAGTTAGTAAGCAACAGTGATCGAGAAGATGTCGAGTACCTTTGGATGACTCAGGAGGACTAATCGACATCGCAGCCTGTGGGCTCTCATCATGATATCCTGTACGTGATGGGTCCACAGGTAAACAAGTTTGCTAAATCAAGGTTCTAATCGATATTTTGCAGTTAGGTGCATTACCATCGGTGATAATCTCCCTCAAAGAACTATCAGAACCTTCATCTGCCGTTATAATTTACAAGGTAAAACAGTGAAGTGTATCTTAGCTCGAAATAGTTGGCTAACTGGTAAATAAGGAACCTAAAAGTCGGGTGAGAACAAAATAAAAGAAACGTTTGAACAAAAGTATAGGTATCAAAGAAAACTAATTTTCAAAGCAAGCTCTGCTGAAGTAGTGAAGCAGCGTGAAAGAAATATGCGTGCAATGTACCTTGACTTTGGTCATCAATGTCAGCTTGATAGGTCATCTCTTCCTGCACTTCATCTACTCCTATTGATAAAAAGATTATGTATATAGTTTATTCAAACACTTAAAAGAATAAAAAATAGATTTTTTGTTTAATTTCTTTTCGTACAGCCTCCCTCGACAAGCTATTTAACGTTTCTTTACATGTTAAGTACTGCATTTGAAGACTGGAGTAGATCTGTCGATCCATGAGGTATTGCTTGTGTGTCATCAGATTTCCCAAGGATCTGCTGATAAGTTTCCTTCTTATATTCAATGCCAAGTTTGAACGTAAAAGGTTGATTAATCTTTATAGAAATGCCACGTCCAGATTTTAATGACATTAGTTACTAAAATAGAAGAGTAATGCACCTTTTTGTACCAGTACAAGCCGATGCATGCACGTGCATAGGGGTGTAAACGAGCTGAGTCGAGTCAAGTAGTATGGTGTTCAAGCTCGACTCGTTTATTTTACACGAGTTCGAGTTCAAGGTCAAGTTTTAACGAGTATGTTGAATCTTTGTTCAAGCTTGATTCATTTATTAATCGAGCCGAGTCGAGTTCGAACTCGAGTGGTAGTTGGACTAAAATTCAATTCACATTCAAGCGTTAGATACAAACTCATCTATAAAACTCAATCAATGAAAAAGCATTTGTGAAACTTTAGATCTATCTCATTTATGAAACTCGATTTAAGTTTAAACTCAAAATTTAAATTGTTTAATATATTTAAGTGACAATATATAACTATTAATACTCTTAATTTAATTTTTAAAAATAAATATACAATAGAATATTTAATCATGCTACTTGCGAACTTATCGAGCCGAGTAGGAGTTTGTTCAAGCTCAACTCGCTTAATAAGTTAAGATTTATTTTTTTATTCAAGCTTGTACATTTAACATAATAAATGAGTCGAGTCAAGTTTTTATCGAGCCGAGCTTCGAGTTACTTGTCAAGTGTATTGGTTCGTTTTCACACCTACACATGCACATCATACTTTTGTTAGCAAACATTAACAATGGTTTTCAAGATTTATTTAAATGTCCGATAATAATTTGTATATTTACTATGATTTGATTAACATGAACAAGTATAATAAATGCACAAAAAAAGTAGTTCAAAGAAAGAAATAATTATCTATCGATATTGAGATTTTGCTAATTTTCTCGTTTTGCCTCACATTTCAACTATTGAGATTAAAAGTACCTTCATTTTAAACTCTCTCATTTCTCAAATGCATCTTTATAAATATTCTATCTTTTTCACTTCATCTTTCTTATTAAATATATAGGTATAAACCAATATTTGTCTTTCTCCAGTGGTACTGTCCCATGCACTCGAATATGCAATGCTTAGATGACTGCTGGAAGCCATCGTCAACAAGCCAAAAGTCGTCCCTAATACCCATTGGTGACGACTTAAAAGCCATCACAAACCCATCGCAAATAAACTTGTCGTAATGGTATTAGCGATGGTTGATGGGCAAGTGTTGCCATAAAAGTTTCTAGCAATGGTTATAAGCCTTCACAAGTAGATTTACTGGCGATGACTTCTAAGATATCTGTTGTCAAATTACTGGTGACTGCTTCTGGCTGTCGCTAGAAACTTTTGTGGAGGTGGCTAACATTTATGGCAATGGCTATCAACTATCGCCAGAACATATTCGGATAAGAAGTAACTATTGGCCTATATTTTCCATGCCATCTTCTTATTCTTATGTTTATAATCATCTTTATATTTTGAAGTCTCACATCCTGAACATGTAATTCTATATGCATTTTCTTTTCAAAAGAGAACATAGTCATTCTTGTATACATCTATTTTTTTGAAACTAAATCCTAGGTTCTTAACAATTTTTTTAAGTTCATCATACCAAGTGTTAGGAAAACAAGCAATACATCCTTAGATAAGAATAATATACTATTCATATATTTTTCTGTTAGACTATTTACTAACTTCAACTAAATCAATTTTAAAATAAATTTTAGCATAGATATTTCTATGCAACCATTATATAAAGGTGTTTCAACATCTATTAATAATTAAAAATATTTGTGTGCTTCTATAATTGGTTTACCCTTGTTATGTCTAGATGTTTCCAAAATATTTTGAATATCTTCAAGCATTTCTATTGCTTGTTTTCATCTTATGGTTCATGTAATTGGACTTCATATTCATTACTTAAATTAAGTTCTATTTCACTATTACTTATCCACATTAGATAATTTGATTATATGATATTACCTATTAAATGTTCTTTAACTACATCAATTTTTAAAATAAAAGTGTTATAACACCATTTACAAGAAGGACATGCAAGTAAACTTTTGTCCTGATCATGTCTAAATTGGGTCCTACATTTATGAAAAGCATAATTTAAAACTTCTTCTAATTCTTGAAGATACCAGGGTTTTATCTGTTATGGATATCTATATAAGACTTGTCTAAGCTACCCATCTAGATTAATTATTCTTTTAGTAATATAAAAAAAGATATTGTAGACACGCCAAATTGGCCTGATTCGGAGCCTAAGACTCTTATTCCATGGGCGATATCTTTTATTTGACCATTATCTGATCCAGATTACCTCGTGGAAATGAGCTAAGGACGCTAGTGGATCCCCTTGTGAGTTGGGAATGCACCGATGATTTCCGGAACAATGCCGTAACCTTCAAGCGAGAGCCACACGTGAATTGTGAAAACACAGAGCTTTCTCGATGACCGACCTTGAATAGTCCTTAATTGAAGGTCTCGAGAGTCCCGCATGTGTTCCGTAACATTTAGGGTTTCTGAGAAGTCATTTCGGTAGTCAACGGTCAATGACGGCTTTCGTTATGGCTTTTTCGATCTGTACTGACACGGCTATCCTGGACCACGCGTTAGGCCTTTCCGGTCATCACATGGTCTTTTCTAGTCGTCCGGGTCGATCCTAGCCGTATATTTCATCAACCGGGGCCATACGATCATTTCGGTCGATTTTAAGGTTTTATGGCTATTCCAAGTTTCGGTTCACGTTTACCTAATCTCATATTTTTCAATGATTTTGGGTTTTCCAACTGTACCGAACTTATTCGGTCATCATTTTAAGTCATCCCGAGTTGACCCGTGATTCTTCGACCGGAACTGTGTCTTTTCATATCTCCGTTGTGGTTTTCGGCTTTTCGTAAAAGGGTAAACCGGTAGAAAGCCTCGTGTGAATGTCTCGTGAGTCATGCCGGCTGGTTTACCAACTTGAGGAGGTGCGGTTGAAGGCCCTCTTTCAAACGCAACAAACGAGAGCCAAATCGGATATCCCATTTGCAAGTTACGGCTCGCGGAACACACACGCAGGAGAGAGAGTCTATTGCGCCCCCGCTCCCCTTGAAAGGGGAGGGCGCGCTCTGCGCGCCCTCAAGATGGGGGTGCGCCCTGCATGCCCTCATTCCAGGGACATGCCCTGTGCACCCCCGCTTCCTTTGAAACACGAGGTAGCGGTCAATTTCTGAAAATCAGAAATTGTCCCGATTAGCACCTTCTAAACTGGATTTTTGGAAGGTTACCATCGTTAATTTTCGATTGTTTGTACCACGCCCCCAGGTTGGGGACGTGTTACATTTGTCAAGTCGTATTTTTAGCAATTTCTAGAAGATTCTGGTAAATTTTAGCAATAAGACGCGTAACGCGCCCCCGGTTTCTTCGAAACTGGGGGGCGCGCAGACCGCGCCCCCAATGTGAGCGCCCTGCACGCCCTCGTCTCCTTTGAAAAGCGGGGGCTCGGTCGGTCCAGTTTCCATGTTTTACACCGGTTTCTCTCCTCTATAAATTGAGGGCTATTCCCAACGACCCAAGGTTAATCCCCCATGCCTAGCTCGTCCTGAGGTTGTCCAAGCTCTCTCCCAAAGCCGTCCCGACGTCCAAAGGCGATCCGATGTCGAGAGATCAATCCCAAGGCGAAGGAGAAGCCCAATCTGTGCGTTCTGCATCAACCAACTTCATCAGCTTCTGTAGAAAATCTGGAGCTCCTTCTGCAAATGTCTTCAACAGAGGAGTTGTTCCTCTCTTCATCCTCTTTCATTTGCAACTAGCGGCACTCGATTCCAACTTTTCGTCTGTTTGTGGCTATTGCTGCACTAAGGACGCACATCCAGGTTCTGTTTTCCATATCCGTCAAATTTCAGAATTTTTACAAACTTATACAAGTGGATTCTGGAGAAGTCATCAACATAAGATCTCTTCCTCTTCGAGTTCTCCATCTATAGAAAAAAACATCACTTGATTCTAACATCGGGGTCGTCCGTAACATTCTCTGCACAAAAATCGCGGTAGAAGGGTGCAAAGCTACCCGAACCGGCTTGTTTCACTCATCTCGGCTTCAACTCAAGCCGTTTCATTCTATAAGTTTCTCTTAACTCAGTTCATTTAATTGTTAGAGCATATTTTACTTAGTTTGCATCATTTTTACATAACCAGAAAATACATAAAAGGGGTTAGGGCTCGCCCCAATCCGGTGAGTTCTATTCCAATTGCTTCTTTGTTTCATCTCCACTCCTATAGTTTCTACACTTCCCATAGTTCTAATCGATTTCTTTCAATTGGTTTATTATTCTAGTTGTACAGGTTGATCAAGCTAGCATCGGTTGAACTCTCCGTCATCGGCCGGCCGACGAGAAAGAAGGTTTAACCCACATATCATCTCCCGTGCTAAGGTACACACGATCAACTTCTTTCTATTTACATTCCATAAAGCGGAGCCCGCGGCTCCTGGAGACCACCTCCTTTATGTTCTAAGTCATTCTCCTACTCACTTTCTTCCCACATGACCTGAACCATCTTCGATGCTCGAGCAACGCCGTGAGATGAAAGTTCGGGGATCAATGTGAGTGTGGGACCGAGGTGAGGACTTTTTACCACTTTTCGAGTGTTTTCCGATTCACTCCCCTTCCCCCATTCTATCTTTCACCTTCTCTTGAGGTGCCAATCCGGAACCCATTTTTGGAGTCAACCACGGTGGGACAACCAATGTCTTTAACCATGCTAGCATGATTTTTTGGGCAACTAGTTTCATTCTAATTCGGTTCTAGTCACTAGATTGTTTGTTTTGTTACATGATTGCTTGTCTCATTTGCATATTGCATGCTCAATTTACTTACTTCCTTTCATTTGATGTTCTTGCATATTGATTAATTCTTCTCCTCTTACCCTCCATTTTTTTTGCATTAGATTTTTGCATCGGGTACAGGACTTGCTTTGATCCGTAGGGCATTCGAGGCGGGGGCTCTCTCTCCCAACACACCCTTACCCTCCAAACACTTTCTTGGTGGATTCTAATCTCTCTTCTGGGATATTCCTTCCTAGTTTATTTGGTTGTTTCCATCAAGGCCTCCGTAAGTCCCCATCCATGTAGTATTCCTCTTTGCACGATTGGGCCGGTTGTACCTTTTTACAAAACCCGAAGAACCCAAGTACCTACTCGTGGTGATTGTGTGATAACCTTAGGTCTTGAAGATTGAAGCAATAGAACCATACCTACTTGAGTGAAAAATTTCTAACAATCTATCTAATCTAATGCTGGAACCCAAAAATTGTCAAGTAGTCATTTTAAGAACTTGTTTGCATAACTTGCTTGCTCACCACAATTGAAAACAATCAAAATTTTCTTTTTTTCAAAACACCTAATAATGCAAAAAAAACCTTTTTAATTTTGTGTTCAACTTGTTTTCCAAACAACTAAATTGAAACAAAAAAGTTCAAACAAAACAAAACATAAAAAAAAATCTTCAATTGTGTGCTTTGCTTGCTCTCTTTTTTAACTATCTCTTTAGAAAGTTCGACAAGATGCCCATGATGCTAAGGTCCGGAAGACAGGTCAGGATGTTGGACTACTATAGACAAGAAGAGGAGTACGAGACGGGCCACTACGAGCTGCAACAACCCATGGTCCAACCAGAGGGCCATGTCAATGCCGTCAGAGAACCTAAAGTTCAAAATCTTACTCATCCACCTGCTTCACTTAGTGTGGAACAAATCCTCCAGGGTCTATCCCTCCATTTAGATCCTAAATCCTTTTCACTTGTGTAATCTTTAACAAAGGGCAAGATGCCTACCAATCAAGATCCGGTCGAGTGAAATCAAACCCCCTCACCACCCCCAATCGATAGTCAGGCCCCTTATCATCTCCTCTCCTGGGCAACCCTATCATGCCTTTATTCACCCTGTTGTGGGGCATTCATATAATTCTATGCCAGTTCCTACTTTGAAGCCACCTCTTCCAACCCATTCATCTAAATACCTTGCACCGGTGGCTCAGGAACCCAGCCTCACTCAAGCATTCATAGACAAACTCAACCAAATGGATGAGCACTTTGAAGAGCTGAGGCACCATTTGGACTCAAAGGCCACCCCTGAAATATCTACTCCATCCTTCCCAGTCCCATATATCCCTCCATCACAAACACCAGCCTGCCATCGCTATAATGGCTCAGGTGATCCCTTCACCCATGTCAATGATTTCTTGAGCAAATCATCTCGATGGCTAAATGATCGAAGAGCTCTTGCTATTCTTTTTAAGTGATCATTGGATGATGTAGCCCTAGATTGGTTTTTTTCATTGAATGAAATAGAAATATTGGATTTCAAAACTGTCAAGGCCAAATTCTTGCACCGATATGGGCCAGGCTATTCAATAATTGGGGAAGCAAAAGGAGACGTGGAATTAATGCAATATTCTAATGAATTAAGGCCCATGGCCGAGAGAAGCATTGATGCTATGCACCAACCTAGGAGCCCTCTCCAACCCCATCCAGATCAACATCATTGGCCAACTCCTCGACGCCAGTTGATTAGGCCACCCATGCCCAAATCTCAGCCGATCATGCAACCCGTGTCAATGGCACAATCAATTGTGCACAATCAAGCTCCTCTTGTTGCTTGTGTGAATACTCCATTACTTTAACCGGCTCCCCAGCCTTCGACTCCACCAACATTTCTTAAGGTTCATCGGCCAATCATTCAACCATTGGCTTCTCAGCCTATTCCAACAACAACCCCTCGGCTAGCCACGCAAGCCTTGGCCCCTCAACCCACTTCACCAATGGTCCCTCGGCCAATCATTCATCCTAAGCTGATTGAGCAAACCCCGGCTTCTCAACTAATCCCACCACATAGGGATCCTCCTCAGTTGGTTGCACAACAACCAATCATTTCTTCTATTACTCTTGCCCCAACAAAGGAATCAATCACTCCTACTATTCTTTCTCCTGCTATAGTAGAAGATTCAGACACTTCGACCCTTCAAGCTCCTGCCTTAGCAGAGGAACTAGTCACTCCTATCATTCATGCTCCTGCCCTGGCAGAGGAACCAATTAATCTGATCATCCCTACTCCTACTACAGTAGATGATTTATTCACTTCAACCGTTCATGCTCCTGCCATGGTAGAGGAACTAGTCACTCCGATCATCCATGCTCCTGCCATGGCAGATGATTCAGTCACTTTGACCCTTCATGCTTCTACCTTGGCAGAGGAATCAATCACTCCAACCATTTGTGCTCCTGCCTTGGCAGAGGAATCAATCACTCCAATCATTTGTGCTCCTACCCTGGCAAAGGAATCAACTCCTCAACATATCCTTGCTCTCTCTCAAGATCAAAGTCAGCCAGTAGGGGAGGTCCAACCAAACTTTTCTATCCTTCTAGAATCCACTAAACTAGGCATGCCCTCTTCCCCAGAACAACCTGAGGAGAAACCTACTGTAAGGAGCTTAGGTGAGGAGATCATAAATTTTGGTGATTGTCAAGGACTAGGCAAGAATACTTAACGTATAGATCAACTATCGTCATCATTGGAATTGATCCCTGAAGTTTGTCAGATTGAATTGACCCCTGAGCAGGGAAGTAAGGAGACCGAATTGTTTAGTGAAATGGAAAAGGAATCTATAAACCTACAGATGGAAGATGCAGACCTTAGCAAGGGGTTACTAGGACCTCCTCCAGCTAGGCAGGTAAATCACTTAGCATCAATCTTAGGGCCATGACCCTTACCCCATTCTTCTCCTAAGCAATGATCCGGCCCATGGGCCCACAATCAATCAATCTTAGGGCCACGAACCTTTCTCTACCTTCCTCCCAATCAAAGATCAGGCCCATGGGCCCACAATTCCTCAATCTTAGGGCCACTGCCCTTTCTTTATCCTTCTCACAATCATCAATTGGGCCCATGGACCCAAAACCTGTCAATCTTAGGGCCATGGCTCACACTTTATCCCACTCAACAAAGCCCTCATGCCTCTCTTCTACAATCGGGCCCTTATACCCCTTTCATCCAACTAGGCCCATGTGCCCCTTTCCATCAACCGGGCTTTTGCGCCCCTTTCCTTCAATCAGGCCCATGTGCCCCTTTTCATCAGCCGGGCCCACACGCCCCCTTTATCCAACTGGGCCCATGTGTCCCTTTTAATCAACTGGGCTCTTATGCCCCTTTCCTTCAACTGGGCCCATGCGCCCCTTTTCCCCAACTGGGCCTACGTGCCCCTTTCCTTCCATCGGGCCCACGTGCCCATAATTCTCCCCAATTGGGCCCATGTGCCCTTAATTTTTCTAAATCGGGCCCACGTGCCCACAATTCACCTCAATCAGGCCCACGTGCCCATAATTCACCTCAATCAGGCTCACATGCCCATGTTTTTCTACAACCGGGCCCATGTGCCCAAATTTCTTCTAAATTGGGCCCACGTGCCCACCTTCCATCAACCTCGGGCACACATTGTAGACACGCCAAATTTGCCTAATTCAGAGCATAAAACTCATGCTTTATAGGGTAACATGCATGATTGATCATATGATGATGCCGGGTCCTTTTGAGTTGATTTGGAGCTTCGCCGAACGAAATCGGATGTTCTCCGACGTTTTCCGCAGAAAGCCGTAATTTCCGAGCGAAAGCCACACGTAAATCGTGTGAACACGGAAATTGGCTGAATGACCAATGCCTAATGATCATGCATTGAAGGTTATGGTCATATTCACACTCCGGACAAGTTTTGTTGCATTCCGTGCCTTTCCGGTTTGCCGTCGAAGTCATTTTGACCTATATCGGACCTTCTGTTCACTGCCCTAACTTCCGGATAAAATTCTGAAGTTTTGGAGGGTGTGATGGCTGATCCGATGCTATAGAAAGCTTCTTCGGCCTGTTATCTTTCCAACGCAACAAACGGCGTCGAATTCCGAGTTCGGGAGTGTTCGCAATGGCTTCCGGAAGAATGACGCGCGAAACCAGTCCCATGCGCCCGGGTTCCTGGTCACATGCGCCCGGGACCCAGGGCACATGGCCATGCGCCCTACCAGTGAGGCACGTGACCTTGTGCCCTCACTTGAGGGCACATGCGCCCCACCCTTGAGCCAGTCTTTCACCGAGACTCTACCACTGAACGGTCGGACCGGATAAGATCAAAATTTTCATAGTGGATAAGATGTGCCCTCACTGGGGGGCACATGCGCCCCTCAGTGGGGCGCATGCGCCTGGCACCAGGGCGCATGCGCCCAGGGCTAGGGCGCATTCCCCCTAATTTTTAGTCCGGATCAGATCGCCTGTTCTCCTATAAATGGACTCTGATTCCGGTCGTTCCAGGGAGAGGAGCACGACTCCCCAGGCATCTCAAGACGTCCTATCACCCTCCTGCATCAATTTTATGATTTTTAGAGAGAGAATTTCGAGTTTTTAGAGAGAGAAAAGTCGGTTCAAGAGAGAGGAAGGCTGTTCTGCAGGTGATCAGCCATGTCTCTCTTCTTCGGCCTCTACAGCAGTGTGTGGACGTCTTCTGCCTGAGCTCTCTTCATCAAAGTTCTTCCTCTCCAAGTCTTCTTTAGTTTACAATCAACGTCACTTGATTCAGAGGTCGGGGCTGATCGTGACGAGCGCAGAAGCAAAGTCGCGCCTGGCAGATCCTGGACTGCTGCTCGGCTTTTTCGACAACACAGATTTGGCTATATCTTCCTCTATTTAACTCAGAATCTTTCAATTCTTTTTCCTATCTCTTTGTTTAGTGATTCTACATCCTCCTATCATTTTTTTACATTTTTTTGCATTACTTTTACTCTGTTAATCTGAAAATAAAAAAGGGGTTAGAGATAACCCGAATCCGGTCAGTTTCTAGTCAATTGTGTGTTTTATGTCATTCTCTTTACATATACTCCACTTTGTCTAGTTCTAATAGTCTCTTTCACTTGTTTATTTGTCTAGTTGCACAGAATATCAAGCACCCACCGCGTTGAGGACTCTTCTTCATCGGCCGGCCGAAGAAGGAGAAGCTTTAACCCACACTCTTCACGCTAAGGTACACACGGTCATCTTTCATTTTAATTCTATAAATCGGAACCCACGGTTCCTGGCGACCACGTTTATTTCTTCTCACCTTCCTCCCACATGACCCGAACCGTCTCTTTGGTGATCAAGCGACGCCAAGGGATGAAAGTTCGGGGATCAATGTGAGTGTGGGACCGAGGTGAGAGTTGCTTTCCGAGCTTTATTCCTTTCTTTTCTCATCCCCTCTTGAGGTGACGATCTGGATTCACGGACTTCCCTGAAAAGGAGAGGACCCCGTCGAATTTTCAGAGTCGACAGCTTTGTGGCGACCACGGTGGGACAAGCAATGTCTTCAACCGTGGGTGCTTAGTGTTTTGTTTGCAACTAGTTCTAGTTCTAGACCGGTTCCCACGTGAGCCTTTCCTTCCTTCCACCTTTCTTAACTTCATGCCATCTCATAATTTCTGATTTCACCCATCTTTCATCAGATCTGAAGTGCCAAGTATGCCATTTAATTTCTGCATTTTTATTTAAACCGGTTCCCACGTGAACCACCCTTTTCCTTTTAAACCGGTTCCCACGTGAACCAATCTCTTTCTTTACTTCGGTTCCCACGTGAACCAAACCACTTTCCTTCAGATCTATCCCCACTTGGATCAGATCGTTATTCACCTTTAATTGGCCCCACGTGGCCCTCTTTTGATCATTCAAACCGGTTCCCACGTGAACCACCCCTTTTACCCAAAACCGGTTCCCACGTGAACCACCTTTACTTTCTACCCCAGTTCCCACATCGGTCCCCACGTGGACCACCCTTTTGCTTGGCTATCAGATCTGAACCCTCTTCTTTCCATCACCTTTTCACTATCTCCATTTGGCTCACATAAGAAACAAGTCTAGATTCTAGTTTCTAGTTGCTTGTCTAGTTTCTAATTGCTTGTCTGGTGTTGATTGCTTGTTTAAGTTTATGCTTTGCTCATTACTTGCTTTATTACTTGATTGCATTCTATGCTCCTTCTCTATATCTCCTTCTTTTTCACTTTTTTTGAGGCGGGAGCTCACTCTCCCATTTACCCCTCCCATCCAAAACACCCTCTTGGTGGATTCTGACCTCTCTTCTGGGATATTCCTTCCTAGTTGACTTGGTTGGCTTTCATCAAGGCCTCCGTAATTCCTCATACGTGGAGTATTCCTCTTCACGATCGGGTTGGTTGTACCACTCCCCAAAACCCGAAGCATCCTACGTTACCTACACGTGGTGAGTTTGTGTGAAACCTAGGTCATTGGAGATTGGAGTTAGGATCCTAACCCATTTGTTGAGAGAACAATTCTTAACAAAATTCATAAACCTAAGGTTTAATCAAAATCATTGCGTAATCTTGCTTTCAAGTCTTTGCATAACTTGTTTGTCAAACAAAAATTCAAACCTCTAACTTTTTGCAAGATACTAAAAAAACCAAAAAAAGTTCTTTGTTTACTTTGTCAACTTGTTTTACTTTCTCCTAAGTTCAATGCAACTAAGGTCTGGAAGGCACGTTGTAATGGCGGAACAAGCTGAACATCGAGAGCACGAGATGGGTCACCAACCGATTCAGTCAGAAGTGCAAGAGGTCCCTCAACCATCTGCTCCCCATGATGTTGAACAACTCTTTAGGGAGTTGTCTCTCTATACTGACCCAGAAACCTATGCCCGTATACAATCCATGGTGAAGGGCAAAATTGCTTCGCATCAGCCGAAACCAATCAAGTTGCCTTATCTCCTCGTCCTCTAGTTCAACCACCACTCATTCAGTCACCCTTTGTTCAACCACCTGTTGTTCAACAATCTATGATTCAACCACCTGTTGTTCAACAATCTATGATTCAACCTCCTATTGTTCAACAATCTATGATTCAACCATCTGTAGTTCAACCCTCTATAGTTCAACCACCTGTGGTCCAACCCTCATTTGTTCAACCATCTTATTTTAACCATGTTGCTCCCTTGGCCCATCAAGTCATGGGACAATCTTCAGTGAATTTGCCAAGTCATGCTCCTCAGTTTTAGAACCATGTCTCTAACCACATACCCCCACCAGTAAACCAAGAACCTGCTCTCACCCAGGCAATCATGGATCAGCTCACTCAGATGAATGAACGTTATGAAGAGCTGAGATGTCGCCTGGACTCCAAGTCAGTGCCTGAGATTTCCATCCCTTCTCTGCCAGTCTTACACCTGCCACCTTCTCGAGCTGCCGCGCTTATCGCCATTACAATGGTACTGGCAACCCCTTTCTTCATCTTAAAGATTTTCTTTATGAATCCTCATTCTGGAAAGATGATCGTAGGGTTCTTGCCTTCTTGTTCCGTCGATCATTAGAAGGGTCTGCATTGGAATGGTTCTACTCACTCGACTCCTTTGAGGCAGGAGACTTCGACATTGTCAAGACCAAATTCTTGCAGAGATACAGAGACCGGGTGGCACCAGCATGCTCCATTACAGACTTGATTGCTGAGAAGATGAAGCCCGAAGAGGACTTCATAAAGTTTGCTGATCGCTGGAGGGGAATGGCAGAAAAACTGACAGATGTGATTTCTGAAGGGGAACAAGTAAAAATGCTTATTGGCAACACTACACCTGCTCTGAGAAATGTGTTGATCATGCACCGTCCTACCACAATGAATGAACTCTATGACAGTGCCCGATACTTACAAGCCCACTTCAAGGATGCCACCATGATAAACCCTTTTGATCCTAAACCTAGAAACTTTAGAAAAACCCCTCTCGCACCACTGGGCCTACAACCGAAGGAGTGGTCAACAATGAAGCCGTAAATATTGTGGGGAACCAGGGAGGGAACCGTCAAAATCGGTACCGAAACCCACCACGTAACCCTTCCTATTACCCCCTCAACAACGAGGTTAGGCCACCACAACCACGACAACCACAACAACCACCTCGGCCAGGTAGCACAACCCCAGCAACCTCGTCAACCTACCTACAATAGGGCACCGCCACCACCCAATCAAGCACCACGAAGGGGAGGTCCTAGGAGAGAGAACTACCAGCAACTCCCTTACTCCTTGACCGACATCTTCAATGTACTCATGGCGGAGAAACAATTGGAATTGCCCAAGGAAAGAGAGGTTTGGCCAACAAATGTAGATATGTCCCGATACTGTGCTTACCACCGGTGTCCTGGTCACACTGTAGAAGTGTGCTTTCAATTCAAGGATTACATCCACGATCTGAATGACCAAGGCAGCATTGATTGGGCTCAAATGGGGGAATGCATACAAGCTATGAAGGCTAGGCAGCAGCAGTGGCAACGTCCACCGGCTCAACCTCAACAACAACCTGGCTTGGGGATTGTCCAAAATCTGCTCCCGTTACATGCTCCCGCTCCAGCACCGGCACCAGCACATCCAAACCCAGGAATTGGTTTAGTACACTCCATTGTCCAGGGAGATGTCAGCCGCGCTCAAGGTTGGCAACTAGAAAGCCACAATACAACCATGCCTGTCAACCCGGCTAGGCCTCCTGCTAGGAACCCTCCTAGACAGATAATCCATGCACCTGCTACTCCACAACTACCACAAAGTTCAATAACCCAACCACTGGCCGCCACTTCTTCTCGCCGGCCCATCATTAGGCCAGCCCCCTCCCTAACTACACCTCCTTCAACCATTGCTACACACCGGCCCTTGCTCATCCGACCACCACAATCATCACCAAACCTGAACCCCCAGCCTACGAGCTCTACCACTCCAAATCCCCAACCTATCATACCACCAACACCACAACCAATCCCACAACCTACATCTTTATTAAACTCATCAACCACTCCCGCACCCCGGCCTCTTCTTATTAGGCCACCAAGTATCACCATCACTACCACCTCCAAATCCTACCCCTCTACCAACTAACCCCATCATCCCGTAACCATCGATCCCATTACCTATCATACCTGCACCTACACCACCTGTTCCACCACAGTCCACCCCAGTTAACCCGTCACCTCTACCCGACCGCCAAATAGCCCCGGTGCTTCGGAGTGGGAGGATGTTCCAGCGGCTCTTTCCCCAAGCCAGTACTCAACCGCAGGAGCCAGTGGAGGAGGAACAAGTGGAAGAATCATTGCCAATCTTTTAAAACATTTGGATAAGACACCAGCCCGTATTTCTATACTTGAGTTGATCAAAAGATCAAAAGTGCACCAGGAGATTCTACAACAGTACTTACAAAGGGTCATGGTGAGTGAAGATCTCCCACCTGAAAAGATAACTACAGTGTTAGCCCCTAGAAGTGAGCACCCAACACTCACTTTCTCTCAGGAAGAATTAGCAGATCCAGACTTCAGGAGATATGCTTTGCATGTGGCTGTGATTATCTGTAATGTTGAAGTAAAATCATGTTTGGTCGACACCGGAGCTTCTATCAATGTTATGCCGCCCGAAACTTTGCAGTTGTGCGGTATTTCTGAGCAAGAAATCAAGCCATCTTGTGCCATGGTGACGGCCTACGACAACTCCAAGAAGTCTGCACATGGGGTGGTCACTCTAGAAGTCAAACTCGGACCATGTACGGTCACAACAGATTTTCATATTCTAGAATTGGATCCAACATTTCGGGCTATACTTGGGAGGCCATATTTGGAGGCAATAGGAGCTGTGGCTTCAACAAACCACCAGTGCATAAAATTTCCCTTTAAAGGACAAGTGGTCAAGGTGACTAGCATGCCTATAAGGGACGAGCTGAACGATGCTTCTTTACCCCTAGGTCTATCAATACAACCCCAGATCTCAGTGGGAGAATTGCCAGAAGTCAGATGCATGACCGCCTCTCTACCAGACACACTGGGATGGCGGATGATGATGAAATTGGGCTATCAGCCTGGAAGAGGTTTAGGCAAGGATCTTCAAGGGATCACTCAGCCAATTGAAACTGTGAAAAGGCCACGCAGGCAGGGGTTGGGATATGAAGAGGGTTCCATCCCAAGGAGGATCTTCCAGCCAGGATATGCCATGGGGCTCCACACCTTCTTTATCAAAGGGGAGACCATGATGATGGCTGAAGATGGCAAAAGTTCCGTGATAGCTGTCAAGAGAAGAAAGGCTCCAGATGAAGAAGAAGAAGACTTGGAAGACATGTGCTTATCTTTGACTCGTCTGTTCTCGAGTGGGGAAGAGTATCAAGAACCACCCAAGGGCAGACCAATCTTGAATCATCTAGTTAAGCATGTTACCCAAGTCAAAACCATTCCACGAGGCCCAAATACGACAATCCCGTGCTTGAACCTCATACCTTTATTCCTAGATCTTTTGGATGGGCTTCAGGGCCCACTTACCCACATTGGGCCCATGAGCCCTCTTCAACCTTCCACTCTTATTGGGCCAGCTTGCCCATTTGCTTCCCTCATCAACTTCAGAACTGAGGGCTCTTCTCAACATGGGCTCACATGCCCATTTATTTCTATGATCGGGTCCACGTACCCGTTTACTTTTTCCATCAGTTTTGGACCCATATGTCCACTTTCTATTACCATTGGGCCCACGAGCCCCTTTTTCCCTTTTATTCTTAAGTTTTTCTCCCTATTAATTCAGTCATCTTCTAGCAAACCACGAGTCATGCTGACTCATTCTATCCTTTTACTTGAAATTTCCAAAACGTCTTCTCTGAAACTCACATTTCCATCGAGGAGACGTCTCTACTCATCTCAGAGGGTACTCCCAATCAGGGATCCCCCTTTTCTGAATCATTGATCGATTTACTCGATCCCCCCCTCCTCTGTAAATATCACCTTTCCAGCTTTATCTTCAGTAGGTCAAGTTAGGTTAGGAAATAGGAAAGTCAGAGGTAAAGGAGTTTCAAACAGATATCTGCAACAATTGGCACAGAATTGTGTACAGTCTTGACTGATCGGTTAGGGCGATGGCAGAGTTTCTTATCCCAATTTGATATCACTTATGTGCCACATAAGGCAATCAAGGGTTATGCTATTGCTGAACACCTTGCCCATCATCCCATACCCGTCTTTGACCCAGTCCGGTCGGAGTTCCCGGATGACGAACTAATGTCAGTCCGATCTTCCAATCTTTGGACATTATATTTTGACGGGGCTCTGAACTCTCATGGTAGAGGGATAGGTATTGTCCTTCTGTCACCTGAAGGTGTCACCATTCCACAGGCTTTTCAGCTTAACTTTCCAGCAACCAACAACATAGCTGAGTATGAAGCCTTGCTGGCCGGGCTGGAGGCCGCTCATTTCCATGGTGCCACCGAACTGAGGGTGATAGGTGATAGTCAATTGATCCTACGCCAGGTCCTATCCAAGTACCGAACTTCCCATCCAAACCTCAAGCCCTACCAGGAGCTCAATACCTGCTACATCAAGCTATTATTCAAACTCACCTTTGTCCATGTCCCCCGCTCTCAGAATATCCTCGCCGATGCCTTAGCTTCACTAGCTTCATCTCTATCTGTCCCGCTAGGCAGGCAAGTGCGAACTATCCACATTTGTAAGAGGACAATTCCAGCAATTGAGGATGGACGTTTTCTAAAGGTTAAGGAAAGATTCAACAGAAAAGAATACTTGGAACATAAAGAAGAAATCTCCTTGATTGAGTTCGAAGAATTAGAAGAAGGTGAGAGACCTTGGTATGACGAGATTGCGAGGTATTGTCAAGATCAGTCATATCCACCTGGATCAACCACCAAGGAAAAGAAGGCAATCAGAAGAGTATCCCAGAGGTATACAATCCTAGGAGGAGTGCTCTATAAGAGAAGCCTAAGTGGAATCTTACTCAGATGTCTTGATGAAGAAGAAGCCGAGTTGGTGCCGAAGGAAGCACATTCAGGGAGTGTGTGGTGGTCATGTGAATGCTTAAGCCCTTGCTAGGAAAATCATCCGACAAGGGTATTATTGGCCAACTCTAGAAGAAGACTGCTCCATCTTTGTCCGGCATTGTCATTCATGTCAACTCCATGCCGACAAGATTCACTCTCCCGCATCTTCCCTTCATCCAATTCATGCCCCATGGCCTTTCGCCATGTGGGCTTTTGATATCATTGGCCCCTTGAGTGACCTCAACTCCGAAATGCGCTCAAAATCATTCATTCTGATGGCAACGGAGTACTACACAAAGTGGGCTGAAGCGGAAGCATTCGTGGAGATTAAAGCGTCAACAGTCTGCTCCTTCATCAAGCGCAACATCCTGGCAAGGTTCGGGATCCCCAGCGACATCGTCACCGATAATGGGCCACAATTTCTTTCTCAAGATCTGCGTGATCTTTGCAACAGGTATTGCATTTCACTGCATCATTCATCACCATACTATCCTCAAGGCAGTGGTCAAGAAGCCACCAACAAAACCTTAATCAAAATCATCAAGAAATCTTGTAAGTCTAGCAAATTTGCCGACCGGCCTCGATAAGCTTGTAGATGCTCTATGGGCTTATCGTACTTCTGTAAGGACTCCCACTGGACAAACCCCGTATGCTTTGGCATATGGGATGGAAGCAGTGGGCCCTTACGAAGTATTACTTCCATCTCTCCGAGTTCAGCTCGACAGGGATATTCCTGTTGATGAGAGACGAGAATCTCTCCTTGCACAGCTTGAACTCTTGGATGAAAGAAGGTTAGCCGCCGCCGAGCATGCCCGGACTTATCAGAATAGACTTAAAAGGTTTTATCAAAAGAGGGTGGTCGAGAGAAAATTCAAAATCGGTGAGATGGTAGTCAAACGCATATTCGTTAAGCCGGGAGGTCCCCGCTCCAAGTTGCAACCTAACTGGGAAGGGCCTTTTGTAATCACTGAAAAGTATCCAGGTAATGCATATGAATTGACTAATGCAGATGGAGAAAAATTGAATCATTCTTGGAATGGAGTTTACCTCAAAAAGTACTTTCCATAAAAATGGAGAAATCACTGGTATATAATCTCAAGTCATCGATCCTAGGTTGTTCGTGAGAAGTCAAGGGTAGGTACCATCCTACACACACAACACTTCCCGATCCTAGAATCCAGACAACCCGACACTTGCGAAAGGCAAGGCAGAAATCTAGAAATGGAAGGAGTACCCTTACCCTATTCTCTTCTACTCGGTCCAAGATAGGGAGAGAAGATTAGAGAGGGGTAGTATCGAAAACACTCGCCACCCTAGTAGGAGGCCGTCTCAGAGGGTACAAAAGGGTGCCAAAAGATGGGCAATGAACCCCTCAGGTTAGAAAAAGAAAAATGATCAACTTGTCTGAATGAGTACCCAGAATGATAGTCAAGGCAAAAGGCACTAAAAGATGGGCAATGTCCCCACGGGTCAAAAACCTGTCCAAATATGTGCCACATAGAAAAGAGCAAAAAAAGAAAGAAAAACCCAAAGAGGCCGAACCCCAATGGGTAATTTGAGTGAGAGTAGAGAAATCCCTCTCAACATCTTCAAACCCTATCAAGGACTTCCTCTATACTCTTCCTCCCTAAACCCCTTGGGTAGGGTAAACCGACCAAATCCAGGTGGAACCCAAGCCGATCAAAGGAAGAAGGTTAGAAGGATTCTAGGTAGGGAACTTTATTTTTGCACGTGGCATCTACCACTTGAGGCTTGACAAACCCCAAAGACCGATGAATTGTCTCAAATACCAGCATTTTCTCCAAAAAAAAAGGAATATTTCAAAAACCCAAAAAAGGGCATATTTCAAAAACTCAAAAAAATTGAATATTTCAAAAACCCAAAAAAATTGAATATTTCAAAAATCCAAAAAAAAATATTGAATACTTTTGAAAATCCAAATGATTGTTTTCAAGAAAATCCAAAAAAAAAAAATTGCTTAGTCATGATCATTGCCTTAGTTGCATCCATGCTTATTTGATTGTCATGCATATTTCCATTTATGCATTGCATATCCATTTTTACTTTAATTACCTTGTTAAGAAGGCACTTCCCTTTGACCTAAGTCAAAGTTGACCATAATGGGCAAAGGGATGAGTCCTGATGAAGATCTAATCTCCTTCTGTCAAGTGTTTCAGGCATTTCAATACAGGAGAGGAGAGGATTCACACCATGACAGGTAAGTTCTCTCAACCCCCCATTTCATTTTAAGTCATTTGTTTTATTCCACCTTGTTAAGAAGGCTCCTCCCTTTGACTCAAAGTCAAGGCATACGATATATAGGCAAAGGGATGAGTCATAATGAAAATTTAATCATTTTTCATTAAGTGTTTTCAGGAGCTGAAGAAGCAAAAAGAGAAGGGCGATCAGGTATAATTTTTTTCAAAAAAAAAAAAAATGGCCATAGGGCGCATGTGCCCTCATCTGGGGGCACATGGCCAGGTGCCCCACCCCAGGGCGCATGGCCAGGTGCCCCCGATCGGGGGCACATAGACAAAAAATTTGAAAAATTCATAAAAATCTCAAAAATTCAGAAATTGTCTATAATGTTAAAAATGACATTTTTTTTAAAGGAACTATCATTATAAACTTTGTTTTGACATCCAAATGATGGTTCTAATAGTAAAATCTTCCATTAATCATTTCATGAACAATCTGATTCATATGACAATTCTGTCTGTTGAGTACTAACCAGAAATGTGCAGGCAACATTTTTTAGTCCTAACAGGTGAATTTGTGAGATCAATGTTCTCCAAGGAACGTCATGCCAACCTTGCAGCGAAAAGGAAGCACCACCTAGCTGAACATTCTCATGGTGTTGTATTCCGTCAGAAGGCAAGACAAGGATGGACCAGAGATGCTGATGAACCAGGCGGTCGATGCAGCTTACCTAAAGATTTCATCCTCAGTTTCTCATCAATCTCACATCACATCACCACCATCACTTCATTTTTTGCACTTCACATCACTTCTACTATCTGTCACTTAGCTATGCTAGGTCCACTTTATACATATTATATGCATTAATGTTGAAGACCTTGAGAGTGAAGATGACTGGGCCCGAGGTCCCCTTCAACAAAATCTATGACGGCTTGGTCATTTCTTCACACTCACGGATAAGCCAAAATTGAACATTGGAGGGACGATGGTTCCTAATCGGGTGTCTTGACCTCCAATAGACAATCTATATCTTCAACTATTTTCTACATGATTTTCTGTGTTCACATCCATCTCCTTTTCTTTCTTCATCATTACCAATTCTATTTCATTATGTTTTCTCTTTCTTTTATTGCATCATGTTTTATTATTTCTTTTATCCCTTTATGTTTTATTCCTTTCTTTTTGTTCCACCATGTTTTATTCTATCATTTCTTTTATCCCACCGTGTCTTTTATCCCACCCCACCGTGGCAATTGTCATGCCATTGTTTCTTCTTTCCCTTCATTCTATGTTAGTCCCACCATTGTCTTTCAATCTCACTATGGCTTAAGTCTGTTTTGTCGTTTTCCGAATACTTGATTTTCTGCCAGAACATGATTCATAGTTTTCACGATACCCGAGCAATTTTGCTATGCTTAAACGAACCCTTTAAGAACTTGAGGTTCTTCCACTCAGAATTAAACTGAGTATTTTGGTGAAACTTGAATGAACTTGAGATTCCAAATATGATGGATTGGTATTCTTTTCATTTTAAGATCAACTTCTCTTTTACAAAACTTTAGCCCATCACAGTACAAGAACACCGCAAAGTTCGGGTTGCTGGCTGATGATGAACCTACGAATTCGAGGACTCCTCACCATGCTGAGGGTTGGCTACATCCTTTTATCCTTTATCACTTACTTTTTCATCTCTCATGCCAAGGGCATGTCTTTTACCAGTCAATTATATAAGGTTTTGATAGAACATGAAAGCGATCTAGAATACTCAGAGAGATTCATTTTGCTGGATCCGGTAGATAAGCGTGTCTATATCTACACCTTGATGCCACCTTTTCAGTTCATCACCATTCCATTCCTCTACATTCATCTACGTTCACTTGCACTTCATTACAGTTCGCTACGAATCACTCCGCTTCATTACATGCCACTCCCTTACAAAGCCGACATCAAGGCGAGGCAAGCTATAGACACGCCAAATTTGCCTAATTCAGAGCATAAAACTCATGTTTTATAGGGTAACACGCATGATTGATCATATGATGATGCCGGGTCCTTTTAAGTTGATTTGGAGCTTCGCCGAACGAAATCGGATGTTCTCCGACGTTTTCCGCAGAAAGCCGTAATTTCCGAGCGAAAGCCACACGTAAATCGTGTGAACACGGAAATTGGCTGAATGACCAATGCCTAATGATCATGCATTGAAGGTTATGGTCATATTCACACTCTGGACAAGTTTTGTTGCATTCCGTGCCTTTCCGGTTTGCCGTCGAAGTCATTTTGACCTATATCGGACCTTCTGTTCACTGCCCTAACTTCCGGATAAAAATCTGAAGTTTTTGAGGGTGTGATGGCTAATCCGATGCTATAGAAAGCTTCTTCGGCCTGTTATCTTTCCAACGCAACAAACGGCGTCGAATTCCGAGTTCGGGAGTGTTCGCAATGGCTTCCGGAAGAAGGACGCGCGAAACCAGTCCCATGCGCCCGGGTTCCTGGTCACATGCGCCCGGGACCCAGGGCACATGGCCATGCGCCCTACCAGTGAGGCACGTGACCTTGTGCCCTCACTTGAGGGCACATGCGCCCCACCCTTGAGCCAGTCTTTCACCGGGACTCTACCACTGAACGGTCGGACCGGATAAGATCAAATTTTTCGGAGTGGATAAGATGTGCCCTCACTGGGGGGCACATGCACCCCTCAGTGGGGCGCATGCGCCTGGCACCAGGGCGCATTCCCCCTATTTTTTAGTCCAGATCAGATTGCTCGTTCTCCTATAAATGGACTCTGATTCCGGTCGTTCCAGAGAGAGGAGCACGACTCCCCAGGCATCTCAAGACGTTCTATCACCCTCCTGCATCAATTTTATGATTTTTAGAGAGAGAATTTCGAGTTTTTAGAGAGAGAAAAGTCGGTTCAAGAGAGAGGAAGGCTGTTCTGCAGGTGATCAGCCATGTCTCTCTTCTTCGGCCTCTACAGCAGTGTGTGGACGTCTTCTGCCTGAGCTCTCTTCATAAAAGTTCTTCCTCTCCAAGTCTTCTTGAGTTTAAAATCAACGGCAATTGTTTCAGAGGTCGGGGCTGATCGTGACGAGCGCAGAAGCAAAGTCGCGCCTGGCAGATCCTGGACTGCTGCTCGGCTTTTTCGACAACACAGATTTGGCTATATCTTCCTCTATTCAACTCAGAATCCTTC
Source organism: Cryptocoryne crispatula var. balansae (assembly GCA_036172225.1). NCBI lineage: Eukaryota > Viridiplantae > Streptophyta > Magnoliopsida > Alismatales > Araceae > Cryptocoryne > Cryptocoryne crispatula. The sequence continues at coordinate 13,160,543 of CM069934.1, forward strand.
AATTCTTTTTCCTATCTCTTTGTTTAGTGATTCTACATCCTCCTATCATTTTTTTACATTTTTTTGCATTACTTTTACTGTGTTAATCCGAAAATAAAAAAGGGGTTAGAGATAACCCGAATCCGGTCAGTTTCTAGTCAATTGTGTGTTTTATGTCATTCTCTTTACATATACTCCACTTTGTCTAGTTCTAATAGTCTCTTTCACTTGTTTATTTGTCTAGTTGCACAGAATATCAAGCACCCACCGCGTTGAGGACTCTTCTTCATCGGCCGGCCGAAGAAGGAGAAGCTTTAACCCACACTCTTCACGCTAAGGTACACACGGTCATCTTTCATTTTAATTCTATAAATCGGAACCCACGGTTCCTGGCGACCACGTTTATTTCTTCTCACCTTCCTCCCACATGACCCGAACCGTCTCTTTGGTGATCAAGCGACGCCAAGGGATGAAAGTTCGGGGATCAATGTGAGTGTGGGACCGAGGTGAGAGTTGCTTTCCGAGCTTTATTCCTTTCTTTTCTCATCCCCTCTTGAGGTGACGATCTGGATTCACGGACTTCCCTGAAAAGGAGAGGACCCCGTCGAATTTTCAGAGTCGACACACATGTCCACACTCCTTCAACTTCGGGCCTATATGCCCCCTTCCTTCACAATCGGGCCGCGTGCCCATACTTCTTCGAAATCGGGCCCCCGTGCCCCCACTTCTTCAACTTTGGGATTGCGCACCCATACTCTTCAATGGCGCCAGCAAGCCCATCACAAATCACAATCGGGTCCATATGCCCGTTCTTTTCATTGGGTCCCTCGGGATCAACCTCCAATCGGGTCTTTGAGCCCATCACCACCAATTGGGCCCTTATGCCCATCAACATCAACTGGGCCCTCTAGCCCACCTTCAACTCTTGGGCCCACGTGCCTCTTGATTCCAACCTTTTCTGGGCCTTCAAACCCACTATCAACTCCCAGGCCCAACATCCCACTTTAATTCACTTTTCTTTTCAAGCATTCTTTTCCTTTTCTAAATTTTATTTTTTTTAAAAAAATCAAAGGTAGAGAAATTTTCTGGGTGATACCACAATATTTGCCTTCTACGTCATCAATCCTAGTTCCACCATGTCAAATCAAATCTACCACATCTTGCTCCTCACTGTATGACTCTTACTCTTTGACTCAATGCGGAACATATCAACAGTGGAAGCAGTTGGGCAAGGCAAGGCAAGGCATGGCAGGCAAGGCAAGACAAGCACAAACAAAGTCGTCATCAGCAATGAACTTCTTCTTCTTTCAGGTATTACATGAAATTACATTCATCATTATTATGTCATCCGCAAGGCAATATTTTTGACATGATTTTGAATTTCACATGACAATTTTAAATGAGATAAATTCATGATCAATGATATTTATAGCTACCTTGTTTTTATTAAATAAATTTTTTTTACATTGCAAGGCATGCGAACAATTGATTCACCTATAGAATGTAATCTACCTCAAAAATGGAGAGAACTACTTGTATGACTTAAGTCCACATGTTCTAGGTTGTTGTCTAGGAGTCGAGGGTAGATACCATTCTACACACACAACACGTCATGATCCCAGAATCCGGATGACCTAACACCCGAGAGAAGCTAGGCAAAGCTTAGAGATGGAAGGAAAACCCTTACCCTACTCTCTTCTATTCGGTCCAAGATAGGTGAAGGGGATTAGAGGGAGAGAGTATCGAAAGCTTCCGCCACCTTAGTAGGAGGCCGACTCAGAAGGTCCAACTTCTCAAAGAAAAAATGGGTGTCAAAAGATGGGCAATGAACTCCACAAATTTAAAAAAATATGGGCATGTATGAATGAGTACCCGAAATGTAGAAAATGAAAAAATAAGGGCACCAAAAAATGGGCAATGACCCCACAAGTCAAAGCACCTATCTGAACGTGTGCTAAAAAAATAGGTTTGTCAATAAAGAAGAAAAGACCCGAAGAGGCCGAACCCCAACGGGCAATTAGGTGCGAGTAGAGAAATCTCTCTTGACATCTCCAAAGCCTATCATGAACTTCCTATCAATTCTTCATTCTTATCCCCCCAGGGTATGGGTGGACCAACCAAATCGAAGCTAAACTCTGGCCGATCAAAGGTTGAAGGTCAAAAAAAAAAGATTCCGGGTAAGGAACCCCATTTTGCACAAGGTATCTACCAGTGAACCTAGAATAACAATCTAGTGATGAGAACTTGTGTCAATACTGATTATTTTCTCCCCCAAAAAAATTTATTTTCAAAAAATCCAAAAAAAAGTTGAATATCTTCAAAAAAATCTGAAAAAATTAAATATATTCAAAAACTCAAAAAAGTTGAATATCTTCAAACATCTAGAAAATTAAATATTTTCAAAAGTCCAAAAAAATGAATATTTTTAAAATACCAAAAAATTAAATCTTTTCACAAAGCTTCTTTTTCAAATCCCAACCAAAATTTTCAAAAAAAGTTTCATCACCATGCTTGGTTTGAATTCTTGTCTTTACATTCTGCATATTTGCTGCTTTATTTTTACATCCTTAAAAAGGCTATTACCCCTTGACAAAGGTCAAGGCATACTGCAACTTGCAAGGGGGATAAGCCGCATTGTTGTTCTAATCTCCTTCTTCTAAGTGTTTCAGGCACGAGGAGAACTTTACACCCCTTGACAAAGGTCAAGACATACTACAACTTGCAAGGGGGATAAGCCATACTGGCATTCTAATATCATTTTTTGAGTGTTTCAGGTACAAAGAAAAAACATAGAGAATTGCACACAAGGCGATGCTCGCCACTTCCCTCCCCCAAGGATTCTTAGAAGGAGGTGTCACTATGACCTCAGCCTCAACTTTGCCGAGGAGTATTTTTCAAGATTTCAATAAGGCGATGCTCGCCATTTCCCTCCCTTGAGGATTCTCAGGAGGAGGTGTCATCATTACCTCGACCTCAACTTTGCCGAGGAATTTTAACTCTGTGTCCTCATTAGGACATATGAACTCTTTTGTGAGAATGCATGTCATCACATTGCAAACTCACCATTATCATTTCCTTTCTTAGCATATATTAGGTGCATTACTATTTATTTTATGCATTGATGTTGAAGACCGTGAATGCAAAGAAGACCAGGCCCGAGATCCCCTTCATCAAAATCCACGACGGTCGGGTCATTCTTTGTGCTCACGGATAAGCCAAAGTTGTGTATGAGGAACGATGGTTCCCGAATGGGTATCTTGACCTCATAGACAATCTATATCTTCAACTATTTGTTATAGAAGTTTTGTTCTGTTTTCTTGAGCACAACATGCATCATGTAGCATTAGTTGTATTACATTTTGTTTTGTCATTGCATACATCCTTTCATAATTTTCACCTTCTCATCTTAGTCTCTAAATCTTTTATCCTAATTCTGATCATTCTAAACCCCACCGTGTTTTCGAATCCCACCATGTTCTCTAGTCCCACCGACCCTTCAGATATCCCACCGTGTCTGTTAATCCCCACCGTGTTCGGTAATCACCTTGTGCCTCCAACTCCTTCATTTCTATCACCATTGTGGCCACTGCAACAACCTTCTTGCTATTTATCCCACAATGGCAGTCAACTTATCCCGCCAAGGGCCTCCTATTTGATCAGAACTTGCACCGTCACTATCTTCACGGTCTGAGCTTCAACATTTGCCTTTTGCAATTCGAGATCATTCCATTCCAAATTGAATCTTGTCTCTTGGAAGACTTAAATGATTCTAAGAGCTTGAATGTGCTCGATTGGTATTCTTTTACTTTTTCAAAACAAATCTCTTTTTAAAACTTTAGCCCATCACAGTACAGGAACACCGCAAAGATTGGGTTACCGGCTGATGATGAACCTACGAACCCATGTTTCGGGAACTCCCCACCGCGTTGGGGGTTGGCTATTCTTCTCTCGTGCCAATGGCACATCTCTTACCAATCAAACATAGGAAGACTTGATGAAACATGGCGGTTAACCAGGAGACTTGAGGAGATTCGTCTTGCTGAATCCGGTCGTTGAGCGTGTCTATATCTACACCTTGATGCCACCTTTTCAATCCATCACCATTTCACTCCACTACTTTCCACTACGATCCATCTCGCTTCGCTACACTTTCTGTATGTTTCACTCCGCTCCGCTACATGCCATTCCTTTGCAAAGCTGACATCAAGGCGAGGCAAGCTGTAGACACGCCAAATTGGCCTAAGTCAGAGCCTAAGACTCTTATTCCATAGGCGATATCTTTTATTTGATCGTTATCTGATCCGAATTACCTCGTGAAAATGAGCTAAGGACGCTAGTGGATCCCCTTGTGAGTTGGGAATGGACCGATGATTTCCGGAACAATGTCATAACCTTCAAGCAAGAACCACACGTGAATTATGAAAACACGGAGCTTTCTCGATGACCGACCTTGAATAGTCCTTAATTAAAGGTCTCAGGAGTCCTGCATGTGTTCCGTAACAATTAGGGTTTCTGAGAAGTCATTTCGGTAGTCGACGGTATGACGGCTTTCGTAACGGCCTTTTTGATCTGTACTGACATGACTATCCTGGACCACGCGTTAGGCCTTTCCAGTCATCACCGGGTCATTTCGAGTCATCCGGGTCGATCCTAGCCATATATTTCATCAACCGGGGCCATACGGCCATGTCGGTCGATTTTAGGGTTTTACTGCTTTTTCGAGTTTTGGTTCACGTTTACCGGGTTAATCTCAGATCTCTGCTGCAGTTTTTGGCTTTTCGCAAAAGGTTAAACTAGTAGAAAGCCCCGTGCAAATGTCTCAGGAGTCATGCCGGTTGGTTTACCGACTTGAGGAGGTGCGGTTGAAGGCCCTCTTTCCAACGCAACAAACAGGAGCCGAATCGGACATCTCGTTTGCAAGTTACGGCTCGCGGAGAGAGAGTCTACCGCGCCCCTGCGCCCCTTGAAAGGGGAGGGCGCGCTCTACGCACCCTCAAGATGGGGGCGCGCCCTACACGCCCTCATTCTGGGGACACGCCCTGCGCACCCCCGCTTCCTTTGAACCGCGGGGGCGCGATCAGTTTCCAAAAATCGGAAATTGCCCGATTAGTACCTTCTAAATCGGATTTTTGGAAGGTTACCATCGTTAATTTTCAATTATTTGTACCGCGCCCCCGGGTCGGGGGCGCGTTATGTTTGTCAAGTCGGATTTTTAGCAATTTCTGGAAGATTCCGGTGAATTTTAGCAATAAGACGCGTAACGCGCCCCCAGTTTCTTTGAAATTGGGGGGGCGCGCAAACCGCGCCCCCAATGTGAGGGTGCACCCTGTGCGCCCTTAGGTCGAGGGCGCACCCTGCACGCCCTCGTCTCCTTTGAAAAGTGGGGGCGCGGTCGGTCCAGTTTCCATGTTTTGCACCGGTTTATCTCCTCTATAAATTGAGGGCTATTCCCAATGACCCAAGGTTAATCCTCCATGCCTAACTCATCCTGAGGTCATCCAAGCTCTTTCCCAAAGCTGTCATAATGTCCAAAGGTGATCTGACATCGAGAGATCGATCCGGAGGCGAAGGAGAAGCCCAATCCGTGTGTTATGCATCAATCGACTTCATCAGCTTCTGTAGAAAATCTGGCTCTTATTCTACAAAAGTCTTCAACATAGGAGTTGTTCCTCTCTTTATCCTCTTTCATTTGCAACTAGAAGCACTTGATTCTAACTTGCCTTCTGTTCATGGCGATTGCTGCACTGAGAGCGCGCATCCAGGTTCTGTTTTCTATATTTGTCAAATTTCAGAATTTTTACAAACTTATACAGGCGGATTCTGGAGAAGTCATCAACATAAGATCTCTTCTTCTTCTAGTTCTCCATCCATAGAAATAAACAGCACTTGATTCTAACATCAGGGTCGTCCGTAACATTCTCTGCACCAAAGTCGCAGTAGAAGGGTGCAAAGCTACCCGAACCGCCTTGTTTCACTCATCTCGGCTTCAACTCAAGCCGTTTCATTCTATAAATTTCTCTTAACTCAGTTCATTTAATTGTTAGAGCATATTTTACTTAGTTTGCATCATTTTTACATAACCAAAAAACACAAAAAAGGGGTTAGGGCTCGCCCCAATCCGGTGAGTTCTATTCCAATTGCTTCTTTGTTTCATCTCCACTCCTATAGTTTCTACACTTCCCATAGTTCTAATTGATTTCTTTCACTTGGTTTATTGTTCTAGTTGCACAGGTTGATCCAGCTAGCATCAGTTGAACTCTCTCTCATTGGCCGGCCGATGAGGAAGAAGGTTTAACCCACATATCATCTCCTGTGCTAAGGTACACATGGTCAACTTCTTTCTATTTACATTCCATAAAGCAGAGCCCGCGGCTCCTAGCGACCACCTCTTTTATGTTCTAAGTCATTCTCCTCCTCACTCTCCTCCCACATGTCCCGAACCATCTCCGGTGCTCGAGAGATGCCATGATATGAAAGTTCGGGGATCAATGTGAGTGTGAGACCGAGGTGAGGACTTTTTACCGCTTTTACAGTGTTTTCCGATTCACTCCCCTTCCCCCATTCTATCTTTCACCTTCTCTTGAGGTGCCGATCCAGAACCCATTTTCGAAGTCGACATATATATGCAAAGTGAACAATTATATAAAAAAATTGAATTGCACAAAACCAAACCTCCTCCAGAAGATGTAAGTGTCAAACAAGAATGTTCTTAGAAGCTTCCTAAAAAAAAGAGAGTCAACATGAGATAAACATTCAATTGGATTGGCATTGAAAGTCATGAAAATCAAACACTAAGTGGTATTTGGTCAGTTTTGGGTTCTTATCTCATTTTTTTGGTTTTAGGACCGTTTAAGTCAATCCAAATTGTAAACCAGTTAGGATTGACCTAACCAGTGTTGATTTGGTTTCACGGCTTATTTTTGGGGCCAAATGGTTATAATGACCAATTCAAACTAGTTTCTAATTTTAACTAGTTGCTAAGGAAACTTTTGGCTAAACCAAACTAGAAACTAGTTTGAATTGGTTTCCAAAGCTATTTTAGCCCATTCAAACTAATTTCCTTAATATAAGGCCATTAAAAGCCAACTAAAATTGGAAAGCAACTTAAATTAGTTTCTAAGGCCATTATGGCGAATAAAAATCAATTTTGAGTTTTAATTGATATATTAACACCATTTTTGTGCCAAACCATGTCATAAACTTGTTTGAATTGATTTCCAACACCAGTTTGGCTAATCCAAACATATTTTCTTAACCTACAGATGTTGCAAATCGATTAAAATTGGAGACCAATTTGAATTGGTTTCTAAGGCCATTATGGCCAATTAAAACTGGTTTCCAATTGTAATTGGTATATAAATGCCTATTTGGGCTAGACCAAACCAAAAACAAGTTTGAATTGGTTTTCAAGGCCATTCTAGCCAATCCAAACTGATTTCTTTAATCTAAGGCCATGACTGATAGAAATATATGCTTTACAAGTCAATCATATATGATATGATTTGACATTAGTATAAATATCTCGTTCAATTAATTAGGCAAATTTTCATTATTAGCTCTTATTGGATACAAACATCATAACGATGTCCTTTATCACATGCAATGATGATTGAATCATGATGAGATCATAAAAATAAGATCAATCATCAAGAGGTATATGATCTAAATATTCCAAGTCATAGGATCCCTAAGACGGGACATCAAGGATCTAAATAAATTAGCGCACATTATGTCTTCTCATGTGATGAGAATGATCGATCTCATTGGTCATTAGAATGGAATGAGTTCACTGAATTGACTGAATTAGAATCCCTAAATGGTATCTTACCAAACTGTCAATTAGGGTTTTCTATTATCACGGTTGCATGGTTAGACCTTTGACCAAAGTTGCCAAAGATTTCTTATGCTTTGACCATTGACATATGAATCACAACTTAGATAGCCTAGTACATCAATGGATTGGGTACAAGGGAAACCTAGTGGAGGGAATTGAGCAAACAATGAAAAGATTATCCACTCTCAATAAGTAAAAGTAAATATCATATGGGATAGTACTCTAAATCCATGGTCAAGATATAAAGGATAATTTGAAAAGAATTTTGATCTAATTCTGTGTATAGGATCTTATAGAGTCAGTATACAAAAGAGTTGATAGTTGATGCTATGCACTTTTTTGATCAAGACTTTGAATGGATGAGGGTTTATATCCATGTTGTAACTGATAATAGAAAGGGTCAATAGAGAAAAGATTATCCTCACATCTGTTTGGGATCATGGGATGTGGTTTTTGATAGAAATGTATGCCCTACAAGCTAATCATATAAGATATGATTCAACATTTCTAGAAATATCTCATTTAATTAACTAGACAAATCTTCATTACTAGCTCTTATTAAATGTAAATATTATAATGAAGTTCCTGATCACATGCAATGATGATTAAATCATGATGAGATCATGATAATGAGATTGATCATTTAGAGGTATGTGAACTAAATGTTCCTAGTCATAGGATTCTTGAGATGGGACATCAAGGATCTAGATAGACTAGTGTATGCAATGTCTTCCAATGTGACGAGCATGACCGATCTCATTGGTCATTAGTGATAGAAATGTATGTCCTACAAGTCAATCATATGTGATATGATTTTACATTTCTTGTAATATCTTATTTAGTATAAATGGCATAATCTTCATTACTTGCACTATCTAGATGTATCTATCGTAATAAAGTCTTAGGTTGCATGCAATGATGATTGAATCATGATGAGATCATGATAATGAGATCAATCATCTAGAAGTATATGATCAAAATAATCTTAGTCGTAAAATCCTTGAGACGAGACATTAAGAATTCGGTAAGACTAGTGTCTATGATATCTTCTTATATAATGAGGATGACCGATCTCAATAGTCATCAGTGTGGGGACACTGAGATATGTGTATAGATGCTCATTAGAGGAATGAGTTCATTGAAGTAACTAGTATAGAATCCCTGAATGATATCCTATCGAACTCGTCGATCAGGGTATTCTATCATCACGGTTGCACAATTGGATCTTTTACCTAAGTCGCCAAAGATGTCTTACCGGGCGTACAATTTACTTTGACTATTGACTTATTGATCACTTAGTATTGTGGTCCTATATAGTTAATAGATTGGGTATATGAGAAACCCAGTGGAGGCAATTGAGCGGACAATAGGATATCATCCACTTTCGGTAGGAGAGAGAGAATGTTCTATGGATAGTACTGTAAATCCTTGGCCAAGATAGATAGGATAATTGGAAAAGGGTTTCCAATTCTTCCAATTATGAGTACAAGATTCCATAGTGTCGGTATATTTAGGAGTTGACAGTCAATGCCATACTCCTATCTGACCGGGACATTGAATGGACGAAGATTTATATCCGTGTGGTAATTGATGATGGAAAGGCTCTTTGGAGAGGACTTCATCTCCGAAGCCATTTAAGATCATAGGATGTGACTTGTACCATTTATGATCGGTAGGTCGTTAAATCATAATAGATTTAATTTAAAAGAAGTTGTTCTTTTAATTAGGCCTCAACCAAATGGGCTCTTTGCCCTAGGAGGTCACACACATAAGGATCAATCCATAAGTTTGGGAGCTTAGGTTGATTTATAGAACAAGGAGGGGTTTTTGTGAAAAACTCTGAGTTCTATAAATAATAGTGATGAGAGCACAAACCCTATCAAGCAAAGGAAGCTATTTGTGCCCCAGCCACCCTCCTTCACTGTCTTCCACCCTAGCAGCCACCATTCGATGGTGGAGTTCCGTTCAGGATGAGTGGTCGACGTCGACACGGAGGAGAACTCGACTTTGGAGGTGGTTCATGTGGATACGACTAGAGGCTGCATGCTTGAGTGGCTTGGACAGTGTGAGAATGCTCGATATTCTCTGATCAATAGGAATTGTTTGAATCCCACAAAGGTACGTGTTTGAAATCATTTCGAATATCAGTTTCGTTGATGTCATTCGGTTCTGATCGAGACCAAGACAATGATATACGAGGAATCAAAAATTTTTTGCTGTGCTAATCTGATTGGACTGATTCCTTACAATTAGTGTGGATTGGGTACAAGAAAAACCTGATGGAGGAAATTGAGTGGACATCATGGGATCGTTCACTCTCGGTAAGTGAGAGTGTATGTCATATAGGATATTATTCTAAATCTTTGACCGAGTTAGAGCGGATAATTGGAAAAAGAGTTTTCCAATTGATCCAATTTTGAGTACAGGATCGTATAGAATCGGTACATTAAGAAGTTGACAGTCGATGCCGTACTCCTTTCTGACCGGGACATTGGATGGATGAGAGTTTATATCTATGTGGTAACTGATGATGAAAAAGCTCAATAGAAATAAGATTATCCCCATAGCCATTTGAAATCATGAGATATGGCTTGTACCCTTCATGATTGATATGTCGATTAATTTGTTATCAGATAACATATTTAATTTAATTAAATAAAATTTTTCTATTTTAAATATGCCTCAACCAAATAGGTTATTGGGCCTAGTAGGTCACACACATAAGAACTTATCCATAAGTACAAGGACAATGACGTAATTTATGTAGATGTAAATGTTCTTAATTATATAATTCTTGAGTCAGGACAAGGATCCAGACATACTTGTGTATGTGATATCTTCTAATATGATGAGAATGACCAATCTCATTTGTCATTTGTGTGAAAACACTAATATACACATAAAGGTGCTTATTAGTCGAATGATTTTAATAAACTAATCAAATTAGAAATAATGAATGGTATCTTACCGAATTGTTAATTAGGGTTTTCTATCATCACAGTTACACGGTTGGACTTTTGACCTGAGTCGCCAAAGACACCTTGTTGGGTGAAACTTGTGCTTTGACCATTGACTTATGGATCGCCATATAGATGGTCTAGTATAGCAATTATTTGGGTACATGGGAAACTTAGTGGGAGGTAATTGAGCAAACAATAAGAGATCATCTAGTCTTGGTAAGTGAGAGTGACTATCTTATGAGATAGTATTCTAAATCTTTGAACAGTGTAAAGAGTATAATTGAAAATTGAGTTTTCTAATTGATATGATTTCAAGTACATGATTTAATAGAGTCAGTATACTAATGGTTTCAACCAAACCCTATCAAGTCAAGGGTGAGAACCACATCCTCAGCCTTCTCCCTAGCTCCTCCTCTCTCTGTAAGGCGTCCATAGGTGTTGGAGCTGCGTTCGAGAAGAGTTCTTGAGTCTAGTGTGAAGGGAGAATCTACTATGAATGAATTTCATCATTTAGTTCTGATTGAGACAAGATCAACATGAATCTATAGGAATCTTTGCTTCCACTAAACTAAATTTTATAAGATAATTCCTAACATTGGTATCAAGTCCATATTCATTGCTTGGTCCATGTCGATGACAAATTGACATTATTATATGTATTTTGTGTGCTCTTAAATCAATGCAAATGTCTATTTTGTCAAGGCCATAATAATCAGTATTTGATACGGAATAGAGATTGGTTGGCATTAGTAGAATATCCCGACATAGTGCTTGCCAATGTAAGAAACCATTTAAATTTTTGAAAATTTTGACCTTTGCAGAGTCTAGGAGAGGCCTTGAAAATTGGTGATTCTGTCATGCCAGTATAGTCAACTAAATTTGAAAAGTTTGGGAAATCTTCGTCCATGGAGGGGACTAAAGCCTTGTGAAAGCTTTAGATGATGGGTAATATGATCACTTGACCTTTCCTTATGATTTTGAGCTTCTAATGGTGGTGAAGGAAGAGGATTTGGAATTTCTCTATGGTAGAAGCCCTAGTGGTAGCAATGCATTCCTCTTATGAGTGCCATCTTTTAGCAAGAATTTAAAAAAATAAGGTTGGGTGATTTAGAATTTCTGTTGGATAAAATTATAACTATTATTTTTATATACTTTTCTCACATCTGTAATGTCTATAATAGGCAAGAAAATTTGGCAGCATCCTATTTAAAAATCTAATAGCACCACCCCTATTCTTCCCCAATTTACCGTCTATTGAGGTTTTCTCATGGGACAAGACTAACTAATTCAGAATCATCATTCAATGAGGATTTTGACACATTTTTAGTGATTTTCCACTGCTTGGATAAGGAGATAAGGATCAATTTTACCGGTGCTTTGTTCTCCTAGATAAACAGTCGCCGTAGCACCTTATCAGGTGATACAGATGGAGGATCTCGGATCCTTTCAAACCCATCAAGACACTATAGTAGTGGATCCATTTTAATGCTCGGTTTAATCAGGATTTCACCACTAGCACGTAGTCGCGAGTGAGTGCGGCAATTTTGACCATGCCTGTAATATCTAATTTTTTTTTAAAAATATTATATATATTAATATCACCTTTCTTTTTTTTCTCTTCTCTTTTACCCTCACCTTTTCACCTTAACATTTTCTCCATTTTTACCCCTTCTTTTCTCCATTTTTACCCTCATCGGATTTCCCTTCTTGTGCCCTAGCCGCCCCTCTTTTTACTCCGGTCGCTACAGTGCCGCTCTAGTTTCTCCCTCGCAACGCCTCCCTCCCTCACCCGCAGCTGCAGCCGCAGCCGCAGCCAAAGCACCTCCCGAATCTGCTCCCCCCTCAGCCTTCTGCGCAGCCGTAAGCGCCTCCTGGTGTCGACCCCGCGGCCTCCCCTTCACGGCTGTTGAGGCTCGGCGTTTCTCCCGCATCCTTCAGCCACTGACATGCGCAACGCGGCTCCCGGATTTGCTCTCTGCCTCCCGTGTAGCTCCCTTCGCCAGATTTCTCTCTCTCCCTATTTTCTCTCTCGGGTGCAACTCCCTCCCCACTACAAGAAATCGGACTTTTACCCACTAAAACACTCCCCGTAGGTAAGGTTTGGTGGGTATAAATAACTTTTACTTACTCTCTATACCTACTAAAATTGATGTCGTAGGTAAATTTATCATTGCCTACAAAATACCTACGGAAAACGCTTCGTAGGGAATTAATATATCCACAGATTCCATCCGAACCGTCCATTATATTTAATCCAATGGCCCAGATTTAATCGATTTTGCCCTTCCACCGTCCATTGACAACACATGGATGGACCCGATCGACCCTCCCGATTGAAGGAGACCCTCCCATTGGACCCTCTCCCTCCTCATCGCGCTCAGCCCCAAATCGAGCTCGCGAACCCTTCTGCTCCTCCGACGACGCGGCACCTTCGGTTCCTCCTCCTCCGACGGCAACGCCTAGGGCTTCCGCCCTTACGTCGTCCCCTTCTGCTCCAAGGTTCGACTCCCGCAAGAAGCTCTCGAAGCTGTCTCCGTGAGAAGCCCCCGTAGGTGAGTCCCCGTCTCGTCTCCTTTTCCTATGCGCGAGAAAGCTTCGTCTGTACAAACCCTCAGTCTGTACAAACTGCGTGAAAGCTTCTTCCTCTTTGCAAAGCACGTTTTACAGATCCTGAGCTTGTTCTACGTAATCGTCTGTACAAACCCTCAGTCGTCAGCATGTAGATTGCTTAGTCGTTCATGGAACATCCCCCCTCGAGGTCGATTTGCATGTCCCGTAGTTTCTTTTTGACTATGGAATGCCATCTTTGCACTTACGAACGAGCCCTATGTTTATTTCTGACATACATGTCTCGATTTTCATTTGTAATATTCATAAGTCTTAATTTGTGTGATGTTGGCAGGATCTACCGCAGATTGTCTGTTGTTTGCCTTGTTTGGCGTATTGCTTTCTTGTTGAAGACATATTCTGGTAAGACTTTGCTTGATGTACGTGACTTTATTATCTTGCTGTATGAACTATGTAACTAATATGTTTCCATTCTAATAGATCAGTACAGAAGCGTGATCAGCAAGGATTTATAAGTGTCAACAAATATTTTTAAGCACAAAATGAGGTAACACATGTTTTTTTACAGCGATGGATGTTCATGAGAACTAGTGTCTGATTGTGTAATTAATGTTTGTGTGTTTCTTTATAGTGATATGGATTGGAGTTGGATGGATTTACCAAAAAATGTGGTTGGTTACTATGATGGTGTTGATAACTTTCTCAATTTTGCATTTGCAAACTTACCACCAACTCATCGATTAGATGTCCATGTGTGAAATGTACATGTTTGAATAAATGTAAAAAAGAGATGGTTAGACAACACTTGTACATTGATGGTGTTATAAAAGACAAACATTTCGGAAATTTTATGGTGAAAGACTAGGTCATGTTAAGTTGGAAGAAAGCCAACATGATTCAAATATGCATGACATGTTAGCTGATGTTTTTCCTATGTGTAGTGATGAAAGAAGAAATGATAAAGATTCTGAAAGTTTTTTTGCATTGTTAAATGATCTCAACCAACCGATTTATCCTAGATGCAAAAAGTTCAACAAACTTTCATTTCTCATTCGGTTGATTAACATTAAATGCATGGATGGAATGAGCAATAAGCATTTCAATATTTTGTTGAAGTTATTGATTGATGTTCTCCCTGATAGGTCATCAATACCGTCCAGCTTTTATGAGATTAAGAAGATACTTGATAAGTTAGGGTATGGATATAACAAGATAGATGCGTGTCCGAACAATTGTATTTTATATTGGAAAGAAAATGAGAAGTATGAATGTTGTCCAAAATGTGGAGAATCACGGTGGAAGTTTTGTAAGTCTAGTAAAGGTGTAAAGAAGAAAAGAGTGCCTCAAAAAATTTTGCGTCATTTTCCACTCATTCCACGGTTAAAGAGACTGTTTACATGCTCAAAGACTTCTGTCAACATGAGATGGCATGAAGAGGAGCGTGAAGAGGATGGTATGCTAAGACATCCTGCTGATTCTCCATGTTGGAAAACATTAAATAGCATTGATGATTTCGGGTTAGAAACTCGGAATGTACACCTTGGATTAGCTAGTGATGGGTTTAACCCGTTTGGAAATATGAACGTCACTCACAGTACATGGCCAGTGTTAGTTGTACCTTATAACCTACCGCCTTGGGAGTGCATGAAGAGTACGAATATTTTGCTTTGCCTCCTTATTTCTGGTCCAAAAGGTCCCGGTAACAATTTTGATGTTTTCTTGCAACCACTCATAGAGGAACTTGAGATTCTCTGTCACGGTGTTGATACCTATGATGCCGCTAAAGGTGAGGTATTCCATCTACGTGCAACACTATTGTAGACTATTAACGATTTTCCAGCATATGCCTACATGTCAGGTTGGAGTACAAAAGGTCGATTAGCTTGTCCTAATTGCAATAAAGACACGTGTTCAACTTGGTTAGAGTGTAGTGGTAAATTTTGTTATACTGGTCATCGGAGATGGCTGGAAAACAACCATAAATTCCGAAAGATGAGTAAGCAATTTGATGGTCATGAAGAATGGGGTGAAAAGCCATTGATGTTGTCTGGAGATGAAATCCTACGTCAATTAGGATATTTTAATTCACGTGTTGCAAAAGGAGACACGAAGAAGATACGTAAGAGGAAGAGACGAGTTAAGAAGGGGGACAAGACCAAGTATCAAGGTTGGAGGAAAGTAAGTATTTTCTATAGGCTACCTTATTGGAAATCTTTGTTGCTCCGACACAACTTAGATGTGATGCATATAGAGAAGAACGTATGTGAGAGTATACTAGGCACCCTTCTATCGATTGAAGGAAAGAATAAAGATGGCTTGAAAGCCCGTCAAGACTTACAGAAGTAGGGAATAAGAGAATGCCTTCATCCACAAGAAATTGGGTCAAGTAAAATATTGCTTCCACCAGCACAATTCACATGTAGTAAGAAAGAAAAGAAAAATTTTTCAAGTTCTATCAATCCGTGAAGGTTCCTGATGGATACTCCTCTAACATTGCAAGGCGATTTCTCAACAAAGGTAATAAGTTATGGGGGCTGAAGACACATGACTACCATGTGATTATGCAACAATTACTTCCAATTGTTGTTAGAGCACTCCCAAATCTTCATATATCTTCATCATTAAGTGACATTGGTCACTTCTTCTTAAACATATGTTCCAAAGTTGCTTCCACCGAAGACTTTTACCAACAAGGCCTACATGTCTCAAGGGTATTATGTCAACTAGAGATGATATTTCCTCCGTGTTTCTTTGATATAATGGTACACTTAATCATTCATTTAGCAGATGAGGCTAGGATTGCTAGGCCAGTTCATTATAGATGGATGTACCCATTTGAGAGGTATCACATTCACTTCTATATGTAAATTATCCCTTTAAGATAGACCGATATTCATTTATGATATTTTTTCAGGTATCTGGGCAGATTAAAGTCTTATGTGAGAAATAGGACTTATCCAGAAGGGTCAATTGCTGAAGGTTATATTGTTGCTGAGACAATTACATTTGCAGCTCAATATCTTGACGGTGATGTGGAAACATGGTTAAATAAGACTCATCGACAAGTAGAAGACAGTCCAAAAATGTGGACCTTGGATGGGAAGTTTTCATGGAGACTTGTCGGCCGTGTGGGATAAGTACAATTGGCAAACTACAAAATCATGAGCTGGAAGAAATACATAAATTTATCATATTCAATTGTACAGCACTCAACAAATTTATCAGGTAAGCTTTCGTCATTTGAAACTTTTCATTCACTATATGAAATATGAATATTGCAGGGATCACATTGCTGAACTTCAAGAAATGTCACCTGGAGTGCACATGGAAGAATTGGAACGCATTCATACATCCACATTTACCAAATGGCTGAAACATAAGGCAATTATCCTTGATTCTTATAATTATATTTTTAAACGATTCTATGATCAGATGATGTCATGATTTTTTTGGTTTGTTAATTCTTCTCAGGTGCATAAGTTGCAAGAGTTTACTAAGGGAGATATATCTCCTTATCTAATTTCAATTAAAGATTTCCCTAGTGACGTGGTCAAGAAGTATGATGCATGCATTGTTAATGGTAGTAGGTTTCACACTAGAAGCCTTGAACAAAGACGAGTTACCCAAAACTCAGGTGTTATGTTGAAAGCAACTACCCCTTCATTTACTAAAAATGTTGAAGAGAATGTTACTTACTATGGTGTCCTTGATGAGATTCTAGAAGTCAACTACGATGGACACATGAGGGTAGTATTATTTAAGTGTGATTGGGTAGATGTGCAACGAGGGGTGAAACATGATGGACCTCTTACAATAGTGAATCCATCAAGTAAATTAAGAACAACTGAACCTTACATCTTAGCATCTCAAGCAGAGCAAGTTTGGTTTGTTGAGGATCCTAGGAACATTGGTTGGTTTGTGGTTCGCAAGACAACCCCACGTGATTTTTACAACTTATCGGAATCTACTTGTGAAGAACATGCTGAATTCCAAGATATACAACCAATGTGTCATTACCAAACATCAAGCATCCAGCATGATGATGAAAATGAGGAGATAATGGTCCATAGATTTGATATAGATGGTATTGAAGTGTAATGTAAGTCATTCTTTACTATGTATGTTTCATATTGTTTGTTTCCAACAAAAATGGATGCAGGGATATATGTATTTACTCAACAAACTTCTGCATTTTGTTGCCATCATCATTTTATCATTGTTAGTGTCCAAAAAAAATCATGTTTAGATTAATTCTGGTGGCATAAGTAATGTCAGTAAGAAGATAAATATATTTTTATTCATGTTTAGTAATGGCATAAGTAATGTGGAATTTTTGCTTTTTTCAGATTGATTGTCCCTTTGAGTTTAAGAACTTTGCACTTTCAGAATTGTTTTTTAATTCATATTCCTTTTAGATCTGTAAAAATTTTACAGGTGAGGCCCTTTCAGACATCACCTTATGTATACCTATGGTGTATTTTTTTAGACATCAGCCATCAACCCACCTTTCATACATCACCTTATGTATACCTATAGTGTATTATTGGGTTCTAATTTTGAAGGGAGTAGAACGAAATTTGAATTATGTGGCATATATGTGCAGATCTATATATGGTGAGTCATGCAGAGCAACAAGTCATTAAGTCATATGCACAGTTCCCCGTTTTGGCATATGGCAGGAGACAAGAAAAAGATAGTAGGAACTAGGAAGCTACCAGTGGAGGGAGGGGATGCTCACAACTGCTAGCTGCCTCACATGTGAAAGTTGACTATGGGAGGCATTTAAAATATGCTATGGTTACAGATGGTCAGCTTCTTAATATACAAAATATATTAGTACTTAAACAAAGATAGCATGCATATACAAACCTATATATAAATATCCTAAATGTGCCATGTTGTGAAGAGAGCGCCGGCAATTCCTTGTAAGGGTCAGGTGCTGCATGATCTGATAACAGCATAGTTTCAAAGCAATGTGCGCTGTAAGCTTACAAGGGGCACAAGATCCGAAATGCAGCATGAGGGTCTTCTTCCCGGCAAGGGACAGGCAAGCATGCTTCAAGGGCCCCGACCATATATGTTTATGATCAATATTCAAGCTAGCCTATCCGTTCACAGAGTGAAGATGAGTCTAACATGGGCTTTGCATGCATATATGTTGATGCACATGCCATGATCATATATAAGTGGAGGACTTTGCCCCCACAATTACTTGTCAACAGATGGAAGAAGTTAATGCCTGTTACCATAGAGGGAATCTTCTTAGTCACTAGTTGAATGAGAATACTAATCAACTTGAACACATAATTTGGGAACATTGGTGATTTGGGAAGGAGAAGAAAAAGATGGTAAAATGTATGGGACAGGAAATTGCAACTGTGCTGTTTTTAACTACTCCAATTCTCTTTTCATCTAATAGTATACCACTTATACGGATCACATAGTTCTCAAGTAACTAAACCTTCTACTTTTTGGCACATTATTCCCTTTTCCAAAAGAGTAGCTTCATGTATCTCAATTTGTGTAACTATAAACTTAAAACACTTGCTACAATATCACCTATCCGAATATTGCCTTAATTCCATATAGCCTACAATTTTATTGGTATTATGTGCACGCATTTCAGCTTTACTTACGTGTGCATATGATATATGCACAGATGTAATATTCAGAATTTTATTTAGTTATCTTAGTTATCATTGTTTTACACATCGGTAAAATTATTATCTGTGTTTTAAACAAAGTGGAGTTTAAAGGTATCAAAAAACAAAATTATGCTGCATAATAGCATCTTTCAGTGATTTGTATGCATTTTATATAATCCAACTCAAATAATAGCATCTTATAGTGAATTGTCTTAATTTGTAGGTTTATCCAGAATATTAATAGTTTCTAACCACCAATTTCTTTTTGTAGGTTGGTTTTTCTATCTCTTACTTGCCACTTTGGGACCTGCCTCTCGGTTGAAAATGGTTTTGATGGAATGCATAGACATTTGGCTATCAGAATTGTCTTAATGTGCCGGATGAACTCTTCATTTTTATTTTCCATTTTACAGTGGTCACCTCCTTATTTTACAAACCTAATGCTACCTCTATTAGTTGAGCTTTTCTGTCTTTTCTAGTGGACTTGTTTTGACTTTATCAGTGGACCTTACATAATGTTTGTTATGTAATCTCTTTGCCCGCACTTTATCGGTGGATCAAAACTGTCTTTTGTTTTCTACCCGTTTGTTTTATAATGCAAACAGGGGAAAGAAGATCATGGAAAATCTATCTTACAAGTCGGAATGTGCAAGCTCAAAGAAGAAAGGCTTGTGGGGGCCTGGAAGCTCAGATGTTAACACTCTCCCCAAAAAAATAAAGCACATTGCAGAAATCTATGATCTTCCAAAGTCGGTGAAGAAGAAGATGGACTCCGATCTTTTTCAGAACTTTATGGAGTACATAATCTTCCTGAATATTTTCTTAAATTTAAGTCCTTTTATTGTTACTGATTACAAGAAACCATCCTGCACAAAGCAATCAAAGTTCACTTTTACACATGGAACATTTTTAGGTGAAGTGAGTTGTTTCTCACATTCTGTTTTTTATGCAGAGGAGGTTCTTGTCACATTTTGGAGGGGTTGTATGTTTCCATTGAGTGGCTACTTTCTGATGTATTTATGAGAAAAAATACATCGGGGTTGTATAGTCATCTAGAAAACCATTTGTTTAACTATTTTTTCTGGTCTTTATTTGCATTGACGCTTATTAATCATTTCTTTCAATTTTGGACAGATTTCAGGAAGGGTTGGATTTACTGCACTTATTTCTTAGCACATATTCTAAATTTTTATCCATTTCCCTTTTTCAGCCATATGTGGGTCCAACTACGCTTGACCCATAGCACTAATGCAACAATAGTAGACTGTCTTTTATTTTCTATGTACCTTAATGGCAGCCGTAGGATTATAGAGACAGAAAGGGATAAAGAGGTGTTCGCAAAGACTTATGTCATTATTCCCATTGTTGATGGGTATGTACATGATAGTACAAGACCAAGTTGATGTATTTTCATTTCTTACTTACTAATGAGAAGTATATTTCCAGGGGACATTGGAGATTGCTCTTGCTATGTAATCTTGCTAATTCTTTTACGTCTGACTTTGGCCCTTGTATGATTCTATTTGATTCTCTCATCTTGACTGAGCCACACAAGCAAGAGCCTGTCATAAGAAGGTAAAAGTTCAAACACTTTATAATTTGTGTTTGCTTTTCAAGTAAAAAAATGTGGTGACAACACTATTCTTTTTTTTAGATTCTTGAAGGATTTGTACCAATCAGAGGGGAAGATGGTCAAAAAGAAGAGCCTTGCCTCAATCCCCTTTTATATACCCAATGTACTACTTGAAAGGGCATTGATTTATCTATTTTACCTCGTTTCTCTTTTCTTAAGTGCATTGACATTTGTATCTTTTAGGTACCCCAACAACGGGATGACTTAGAGTGTGGATTTTTCGTATTATACTATTCATATCTCTTTTTAAAGAATGCTCCGGATACATTCTCTCATTCAGAATATCCATACTTTGTACGGATATTAAACTCATCAGTTTGTCCGATTTTCAGTCCTATATGCAGCAAAATTCATGAATTACTAATTTGCGTAATTTCTTGCAGATTTCCAAAGACTGGTTTGGGTATGCTGAGATTGACACATTTATCAACAAAGTCATTGCCTATGCTCAACAGGGAGATATGTTTATCTCCTCACCTGATGCTTCAATATCCTCTTCGACAAAATCAAGAGAATCAAATGGAAATGCCCTTGAAAAGGAAGGTATTTCGGAAGATGTTCTTGATGCAGGTGATGTTCGTGTGAAGAGATCACGGGGCCGCACATATTGTCGGGATGTGCGGCATTGGAGGATGGCAAAGTCATTTCTGTGGAGTGGAATGAGTTTGGGCAACCTATTGGAAGTGGTGGAAGGTCATTAAGAACCTTCTTGGGAACAATTGCAAGGAATAGTGAAAAATGCCCCATAAACATTGCATCATGGGATAAGATGCCTGAGCAGAATATTGCCGATATTTGGGGTTTTATCAAGGTGAAGTTGGTCTTTTTCATGTCTTACACTTCGATGTTATACTTTGTTAAGTCATTAATTTGATGTTTTCTTCCTCTATTTTTTGTAGAGGAAGTATGATGTGGATGATGGAAATGAACTACAACGACTATTTATTACTAAAGATCTTTCTCAGAAGTGGAAATATCATAAATACTGCCTGAGAAAGAAATACATAGATGGACAGGAGCCACCTCAAGGTCTACATATTTCTTCTGAGATGTGGGAGGCAGCAAAGACCACATGGTGTTTTGCTGAATTCAAGGTGATTTATTTTAAGATATTTTCACTGATGATTCAATAAATAGCCTAATTGTAAATGTTTAACTTTATAGAAAAGAAGTGAGGTTAACCAAAAGAACAAAGGACTACAAAAGATTTTCCATTGTCTTTGGTAGTAAATCTTTCGCAGATATCGTGAAAGAGGAGGTTAATGTCTCTTATCTTATCATCATGCTATAATAACAATCTTTCGGTATAACTCTTCTGGCCTAATTGTTATGCTCGTATGTGTAAAATTTCAGACTGCTAAAACCGGTGGCAATGTGGATAGAACGGATATTTTTATTATAACACATACGAGGAAAGATGGAAAGGCAGTTAATGAAGAATGTGCCCTTGCAATAGTAAGTATATAGTGATTTCATTCTATTCTTTTATGCTTGCCATCATATATGTTCTTTAAATACATTTATGTTCTATGTAGGGGAAACTTAAAGCCTACAAAGAATCTCAACCATCTACTAGTTCAGTTCCGTTGGCATCAAAATGTGATGTATTCACCAAAGTACTCGGAGGGGATAAAAAGGGGAGAGTTAGGGGTATTGGCACTGCACCCTCACCTCACCATCTTTGGAAAGATAAAGCTAAAACTTCACAATCTGAAAACAACAAGTTATATGAACGTCTGCAAGTTTTAGAATCCAAAGTTGCTAAGCTTGAGGCAAAGCCCCAAGAGGTAGATAATTTTTCTCATCGTTGATATTGATATACATTACATTTAAAATTTTGTTTTCTTTTGAATCTTTTACGATGCGGAATGCGCTCTTCGGCCGCAAGCAAGTTGTCAACGTCAGCTGAAGATAAGGTATTTATTCCACTTATGCTTAACTGTCAACTTGCCAAAATTAAATTGACAGCAACATCTCTAATTAGGATAAACTTACTTTGCCTTCCAAGTTTCTGGTTTGGGATTTTAAACAATGGGGATTTGTCTTTTTTTATAATTGGGGATTTTAACCTGGGTGCCTTATGGGATCTGTTCTGGACAGATCTTAGACCCTGAGATTTCTGGTTCGGGGTTCATGTTTACAGCAGAGAGCAAATTTTTGTTTGAAAGAGGTTCCTTTAGGCTTGGTTTCATGGGAACATTGGTGGTTGACCAGGGAGTACAAGAGCACCAATCCTAGCTGCCAGGGGAAACAGTCACCTATATTAGTCATCTGATTGGTAAGATGAGTAGGAAATTTTCATATCTATATAGTGGTATTTTGGGTGTCTGTATAGAGGTCCGAACATGTGCTGATTAGGAGGAGTTCATATGGCCTATCTAAATATTATCGAACCTGATTGCTTAGGTGATTTGGCACCCAGGTGTTTTGGCCAGAGTCTAGGCTAGGAGAGGCCTCCGACAGGATGAGCTGATGAGGTGAGGTATCAATTTCATATGTTTCTGTTATATGCTTAGAAGGTAAGGTTGTAGAAGTACGGAAATCAATTGTTAAGGGCATCTTGTGTTCTGTTAGAAGTTTAATTTATCAGGTTGCATTAAGTTGCGAAGACATGGGTTTTTAATCATGCTCTTTGCACCAAATGCAAGCAAGTTGCAGCGCATTTGGATTTACTCAGCTGTAATCTAAATCTCAAAGAAGTGTGATTGCCTATTATCTCTTAAATTTTTAATTTAGCTGAAAGGTCCATGAATTCGTAAGACTAGTATTTGTTGATCTGATTTAATGAAGTCTGGAAGTTACTATAGGCAGTCATTGGGTATAAATATTACATAAATTTTTGAGATATCTCATCTAAAGCTCTTTGTTACCGGTTCTTTCAGGAGCCTTGTTGCCTTATGGTCTCTTAGTTCAGATCATTTGTTGCCTTATGGGACCAGTAATTCAAAGAAAATTAGGTGAAAAGCAACAAAAAAAGAAGACCTATTACCCCCTAAAGTTAACCCACCATGGTGTCCCTATGAACACAATCCAGTAACTAAGCAAAAGTATGTGGTTTAGGCTCAAGATAAATCCATAGGTAGGATGGGTAAATGAAACTCTATCATGTAGCGACTGTAAAAAAAATGGTGATTCTGAGACTCATGCTTGCTGATAAGTCAAATAAACTGAACAAGGCTGTCCAGGTTGTATAGCTGGAACTGGAAGCATTAGTTCACTTGAGCTTTGTTGGGGCTCCTTCGGTCCAGGAAATATTCCTGTTGTTGGACCACCAAGGTAGACATGCAACCCCTCTTTTGTTTCTTTGCATTGAATGAACCATGGATCTCATGTTGAGCACACCTTCAAAACAAAGATAAATACAAAACTAAACATGGCTGATAGTGTGGAAAGCCACGTATTAAGAACCATCTGGACCCATGCAACCTTGCAAATAAAATGAAGTCAAGGAATCAGAATATAATAAGTTTTTAGAAGTTTATGTTCATATTTCTTATGATACAGAAATAGCTAGCCTTTCAATTTACAACAGCTAAAGAGTGGGGAAGATGGATAAGTAATTGAAAGCTAGCATTGATCATCAGAACAAGCACTTTCGCATTATTACGCATGCCTAGCACCATGCACCAAACTGTTCCAAACAACAAAAATATATTCAATCAAAGAGGGACCTGACAAGCATCTCTACGGCTCTAGCTAAAGCGACGTCCTGTAGCATCATGCTAAAATCTTTTTATTGGAATTTCAAAACTGGTAAAGAACTGAAGATGATTTTGAAATCAGATGGCCTACACCTCTGATTGTTTATGTACTGTCCTGAATGATGCTATGTTTCATTTTTTTAACTGCATTACAATATACAAAAAGACTACATGATTTCCTACTATCAGTTGCAGGGAAGGGCAAGGAAGGTCAGGTTGCTAGATCTTGAAGGATAATATGTGGCAGATGGTTTTCTCATCAGTGATGACTTAGTAAAGACTGTAATGGGGAGATTACTGGGTAATGTCTACTATGAAATATCTGTCACATTTGTTATCAAGCCCGATACCCCTCTTGTTGTGAAGGATGATCATAGAAGAAGAATGAAAGATGCCATAGGAAGCCACATAGTATGGTTGAGAGATTATGTAAGTAATTTACTTTACATCTTTAAATTAGTTATAATCATTGGATGTTATGTATTTTAATTAAATCTTATCTTCCAAATGCAGGTGGTTATAGAAGATAAATGAATGAAGATTCTATCTAGATGGGTTGAACTAACTTCTTTTTATCTTCTCGTTGGGTTGTCCAATTACTTGTGGGGGGATCTTTGCTTGTTGTGGGAAATACATGATCTTTTCATTGTGGTTGTGGCTGGAAGCCTGGAACAATTGAAAACTTTGTATATTTAACATCTTATTCACTACGTACTGTGTGTTAGTTGTAAAGTGTTTTATGTTACCTTGTCACACTTCATGTTTCTGGACAAAGTGTAATTTAATGTTTAATGAATGTTTGCCTTGAATTGGTTGCACCGACAGATTTGAGAGTTACTTATGTAATGGTGTGGATGCCTTGAATTGGATGATTCCAAGAATTGTGAATGTATTGTTGATTGTATGGCTAGGTAAATGGTTGTGCCCAAACTGTAAATGAAAGAGATGTTGTAATGTAAACATTTACCTACGATTAAACATCCGTAGGTAAATGTATCTCGTGATATGCACGCAATGATTTTTTCAGGTATGTAACATTTACCTACGGGAGCCCCGTAGGTATAAATCAGGCATGGGGAGACAATTTTATTCGTATGCTTTATATGTGCCTACGGGTCGGTTCGTTGGTAAAAGTCGGTACTATACCTACGGGACATATCCCGTAGGTAATACATTTCCCTACTTGTACTAGGCCAACGGACCCCGCTACGGGATAGTCCGTAGGTAAATCTATTTGCTTACGGGAAAATGACATATACCTACGATTTTTATCGTAGGTAAAAATCGATTTTCTTGTAGTGCCCCCTCCCCAGATCTCTCTCTCTCTCTCTCTCTCTCTCTCTCTCTCCCGTACAAACCCCCCCTCCGCGGTGCCTTCGCCTCCTTGCGCGCGCAGCCCCTGCAGCTCACCCCTCCTCGGATCTGCCTCAGCCGTGCAGTGGCCAGCGCCCAGCCCAGCACTAAGCTGCGGCCCCTCAACCCCGGATGGCCCCCCTCCCTTGCATGCGACATGGCGCCCAGCTGCAGCCCTAGCTGTCTCCGCCACCTTGGCGCGCTCAGCCGCCTAGCCACGCCCCCCCGCCTCGGCCATCCGGTCCCCCTCAGCCCCGCGGCAGCTCGACGCTCAGCCGCCCAGCAGCCCCCCCCCCACCGCATGCGCCAGCATTGCACGCCCCCTCACTACAGCTCGGACCTCTTTGTCGCCACCCTGTCCGGCGCCATTCACCCAGGCAAGCATGCGCATCCGCGGCCTCCAGCCCCTCGGACCTCTGCCTCCCCCTCTATGTGCCGCCTCTTCCTTCAGCAAGCGCCAGCAAGTGCCGTCACACCTCCCCTCCATCCAGATTGCTACAGTAAGCATGATTTGCCATTTTCCTATTTTATTTTTCACTCCCTCATATCCTCCTTATCATTCTACTCTTGTATGCTTGCAGTTAGCTTGGATTGAGGAGTGGAATTTTTATTAACCAGTCAAGGCACATGCTAATCTCGGATCGGAAATCGTCAACTCCATTCTGGTAGTCATCCCAGACATGTCTAATATTATTAAATTTAAATACTTAATATTCACTAATGATTTGTAGATGTCGATTTATATGTATTGGGTTGATATTGGACGTGGTGATTGTTTGTAGTTGTATGTTTTAAATTTTGGTAGATACATACAATTTACATAGTGTTCTTGGTAGTCGATTAGTCTCATTGTGTCCAAATTATGTGTATGGTTTTTGGTATAAATTATTACGGTTAGTTGTAAACTTATTTGATTATGTTCAACTCGATTGGGTCTATGCTATATGTTGTTGCAAGTTAATTAGATTAGGCAATGTTCTAAATAATTTATTAGACTCTTCTATGTCTAGTTATGTTAATCTTGTTATATATGCTTTCGGTTGTAGGTTAATAAGATTAGAGAGAGTAGCTATCTTTTTTATTAGATCTGATTTTTGTTAGATATATATATATATTTGTCCTTAAATCAAGTTAAGAGGCCTTAATTGTGCATAGTCTTATCATGGCATATGGTGTGTATGTGCATATCATGTTGGCATTTGTTTAAGCATGTTAGTTGGAGTTTTAACATCATGAGCATAGTATTTATGTGGTGTTTAATAAATAGTAACAATTGCATTGTTAATGTATGTCATTTTAGCTATCATATTAGTATGATGTTCATCTTTTAGTGGTTAGTATGTCATTGCATGGTGTATGTGCATAGTGCTTGAGGTTGAGCATGGCATGATATGAGATGTTTGTGAGTAACTCATGGCAAGGCATGAAATGTTGTAAATGCATGTGTGCATTAAAAACGTAATTTGAGACTGAGCTAGACTGGACTAGTAGTCATGTCCATGGGCAGCGGAGCTTAGAACCGTCTGGTACATTCTTCGATCCCAGATCCCGCGGGTTATCCTAAGTGCCACCCCTGCCTAGGTGCACTATGGGATTTAGCATAGCTATACAATTACTGCTATATATGGTAGATCTAGTCATAACTCGTCGAGATCGCAAGACGACGCTTTCCTTGCGAAAAATGAAAATGTTAATACTTCATGTAGTGGATAGATGCATTGTAGAGTGGCATTGGTGTTAATATCTATGTTGTGTTCATTAGTTCATTTAAGCATATAGGTTTTGTATGGTATGCATGGTAAGTCTTTTAGTTGGTGTTGCATTGCATAACCTCTTCATCACACTCTACATTTATGAGAAATTCTCTTTGGTCCTACTTGTTGGTAGGTTATGGTTGTATGTCTTAAAATTTGTGGAATGCCAAATTATATATATATATTGTTTATTTTTATATGGTATGTATCAAGTGCAGGTTGGGTAATGTATATATATATCATGTTAGGGCTTTTGGCTATCCAATTTGGTGGATGATGGGATGTCTACTAAGTCGTTATGACTCACTTCAATCCTCTATTATACTTTTTTCCGGATATCAACTTTAGCGCAGCGGAAGCGTGGTGGTATGGACTCCAATGAATGATTTGAGCAATTATTGTGCAATTTAGACCGGTATATGATTGCTTAGATTAAAATTTTTTTATTACGTGATTTGTGAGAGGTGGATAATGTTAAAATTATGAACTAGGATCTCTTATTGTTTTCGAGTTTTTCCAAATCGATGAGTTTATAGGGATTATTTCTCCGGTTACGTCGCCGGATTGTTTTCCATTGTGCAGGATGAAATCCGGGTCATAACAATGCCTCAATTTGACCTGGCACAGGCACGAGTATAGGTGGGTGCAGCAAGAGCGAGCAGGTTGCACATGCTGGCACATCCAGCTATCGCTTAGTAGTGTAGTCTGGTAGTGCAATGTGCCCATTATTTTTTAAAGTTTTAAAATGTTTAAAATCTTAGAAAAATTCATATAAATTGTCATAAAATTACATAAAACTTATAAAAACTTATAATATTATTTTATAGGTTTTAAAGTGTTTAATGGACTTTTAAATAATTTTAATCCATATTTACTTAGATTCACTCGTTGTTAAGTTTTAAAATTGTTTTAAAAGATTAACTTAATTAATTGATGTCTTAATTAATTCTAAAAAATGGGATTTTATAGAATAAAAACTAGGACATTAATTTCTTATTTTGCACAATGTTGGGAATGCGTGAAATTTCTAAATAGTTTAGATGTGCTTTTTCTCATATAAAATTTTTCATATGTTGCTTTCATATTTTTATTTCATAAAAAACTCAATAGGCATAAAATTTGGAATTTCAAAAATTATAAATTATATTTTGCACATGTGATGTTTGATGGTGTGAATTTATGATGTATGGAGATCATGGACTTAAATTTAATTATTATGTAATAGTAGTTAATTATTTGGATGCTTTTAATTGGGGCCTATGTGCCTTCTTCCCTCCTTTTTCAATTCTGATTGTAACTTCTGCCTCCCTCCATTAATGTACGTTCTGATAGAAATGTATGCCCTACAAGCCAATCATATATGATATGATTCGACATTTCTAGGAATATCTCATTCAATTAAATAGGCAAAACTTCGTTACTAGCTTTTATTAGAAGCATATATCGTAATGAAGTCCTTGATCACATGCAATGATGATTGAATCATGATGAGATAATGATAATGAGATCGATCATCTAGAGGTATGTGATCTAAATGTTCTTAGTCATAGGATCCTTGAGATGGAACATCAAGAATCCGAATAGACTAGTGTGTGTGATGTTTTCTCATATGATAAGAATAACCAATCTCATTGGTCATCAGTGTGGGGACATTGAGATACACACACAGGTGCTCATTAGTGGAATGAGTTCACTGAACTGACCAATTTAGGAAAACCTGATCGGTATCTTACTGAACTGTCTATCAGGTTATTCTTACATCTCAATAGCACGGTTGGATCTTTGACTTGAGTCGCCAAAGATGTCTTGCCAGGCATACTATGTACTTTGACTATTGACTGATCGATCACTTAGTATTGTGATCCTATATAGTTAATGGATTGGGTATATGGGAAACCCGGTGGAGGCAATTAAGCAAACAATAGGGATCGTTCACTCTCGGTAGGAGAGAGAAAATGTCCTATGAGATAGTACTCTAAATCCTTGGCCAAGGTAGATAGGATAATTGGAAAAGGAGTTTTCCAGTTGATCCATTCCTGAGTACAAGATTTCATAGAGTTGGAATACTTAGGGGTTGACAGTCAGTGCCGAACCCCTGACCGACCGGAACATTGTATGAATGAGGATTTAAATCCGTGTGGTAATTGATTATGGAAAGGCTCAATGGATGTTATTTAACTCCTCAAAGTCATTTGGGATCATAGGATGTGGCTTGTACCCTTTATGATCAGAAAGCCGTAAAAACTGTTATCGGATAACAGTTTTGATTTAATTTAAAGGAATTGTTCTTTTAAATTAATTAAGGCTTCAACCAAATTGACTATTGGGCCTAGTGGGTCACACACAATAGATCTGGTCAATAAGATGAGGGCATGGATGCAATTTTATAGAAGTTTTGGGTTTTTGTGAAAAATTCCATCTTCTATATATAAATGGCTTATGAAGCGAAACCCTAACAAGCCATAGGGCTGGAGCACATCCCAAGCCTCCTCTCTTCCTCCTCTCTCCTCTAGAAGGTGATCTCCCATGGTCAAGCTTGGATCTGGAAGGTTTCTAGAGGCCCGAAGGAAGGGAGAACTCGTCTATTGAAGCAGATCGTGTGGATACCGCTAGAGACTGGACACTTGAACGGTTTTCAGCAAGGAGGAATGTCCTCTCTTCATCCATGGTGAAGGATTTGAGAAATCCCATGAGATACTCTCATTCTACTTCATATTCGGTTCCCGGTTTTACTCGTTCGGCATCGATCAAGGCAAAGATCATGGTTTTATGGAATCAAAATTTTTCCACTGTCATGTATTGATTCCTTACACTTTCCTTGGTTAAAACTAAAGTTTCTTACTAAATTCTGTACATTTGTGGGTGTATGTACCCTTAAGTCACTTGTAAAAGTTAGAAGCTAGTTCACGGAGGAGAGATTTGTCCACTTGGAGAAGTGTTCTTTTAGAAGTGAAGACACACCTACATTGGCATTAGATGCTAACTCTTTTAGTTGCACTTAGTTCTATCTCTTTTGCTTGCATATATGATATGTGGTTATGTACTATGAGATATACCTTAAATATATGATATTCCAAAAGTACATGTATGTAGTACATATTATTTATGAGACTAAAATAAAATCCCTCCTAATTTTAATTAGGTTGATAAATGCAAGACACTAAGAATGACTCACATAGCCTTCCATTGTTATAGTCTCTATGAACTAATCTTGTATTGGATAGGTTTGTTGTGCTATCACAAGACCCATTTAGCAAGGGATTGGTGATCATGGCCAAGGCATTTGCCAAACTTTAGATTGAATCATTTGCATAGTTTTGTAGTACTATCACAACGGTTGTGTAAAGTACTCATTCTCATAATATAACAAGCGGGATTGACCTAACTAGAGTATACTATTTGTTATGCTACCACAAGATCATGATTTTAAAAACTAAATGACTAAAGTTGAAAGAGTTGCAACTAGCAATAGTTGCCTACCTATTAACTATGGGATGATTTTTTGTGCTACCATAATGTCATCACTATAAGGTGAATCGGGTCTTAATCCCCACTAGGATTTCATCGTGATATTCCATCTTTGCATAATAAGGGTTATGCAAATTCACCAAAAATTAGTAGTAACAATTAGGATGAAAGAGCACATCTTAATTTAAAATGAATGTCTACAATGTTATATTAATAAAATTACATCTTCATTGTAGAATTTGATGATAAACAACCTAGTAAGGCATACAAGTTGCTAAGTAGCATAATGGTTCACACTTCTTAGACTGATTTTGAACCAAGAAAATGTTCTCAAGGTTGACCAATTAACTAACTCACTTTAGAAGTTGTTGCCACCTAGACTATCTAATGATATAAGAAAATGTATGATCTTATCTCATAATATAATACAAAAAAGATGCATTGTTTGCCTTAGACTAGATGTTAGCCTCTATAAGATATAACTTATAGAGGCAACATGGATAGATGGATATAAGATCTATCATAGCTCATGATGATGAGCTATTTGAAGGCAAGTTGGAACAATATATCTTCAATATTTCTAGTTGGTGAGATCAATGGAAAGAAGTAAGATCATTAGATAGAAATAGAAGAACATAGTTAAAGTCAAAGTAGAAAGTCAAGATAATAAAGCCTAAATAAGACATAGAATTCTTCTACTATCATGATGATGTAGGTGGAAGAGGAAGTGCAAAGCATGTTACATACATACCAAATGTGGAGCTTGAGAAGTTTCATGCATCTAAGTCATTGATATTTACTTGTCTTAAATATACACTTAATGGTATTAAATACCATATGTGTATATTATAGTATTAGATATTAGAGGTGCATCTAATGTTATGAGATATCAGATATGCATCTTATAACTATAAGGAGTTGTAGATGATGACAAGTAAATGAATGCTAAATGAAGAAGATGTTCACCTAACTATGAAATGGTGCCAAAGTTCTATTATTACTAGTAGAAGATACAAATCTTTAGTAGCATTCTGGGGATGTCTTAATCATTAAGATTACTATTATATCCTTCTACAAGAACACTAAATATATTTCTTGCTTGAATAAATGATAATTTATTCTTTGCTATGGAAATGATAGATGTTTTAAGATATTAGTGAGAGCATGAAAAATTGTTTAATCATATTAGATATGTTAATTCCCATGACATGTGTGAATACTCCTCTTAAAAGGAAATGAGTTGATTTTGATCAATGTATTCTTTAGCTTAATGTAGACATGGATAATGAGCAATGAGTCATTGAACTCATACATCCAGGTGTATGTTAGCCCATATCTATTAAAGCAATAAATCCTAAACCTTTAAGAAATCATCAGTGATTGAGAATAAAGTAGAGATACTAATGAAAAGAGTATTAAAACTCATTGATAAAATCAAAGAAAAAGAATACTGAAGTACATAATTCACATATAATTCAAAAGATAATAGAATTTATTTTTAATGGACACCTCTTTACACATCTTAGCTTAATTAAGTGGTTAAAATGAGAAATCGTATTATGTAGGACAAATTCAGATAATGATAACCTTTGCAAAATCTTTGTTGTTTATTTAGGGTTAAGTACTCGATTAATCACTTTATCTTAAGCTAGTTTTCTCTTAGTCAGTTTTGACTATTCCATATGGGATATGGAAAGGGGCTAAAGCCTAACTTAAGAAAGTTAAGGTTTTGGAATATCTAACCTTGATGAAGATGTATAAGCCTAACAAGTTGGAATATAACACTATGAACTATTGGCTTATAGTATGTCCTAAAAAATGTATAGATATTTAAATCTACCATGCTTATGAATAAGGATATGTGTTACTTAGCTCATTATTTCTAGAAAAAAGAGTTTCTTCTTAAAAAAGATAGTGAGAGCAAGGTAGATCTAGAAGAGATTCCATGCTATAACTCGAGGATACTTCTATTAAGATACAAGTTTATTACACGCGGACAATTCATGGGTCTTCACTTGTGCCCATTCAACCTAAAAGATATGTGGGACATATCTTTCATTGAAGAAATGAGGCACAAGATAGAAAGAATATTGATCCTAAGATCTATAAAGAACCAATATAAGACATTGATTTTAAAATGGGAAGAGACAATAAAATTTGAAATAAATTCTATCTATTCTAATCAAGTCTAGAACTTGATAGATTCAACTAAGGGTATAGTATCCAAAAGGTATAAGTGAATCACTATAAGATAGATTGGAGTGGATTGAAAGGTAGAGACCTTCATTAGAAAAATAGTTGAAAATGATATTATCTAAGTTAAATGGTTGACAATGATGAGATCCTTTACCTATTGCTATGGTTTAATCTATTCATATTTTTATTGTTGCACAGTATGACTATAAGATATATTAATTGGATGTTAAGATAGTATTCCTCATTAGTGATATCTAGGAATAGATGTATATGATACTACCTCAAGTAATCATGTCCCAAAAACATCCAAAAAAAGTGAGTATGTTGTTAAGGCCCATTAATGGACTAAAATAAAACTTCTCGTAGTTGGTATATAGGGTTTAATAAGATTACATCTTATGACTTCTTTAAGAATGAATAAGACCCCTGTATGTAAAAGAAGATAAGTGAGAGTAATATTATTTTATTGACATTTTATGTGGACTACATACTAATTAAAAATCAAGTAGATATGTTATCATCTGTGAGCCTAGTTATCAAATTAATCATCCAAATATAATCTGGGTTTGAAGATCTATAAAGATAGAGCTGAAATATGCTTTTCTTAGCCTAGTTAATGTACATGGTCATCATAGTCAAAGGGTTTGACATAGTAAGCTCCAAGATAGGTTTCTTACCTATGTAAAATGGAGTTGATGAGATATCTTTATAGAGTTCTTCAGAGATAGAGAGAGCACATAAGTAGAGCCATTATGCTTTAGACATAGGGTATATCATGTATATGATACTATGTACAAGGCTTGATGTGATTAATGTTCTAACTGTCATGAATATTCATTAGGCAGATCTAAGTGAGAGTCACTAGATAGCTAAAAGATGTATCCTTAAATACTTGAGAAGCACTAATGGTGTATCTCTATAAATTGGAAAATAAGACTTGAAGTTTTGCAATTTTATAAACACAAGTTTCTACTTAGATAAGTTTGATAGAAAGTCAATATAATAGTGGTGCTATAAGTTGGAAGAGTTTCATTCAATAAAATAATGCAAATTCTACAACTAATGTAAATAAGAATACATATTGGTTGTAAAATGCTTAAGAAGTAGTTTAGATAAAGATATTCATCTATGATATGAGATTTTCCCAACTTTCTCTGAAAGTGTTCCGTTGTTTTACAAGAACAGTGGGGTAGAGCTGATGTTTCATCAAAAGTTCAAAACTTCTATGGCTACACCATAAAATCAGTTAGATTGTAGCTCAAAGGAAAATAATTAAAGGATGTATTATATTTCACTAATAGCATTGCAGATCTACTAACCAAAGTGGTGACTCAAAAAGTGTTTGAGTTTCACCTCAAGTTGATAGAGATCAGCTAGAAGGGTGATTGGCTTTGGTGCAAGTGGAAGAATGATAGAAATGTATGTCCTACAAGCCTATCATAGAGAATATGATTTGACATTTCTATGAATATATCATTCAATTAATTAGGCAAAATTTTATTACTAGGTCTTATTAAATAAATATATTATAATAAAGTACTTGATCACAGGCAATGATGATTAAATTATGATGAGATCATGATAATATCATCAATCATCTAGAAGTATATGATCTAAATGTTCCTAATCATAAGATCCTTGAGATGGAACATCAAGGATCCGAATAAACTAGCCTATATGATGTTTTCTCATGTGATAAGTATAACTGATCTCATTAGTCATTAACGTGGAGATACTAAGATACACATATATGTGCTCATTAGTTGAATGCATTCACTGAGCTTACCAAATAAGAAACTTGAATTGTATCTTACCCAACTGTAAATCAGGATTTTTTATCATCACAGTTGCGTGGTTGGACTTTTGACCTAAGTCATCAAAGATGTGTTGTTGGGTGGAACTTGTAATTTCACCATTGACTTGTGGATCATCATATAGATGGTCAAGTACAACAATATATTAGGTAGAAAGGAATCTGGTGGAGATAATTGAGCAGACAATAATTGTCCACTCTTGATAAGTGAGACTAAATATCCTATGGGATAATTCACTAAATTCTTGGCTAGGGCAGAAAAGAATGATTTTTTTTCAATTGATTTGATTATGTGTATAAGATCCTATAGAGTCTATATACTAAGGAGTTAATAATTGATGCAATTGAATGGACAAGAGTTTATGTCAATGCGGTAACCAGTGATGAAATGTTCAATGGAGATAAGATTATTCCTATAATTGTTTTGGATCTACGATGTGACTTGTACCTTTCATAATTAGTATGTTGATTAAATCATTATCGATTATTGATTTAATATAATTAAATAGAATTGTTCTATTTTAATTAGGACTTAATCAAATATACTATTTTGCTTAGTGTGTCACACACATAAGGACTTATCTATAAGTATAGGGGCAAGGACATAATTTATGGTGATTTTGGATTTTTATGAAAAATTTTAAAATCTCTATAAATACTAATGGTTATTGCCAAACCCTATAAAGGTAAGGATGAGAATCACATCCTCAACCTCCTATCTACCTCCTCCTTTATCTAGAAGACGTTTATGGGTGATGAAGCTTCATTCGGGAAGAGTTCTTGAGTGTTGTACAAAGAGAGAACTTGCTATAAATGAAGTTTGTGTGAATACCGCTAGACATCAAACATTTGAACAGTTTGAAGAACTTGAGTAGTTCTTCTTCTTCCCCTTCAAGGGATTAGATGAATCCCAATCAGGTATATTCAAATTCATTTTGATCAGTTTTCATTTTTGTCATTCGGTTTTGATTGAGACAAGATCAACATGAACCTATATGAACCTCTACTGAACCAAATTTTATAGAACAATTCCTTACAGATATCGCTAGAAACCAAACATTTGAATGGTTTGAAGAGCTTGATAAGTTCTTCCTCTTCCTCTCCTAGAGATTAGATGAATCTCTATTAGGTATATACCTATTTTGATTGGTTTTCGATTTTTGTCATTCGGTTATGAACAAGGCAAGGCCAACATAAACATATAGAAATCATTGCTGCTATTGTACCAAATTTTATAGGATGATTCATTACAGTTAACAACCTATTAAAATTGGAGGCCAATTTGAATTAGAGTTTAAGGCCATTATTACCAATTAAAACTGGTTTTCTATTTTAATTGGTATGCTAATGCCATTTTGAGCCAAACCAAATTGGAAATAGGTTTGAAATGGTTTCTAAGGCCATTTTGCACAATTCAAACCGATTTGCTTAATCTAAGACCATTACAAACAAATTAAAATTGGAGACCAATTTGAATTGCTTCCTAAGGCTATTATGGCCAATCAAAACTTGTTTACGATTTTAATTGGCATGTTAAAGCCATTTTTGGCCAAACCAAACTGGAAACTGTTTCAAGGCCATTTTGACAAATCCAAACTAATTTCCTTAATTTAAGGCCATTACAAACTGATTAAAACAAGAGATCAGTTTGAATTGGTTTCTAAGGCCATTATGGCCAATCAAAATCAATTTTCAATTTTAATTGGTATGTTAATGCCATTTCCGACCAAACCAAACTAGAAACTAGTTTGAATTGATTTCAAAGGCCATTTTGGCCAATTCAAATTGATTTCTTTAACCTAAGGCTGTTATAGACTGATTAAAACTAGAGACCAATTTGAATTGGTTCCTAAGGCCATGTTGGCTAATCAAAATTGATTTTCGATTTATATTAGTATGTTAATGCCATTTTCAGCCAAACCAAGCTAGAAACATGTTTGAATTAGTTTCCAAGGCCATTTTGGATTTAATTAAGTCTGTCTTCAGATTTGGTTAAGTCTTTTTAGACTTAGTTTTTATATTTGATTCGCATCCCATCCGGTCCGTCGAGCTAGCATCAACACTTGGACACATGTAGTCAAGTCAGAACTTGAAGACTTCAATGCATTGCATATCCATGTTGGAGTACAGAGTTATCGGCAGTTCATATGTTGTCATAAATATTATACAAGTGTGAATGCATTTCCTTGAATTATCAAGTGTAGATTTCTTTCCCATGGTGTAAACTCCCACGAGATCAGGAAAATTATGATAGCATGTTGCCTTATTTTATGATCAATGTGAAAATTTGCCCATCATTTATGGTTAAGTCTTTTGACTTTTTCACATATAGTGAAGCATCCATCTACAATAGGAACTTGTCACATGCCTACACCCAAATTGACATATTAGGAGCTTGCCCAAAATAGCCATCTAATGGAGAATCCAGTGGTAGACTAACTCTTTAACTCAACAAATTTTTTTTTAAGTCTGAGACAGCATCCAATGATGGACTAACTCTCTAAACTTAGCTTTTTTCTAAAGTCTAAAGCCTGAGGCAATGCCCTGTGGTGGGCTAACACTTCAGACTTAGTTTTTTTTTGTTTAGAATGTCCAGGGTAATGTCTAATGGTGGACGAACTCCCCAAACTTAGTATTTTTTGTTGTGTCCAAGGCCCAATGGGCTAGCTCGTCTCAATGATACAATGGGCCGGTCTTCAAGTCCTTAAGTCAGAAAGGCCTATTTTGAGTTTCAAAGGTCAACATGGCCTGCTTTGCAACCTGCATGAATTATAATTTTTTTGTATGCCATTTCTTCTCCTTGCTGTAGCAATGGGCTGTGTGAACCTTAGAGGGGGCTGAAATGATGTTGTTTTGGTGTTGCTTAAGAGAGCTATCAAAGGACTACATAAAGGGTAGATTTGTGACCAATCAAGTGCTGTGCTAAGGGGCCAACAAATGGGTGCACAAGAAGGTGCTATTCTGATGGGCCAATAGGGGCTGACATGGGCTCTATTCGGCTACTGCACAAGTGGACAAAAATGGGGCTAATTGGATAACAAAAAGGAGAAGTCGAAAAAGCTACTCATGGTGCCAACAAAGAGATCATACAAGGGCTGATTGAGAGCCTGTTTGAATGAAACAAGGGGCTGCTTGGCTGCTATTTAGGGGCCTGATCAAGGAACTCCAAGGGGGACTATTTATGTGATCTAATGGAGGCCTGGTTAAGGACAAGTTTAAAGGCACTCAAAGGGGCCTGCTTGGGGACAACAAGGGCCTAGACATGGGGTCGACAAGGACCTATTTAGATGATTGGACAATGGCCCAGGGGACAATACAAAGGGCTGACAATGTGGCCAAAATGAGGGCCAAACATGGACTGTTGCTAAGGCATGTGTAGGGGACTTCAGGGGATCGAACATGGGTTGTTGATGGTAGGTTTAAGGGCCTGACTGGATAGCTAAAATAGGGTGCACAAAGCGCTGGTTTAAAAGACAACATGGAGTCAAACATGGGCTGTTAGATAGTAGGTTCAAGGGCCTAATTGGATGGCCAAAGTGGGGTGTACAAAGGGGCCTATGAAGGGGATGGATTAGGGACCTATTTGGTTGACCAAAATGGGGGCACACAAGGGCTGGTTTATGGCAAATTAGACCATGGGAAGATAAAGAGAAGAGGGAGAGAAGAGGAAAAGAAGAAACGAATGCTACATCATACACCTTCTCCTACCTTTTTGTTGCAGGTTCTACTGAAGATGATGGGGGAGGCCGCACAGGCCTTGGTGTTCTTCTTGCTGCTGGAGAGGGAAGGCCACATGGGGGCCTGATCAACAGCTGCTACTACTAGAGGTTGGCACAAGAAGGAGAAGAATGGGCTTCCCCTTCTTCTTCTTCTTCTTCTTCTTCTTCTTCTTCTTCTTCTTCTTCTTCTTCTTCTTCTGGCATTGCAGGTGATGGAGGAAGGAGAGGTGGGCATGCTGCCTTGCTGCTCCTATTGGTGCTGTTGAAGGATGTTACTAGTGTTAGAAAAAGTATGGCCTTCTTTTTTCTCTTGTGCTGCTACTGGCATTGGAGGAAGCAAAAGAGAGGGAGGGAGGATGGCATGCGGAGAGAGGGAGAGAGGAAGAGAGCTTCAGCCAGATGGTCCCCGGTGAGAGAAGGCTGTGCACCTAGCCTTTTGTTCTTCAAGTCTCCCTCTGAAAAGGAAGTCTACAAGATCAGATCTGATGGAGATAAGGCTAAGAGTCCCAATGCAAGAAGAAGTCTTGTGTGTGAAGAATTCTAGCTGAAGAAGAAGTCTCTCGGGCTGGATGTGCACATGGAGTAGGTTCCAGAAGGTGTCAACAGAACATTGAAAATCTTGACAT
Source organism: Cryptocoryne crispatula var. balansae (assembly GCA_036172225.1). Classification (NCBI taxonomy): domain Eukaryota; kingdom Viridiplantae; phylum Streptophyta; class Magnoliopsida; order Alismatales; family Araceae; genus Cryptocoryne; species Cryptocoryne crispatula. Next base: position 13,199,792 of record CM069934.1, read on the forward strand.
ATTTCTCATTATTTACCGCATTAATGTGATTTTTCAAAGTCCCTCTATAAAATGAGGTATCCTACGAATGTCCTGAGGCTAATTCCCAATTGGAGTGCATGTCAGCTTCAGCATAAGATCTTCTGAAACATATTTCCACATTCATTGCACTCCTTGATAGATAGAGGTGTCTGTTGTCAAGCCACTCCTAAGGAGAGCAACCTGATGGCAGGCAATTCCTACCTAGGGGTGCACCGTTGTTTATATTTCTTAATTTATTTTCATTTCCCTACATTCTATTATAACTATGGTACATTCATTTGCATTTTTCTTGCATCCATGCATCTAAAATACCCAAGAAAAAGTGGTTAGGACTTGCCTTAATCCTATTCGTGCCTTCCTTTTTTTCATTTATACTCGTTCCACTTATGGATACTATACTCATCATCAACTCTTATTGCATGTCACAATCTTAGTTTTTTTTTTTAGATTTTGCAAATTAAAGTGTCTAGGATCAAGCCGCTTAAAACTCAAAGTGTTTAAAATCCCAGCCGCTTCCAAATGACAGAGAACATTTCAAACTCTCTGTCCTTGGTCGGCCGAAGAAGAGAGTTTAAATCAACATACATATCTACCTGCAAGCACATAGGTCAATACATTTAGTATCTTTATATCCAAAGCATGCAACTTTTGGCAATCACACTTCTTAATCACTTTGTCTTACCATTTTCCAATCTACCCTCTCACCCTTGAATTAGCATCACCAATGCCAGAGTGATGTTGAGGTCTGAATGTCTAGAGCTTCTCTTTAGAAATTCTGGGTGGGTTGGAATCTATGCCCTTAAAGACAATGACAATGATACACGAGAATTTGATGCTTCTGATATATGTGCCTTGATTGAAGTCTTACAATTCCCACTATCTAGCATTGCTTGGTTTTCCATGACACTAAAAAGCATAAAAAACATCAATATTCAAACTTGGTAATCTATTACTCTTGATGAACTAGCATTCTTTTTCCAAGAGGTTTACTCTGGCCTTCCTATGAACCATTGGAAAATTCAAGCTAAGATTGTTCATGAAGTCTGGGTTAGAAGGGTCCACAAGGGTAAAAGGCCATATAGTTTCCCAATGACTCCATCAAGCAGCTTGCCTAGAAGTGCCCTTACCTATTCATGGAGTTTTTGTAGCATTGCATCAATTTAGAATATATCGAGTATTTACAATATATGGATAGCAAAGGGCTTAGTTTTTGAGCTTTAAGAAGAGGTGCTACAAGTTTTTGGGTGGAATCCACAGGTTTGATGAGCAAAATATGGCTGTTTTGGAGAAAACAAATTAATGAAATCAACCTTAGCACCGAGGAAGACCACAAATATATTCAAATAATTAAGTATATGCCTTTTCTTGATATGAACATGGCATAATCTCGGTCTTGAGAGAATATAAGGATTGATTCGTCCAGTTTGCACCCCAGCTCACATTTTATCGATTAATCCTAAAACTAGGGACAAAGTCGGGGAAACAAAACACTTAGAATAGTTTACCTATAAATGGCGTTGAAGATAAAATAAGAAACAAGCAACATGAGGTCACCAAATTCACTACTTTTTTTCAGTACGCTAAATAGATGATAAATATCACCTTGGTTTCAAAGAAGAATGGCAGGATATGAATTTGTATTGATTTTAGAATCCTAAAGAAGACATATCCAAAATATTATTTTCTTCTGCCACACATTTAGTTTTCATTGGTAACATGGCCGGATTAGAATTTTTGTCATTTATGCATGTAATGTTTGGTTATAATCAAACAACATTAGCAAAGGAAAACCAAGAAAGACATCATTTATAACTTCATGGGGAATTATTGATATGTGGCGATGCTGATTAATCAGTCACTGATACAACATTTTAATGAATTTTGGTCTTCACACTCGAACTAATGAAATCTAAAATCGTTGTACAGTGGTTTCTAAATAAATTAATGCAATGCACCTAAGTACCGTTTTGGGACGTGGGAATCTAAGTGAAGCAGTCACTAGTCAGGTATCTCGCGGAATAAACTCTATTTCCACATTTTCTTCACAGTTGCATGCTCTCCTTGTAAGATAAAAATGTCGCTTGCAAACTGGATACTTAAATATTTTGATCATCCAATGAGTAATCTTGTTATAAAAGTACATTAATGAGAGGTATCTCATAATTAAACCCTTACTGGTGTTCGTTAATAATAGCAAAACAATGGAAACATATGAATGATTAAGCTATTTTATGCAGTATTTGGTTACATGATGATTTGAGTTTTTGCTATAATTTTATATTTTTGAAATAAAATTTGTTAAAAGAAGTGTTTAGTAACCATGATAATTTTATATTTTTAAACTGATTTCCTTCTTAGAAAAAAAAGGAGGTCTCTTCGTTAGTTAATATTCTATTTTATTACAACTTTTTGTCATCAAAATGTACAAAACATTATTATGTAACCAAACACATCCTTACTGTCGAACTATATTTTTGTGAATATGTGCTTCGACATATGCAAAGTATTTGGATTACCAGATCCATCTTTCCTCCCGCTGGTCCCATCAGCATCAGACTCTTCTACGATACTAATCCCCAGTGGACGAACAATCATACCTAGCAGAAACAAAATTTTACTACAAGTGCATGACCAAAAATCAGCTAAAGTTCTAAATAACAAATTATCTGGAAGATTTTTATAAATTGAAACAACTGTGAAATGACGTGCTAGAAGTTCTTGCAGCAGCAAATTCCACAATGACTTTATACATGACTTATGATGATCAGGTTCATTCAGCGGATAGCATATGGATATTGCTTTAGTATATGCAATTTAAGTAGATGCAGTGGCAATCGAATATATAGAAAATTTTTATTTAGATTTGGAGTTAATTAAATGATTTAATTTGATCGATAACTGAATTACTAGTTTCAAAATTTCAGAAGCAATCACTGATGTTCATAAAATGTCTACATATTTTCTACCTAGGTGGTCATTCTCACACTACAAAAAATTAGTGTACCAGCGCAGGGCTAATGGCAATGATTTCGAAATGCCGTCACCACTGCGATTATTCATGACGACTTAACAGCAACTTTGCATTTATAAAAAAATGGCAAATGTTGGGCAACAGTCACCGCCACTACATAAGAACAGGCGATGACTAAAAAATGTCATTGCCACAATCAACATTTGCGACAGCTTCTGCCATCATGACTACAATGTAAAAAGTCTGAACAAAGATCCTAGCCCCGTTTAGGCAGCTAGTGACAACAGTTAACAAGCTGTCCCTCTATGGTTTAGCAGTGATGGCTGACTAGCAATAGCTAAAGCCTTCACTAGTTGAGAACAGTGGACCATTCAACAGTGGAGTCATACCTCGTTCCAATAACACTATACACCATTGACAATTGTCAATAAGCCATCATCAATAATGTCATTTTAATAACATTTTTCTCCACTCACTTGTGAAACACTCTATCTCTCTCTCTATCCCCCTCGCTCAGCACCGGTGCTCACCACTTCTGCCTACCATTGCCACCATCATCGATGTCACTGCCATCATCGTCACCTCCCCAGATCTCCTCCAAATTAGGCATGAACCTATATTTATAGGTTTAACAAACTTAGGTAGTTTAATGCTAGATCTATGCTTATTAGAGTTTATTTACTATTTCTCGATGTCCTTAAGATAAAATTAATCAACATATTCTTAATGAAATAATTCCAATCACATTTTCAAATCTTAGTTCAATAAAAAAATAATAAATCTGTATTTTGAGTACATTTTTAATCTTGGTCGTATGTGCCAAAACGGGCATATATAGTGCACACTTCATAATAAAGTTTCAATTTAAAAACATTGCCTAACATCACTCTACAATTTTTAAAAATGGTATAAGTTTTACCAAACACACAAAGTCTATGTTATGTAAATCTAAATTTAAATAAAAATAAAACTACATAAATTAAGAAATAGAAACCAAACACCCTATTACTTGGTTTATATGAAATTGTTTTCATGAAGATAAGGTCTCTTTATTGAACATCAAATTAGGCCAATCCAAACCAATTTTTAATTTGGATTGACCTAAATGGCCATAAACTCAAAAAGGGAGATAGAATAAAAAATATGACTGATTAGGTCAATGCAAACCAAAAACTAGTTTAGAATCCAAAATTGGTCTAGCTAAGCCAATCTCAAGTTTGGATTGACTTAAACAGCAATAAAACCCAAAAAGGTAGATAGAACCCAAAATTTGTTAGGTTAGGCCAATATAAATCAGTTTCTAGTTTGGATTGGCGTAGATGACTATAAAATCCAAAAAAGAAGATAGAATCCAAAATATGACCAATTCGGCCAATCCAATTAGGTTTTTGGTTTAGATGGGCTTAAATGGCCGTACAACCCTAAAAAAGAGAAAGAATTGTGTATGTACTTTAATTAATTAGTATTTGCAATGTGGTTGTGAGCCATTCTAGACCCATTTAAATTGTGTTTGATGTGATATGTGTTTTTCAATATGATTAACATGGATGTGAATAAATGGAATCAAAGTTTTGATGAATGAAATGTACAAAAACATTATCTTAAAATAATGGAATAAAATGCGCTTGTAAGGGTCATTGTGAAACCATTTTGATATGTAAATGCATAAGATATGGTTGTGTAAAATCTAAGTCACTGTGAACCCATTTTATCAATTAAAATTATTGTTTATTTATATTATTATTGGCGATGACTGTAAATCGTCACTACATATTAATGGAGATGATTGAAGCCACTAATAAATAGCGATGGCATGTAACAATTATATAATAGCGACAACGATTAAAGTTGTCACCGCTAATTGGTAGCGATGGCTGTCAACGTCATCATTGTTACGCTTAGTCATGACACTGGATTAGTCACCATGTACGAGTTTAGTAGCGATGGTTTTGAAATGAAATTTAAAAATATTTTTTCAAATTTTAGTAATCATACATTAATTATTAATTTTTAAATTAAAAAATAATATATAATATGTATTTTCAAAATTATCAAATTTGGTCCTAATTTCGATAATGGAATAAAAACCAAATCAAAATTCTTCGATCGAGATCGATCGATCGAGAGAGAGAAAGAGAGAGAGAGAGAGAGAGAGATTTTACAGGCATAGATGATCCGGTCGAATAGCTCGAGATGACTGCCACTCTGGAATGCATGAGGCTTGTCGGCCAGCAAGTGAAGGGGCGTCTCCCCCTTCTTGTTCTTCACGTTGATTAGTTTTCCATACAAGTTGTGAACACTCATTTTTTTTAGAGAGAGAGAACTATCATCTTAATTCAATTGTTCAAGCAGTTCTGTAATATTATTATTTTTTATTTGGCTGTCTCGTTCTGCGAAGCCCTAACCACGGCCCAATCAAGAAACTTGTGGCCCATCCGAACTCTGCGCGCCATCTCCCCTTGGCCGCATAATTGGCTGCTAAATTTTAGAAGAAAAAAAAAGATTATTTAACTGGGAGATTTGTCTCTCCACCGTTTCTATGAGATGAATTTTAAATAAAAAAAGAAGAGAGATGGAGGACAGCCGCCGCAAGCTCCCGCGTAGCTCCTGCAAGAGAGAGAAAGAAAACATCCGGCGGGGCGCCAAGTTTTGGAGGAGCCGAGGGTGAATAGCGGAAAGGGGGGAGCCATTGATAGCTTTCCCGGTTTTGGAGGAGCTGCGGTCGTAAAATGGGAGAGGTTTTGCAGGTCGCGCGGGAGGGGATGGAAAAAAAAGGAAGGGATCTTGCGGCGGTGTGAAGGAGGGCCATCTACGGCGGGGATAGATAAGAGAGAGGTTGGAAGCACCAGAGGGGGGGCTGGAAAAATAGAGAGAAGAGAGGTCGCCCGGTTCCATCCAAGGAGAGCAGCGCGCGAAGGGAAGAAGAAGGCAAAGCACCCGCCTGCTCCATCTCCTCGGCGCCGAAGGTGAGGCCATGTGGCTCCCTGTTGTTCGGAAGACCGGGGTTACGGAACCCACGGCCTCGCCCGTCCCGTTCGTCTAGTCGGATAACACCAGGCGGAGCGGCACCCGCGGAGGACCATGGAGGCCTCGTAGCCGGCAAGGGACCTCCATCAAGGCACCCGCGGCTCTCGAGCATGCTACGTGACGGCCTCCGGCGGGCCCCAAATGGACCGGACGGTGGTGATGGCGGTTCTGCGACCACGTCGGCGAAAGGACTTCGCGGCAAGCCCCATCCAATCTTTATGGCGGTGTGATGGCGCAGCACCACGGCCTTTCCCCACGGCGACGGGAGGGTTCAACGATAGGAGCCTCAGCCCCGAATGCCCGCGGCAGCGGTTTCGGTGGATCTCCAATCGTCGAGCTGCGGTTACTGCTCTCGCCGGCCTCCCCTTGGCCGTGGCCATGGACGTGGACTTCTCCGCGGACCATGGTGGTGGCGTCGACGGCGAGCGTGATGGCGTGGGAGGTTTCCGAAGGACGGTCGCCGGGTAGCCGGGGTCGCATGGGGCTTCCGAGCATGTCCACGGTGGTTGCGACCGCCCGAAGCCTGTCAACGCGCGGTCGAGAAAGCGATCGTCGCGAAAGCTCCTCTATCGAAAAGCGCAAGCGAGCCGGTGCACCTTCGCACCCCTCCGGCGATGACGGATGGGGATGGTGAGATCGCGTGAGGACTTTCGTGACGACGGCCATGACCGGGAGGTCCGTCGTGCGTGCCCCTCGGGCGAGACAGCGCGTAGCTTCCCCTCCGATCGAGCCTGGACAAGATCGGAGTAAAAAAAAAAGGGGGAAAGATGTGGCGGTGCGCACGAGCATTCCGGCCACGATTGGAGCTGCTGTCAGGCCCATTGGGCTCGGTCTCTACCTGCCGCAAGCGGCTTCTTCAAGCTGACAAGATCGCCGGAGGGCCGTCTCGACTCAACCGAGTCAACTCGCAGCAGGCCCAAGAGGCGTTCGACACAAAATAAATTTAAATAAAATTTGAAATGCGAAATGCTGAATTAAATAAAGGGTGAGCCAAAAATTTTGACCACCCTAGGACGGCGAACTTGGGTACGTCCCAGTTAGTCGCTCCTGGACGTAGGCGCGGGCTAACCCCCGTTGCAGACGGTTCCTTCCCCCGGTGCGATAAGTCTAAAAAGACTTCGTCGTATTGGAGGTGAGCCCACTCGATCGAGGACCGGCCGGCATACTGCCGAAATGCCGATTTTTCCTCCGATCTTGTGAGAAGCGCACCGGGGGGGAAGAAATTTCAAACCTTGGACTTCGGCACCGACTCGATGTAACCCGGCATGCAATGAAATTCACTTACATTCTAAGTGTCGACGTGGATGCTCGAATTGGGCACCGAACGTTAGCCTGATGGGCCGGATGGGATGCGAATTCAAATTAAATAAATAAGATAAAAATAATAAAAAACATTCATCAAATTTGAGAGCATAAAAAATCAGATTTTTTAAACAACTTAAGAAAATACGGAATGCATGCAACTAAATTCCTTAATTAAGTGACAATTAAATAACATCAAATAAAACTAAATAAACAAACTCCAATACATTAAAAATCCATCAAAAAGTACGTAAACACCAAAAATCATATCTTAAAATCAATTGCAAAGAACATAAATAAAAAAATACTCTTAGACAACTTAATCAAAGTCTTAAGTCAGTTAAAATACATTGAACATACTTAACCCAACATTATGACATAAAGTTGCACATGAAATTAAATAATTTTCAACCCAAATGGTGATCTAAATCTCAAATCATGGCACACCTAATTCATTTAATCAAACTTTAAACTTAACACAAAATCATAATCAAATTGAAATTCAACAAAACAAATAAATCAAATTCAACCCATTAATTCAAAACGTTAATGGAAAGATCAAATTAAAAAAATAAATAACTTGAAAAATCAAATTTAAATCAATTGGAAGAATCACATCTTAATCAAATAAAATCAACGTCAACCAAACGTAACGCAACTCGTTCGCATATCATCGGGCCCGCAAGGCTTACGGCCCTCTAGTTTATTGTTTTGTATGGATGTGCACTCTTTACCAAACGGATTGCTATGGCGGTTAATCAAGGGCGTTCGAGTACTTGCTCGATGTAAGTTAACGCTGGGTATTCGCACCATCCGGCGGAGAGGGGTCAAAAATCGAATTTTTCAAAGAACCCGAACCTCGGTTCTAATAATTTTAAATGTATCGTCGGACTATTTAATACATTTATAGGTTAATACCTATTTTCCTAAGTAGTCCAAAGGAGATGCAAAAATGATTTTGAAAAATAAAATAAAACGTAAAAACGAGGTTCTCACAAATTGGCACGCCCGGTGGGACTCCTCTTTCCCTTCATCTCTCCGCCATAGCAAGCTAAAAAAGTGCACATCTATTGCGACCCGATAAACTATCAGCATCTAATGAAGTTTGTCTTCCTTGTTGCAGTAAGAAGCAAAATGTCGACCAACTTTGGAGTCATCTTCTGCGATTCACTCCGAAGCCCGGCGGTCGACACTGAACGTGTCATGGTCTCCTTCGGCACATACCAGGGGATCAAGCCAACTCCTCAACAGTTGAACGCACCGATGGCGGTCCCAGCTGTCAAAGAGGCGAAGCGATCAGCACCTCCGCAGGCAGCCCCCGCCGTCAACCAAATTTCAACCTGCCCTGGATCGGCATCTCAGCAGACTAGAGTCGAGAAGCTTAAACCCCGAGCTAGCTCACGTCAGTGCGTCGTGACAGGCCCCATGAGGGTGCATTGGGGCTGGAAGAGCCGGTGCGCCACGCTAGGTCGCTCCCCTACCAAGACGAGCGGAGGGAGGCGTCGAGGCGTCGAGAGGCCTCGGCCTACTTGTCTTGCCCTTAGCCAACAGGTTTGCCATTTTGGGTCGGTTGGATAAATATGACCGGGTTAGATCTAAACCCGTGGCCACCGTCCCTATTTGGGGAAAGAAGTCTTCCGCCTGCCCGAAGAAGTTCGGCCGACCAGCGGCCATGGCAACAAAGGAGAGGGGGCAGCCATCTGACAGGAAGATTAGACGCTTGGGCCGAACAGCGGCTCGGAAGGAAACAACTCAAGCAAGGGGCCAGCCCTTGGCCCACGCTTCTCAACTGGACCGGTCAATGGTTCTGCCACAAAAGCCTCGGCAGGTGCAAGTACCTGCCGCACCAGAAATTCCCATGGTCGGTCGGCGCGCTGGTGAACCATCCCCACTACCTTACCTGCCAACCGGGGGCAAGCTCCCCACCCAAGCTAAACCAAGTCGAGAGCCCCAGACAGCGGACACTCGTGTCGACCGGGGGCAAGGAGTCAAACCCTCTGCACCGGTCACAAAACAGACATGGGTGCCAAAGACGACTGTTCCGCCACCGGAACCTCTGCCTTTGAAGTCCAATTTGTAAGGAATCAATACATGACAGCGGAAAAATTTTGATTCCATAAAACCACGATCTTTGCCTTGATCGAAGCCGAACGAGCAAAACCGGGAACCGAATATGAAGTAGAACGAGAGTACCTCATGGGATTTCTCAAATCCCTCACCATGGATGAAGAGAGGACGTTCCTCCTTGCTGAAAACCGTTCAAGTGTCCGGTCTCTAGCGGTATCCACACGATCTGCTTCAATAGACGAGTTCTCTCTTCCTTCGGGCCTCCAGAAACCTTCCAGATCCAAGCTTTACCATGGGAGATCGCCTTCTAGAGGAGAGAGGAGGGAGAGAGGAGGCTTGGGACGTGCTCCAGCCCTATGGCTTGTTAGGGTTTGGCTTCATAAGCCATTTATATATAGAAGATGGAATTTTTCACAAAAACCCAAAACTTCTATAAAATTGCGTCCATGCCCTCATCTTATTGACCAGATCTATTGTGTGTGACCCACTAGGCCCAATAGTCAATTTGGTTGAAGCCTTAATTAATTTAAAAGAACAATTCCTTTAAATTAAATCAAAGGCGATTATCCGATAACGAGTTTTATGGCTTTCTGATCATAAAGGGTACAAGCCACATCCTATGATCCCAAATGACTTTGGGGAGTTAAATAACATCCATTGAGCCTTTCCATCATCAATTACCACACGGATTTAAATCCTCGTTCATACAATGTCCCGGTCGGTCAGGGTTGACCGTATCGACCCCTTTAATAATCCGACTCTATGAAATCTTGTACTCGGGAATGGATCAACTGGAAAACTCCTTTTCCAATTATCCTATCTACCTTGGCCAAGGATTTAGAGTACTATCCATAGGACATTCTCTCTCTACCGAGAGTGAACGATCCCCTATTGTCCGCTCAATTGCCTCCACTAGGTTTCTCATATACCCAATCCATTAACTATATAGGACCACAATACTAAGTGATCCATCAGTCAATAGTCAAAGTACATAGTACGCCTGGCAAGATATCTTTGGCGACTCAGGTCAAAGATCCAACCGTGCTATTGAGATGTAAGAATAACCTGATAGACAGTTCGGTAAGATACCGATCAGGTTTTCCTAAATTGGTCAGTTCAGTGAACTCATTCCCTTAATGAGCACTGTGTGTGTATCTCGGTGTCCCACACCGATGACCAATGAGATCGGTCATTCTCATCATATGAGAAGACATCACACACACTAGTCTATCCGGATTCTTGATGTCCTGTCTCAAGGATCCTATGACTAGGAACATTTAGATCACATACCTCTAGATGATCGATCTCATTATCACGATCTCATCATGATTCAATCATCATTGCATGTGATCAAGGACTTCATTACGATATACGCTTCTAATAAAAGCTAGTAACGAAGTTTTGCCTATTTAATTGAATGAGATATTCCTAGAAATGTCGAATCATATCATATATGATTGGCTTGTAGGGCATACATTTCTATCACAATTGCCCGCATCCCTTGGGTGTAGGCTCTTCTAGGTCGAGACCCCGACCTCAACTTGAGCCGGAGGTCATCCTTGAACCTTCGCCTAAGGCTGCTCCGAATCAGCCTAAGGCTCATTTTGCCCCGCCTCACCAGCGGCAATTCTACCATTTCGATAATGGTATTGAAGTTACGGTTCCGCGCGAGTTGCCTTGCCGAAAGAATTTGATTTTAAATCATTTGATTGTCCCTAACAATGCCCCCAGACGACAAGTGATGCAGGGACCTAATGACAATATGCAAATTTTTGCTTGCTATGCTTCGGGGACCAGTCGTCCCGAGGACATCCCCGAGGCATCCGAAGCTCGTCCTAGGCCTTGGACCCGTAGTCAGGGCGACCGCCAGCCTGCCGCCGTTGCCGAAGCTGTGTTGCACAACAACGTGGGGGAAACCGCACAAGAGAATAATAACACGCAGGGGGTCGCCCCTCTTACTCTGACGTTGGAAGACCTATGGCGTGAGAACCAACAGCTTCGGGCCCTCCTTGCCAGCGCAGGCTTACTCCAATCTCCGCCGGTCCAAAATTCTGATGCCGTTGAAGTCCCGTGACGAGCTCCATGCCACTCAAGTTGAGCCGCCTACGGCAAACCCACCTCGGACTACAACCTATCATCAACAGGGGCCGAGGATCTCATCCGACGATGACATTTTTGTCCAGCCTGGGTATCAACCACCTCCTCCGTCGCCGCAAGACTTTCTGGAGCCCACTCAACGGGCTATAATTGAACAAATAATTTCTACACGGTTGGCTCAGCACGATGAGGGGTACAACATGGTGGGTCTCTACCAGGTTCCCTTCCCACCACATCATCAATTCGTCAAGCTACCCCCGGATGTCCGAAAGGTGCCGAAGTGCTCCAAATTTGATGGGCATGGTTCCCCACGAGAGCACTTGGCCATGTATTTCACCCACATGGGCGAGTTGGCGCATAGCGAGTCGTACTTACTCAAGTACTTCGCTACCACCCTGACCGGCGCGGCTTTCGAGTGGTACTCCAAACTCAAGCCGAACTCTGTGGCCGACTGGGCGGACATGCAGCACAAATTTATTGAAAGGTTCAGCTTCTCCGAGCGGCCACACACCTTGGTCGAGCTAACCACCATGTTCCGGAGAGAACGAATCAGCGGTCGATTATATTCGCCGCTGGAGAAATGCTTGTATGAAATGCGCCAATCCCCCGTCGAGCGAGGAAGCAGTCGCATTGTGCAAAAGGGGCCTACGAGCCGAAATACAAGAAAAAGTGTTGGGGACAAGAATCCACACCTTTGATGACCTGAATATCACCGTTGCTGACATAGAACATTTCTATGTCAAGAACCCTTTGATGACTACACCAAGGCTGAAGCTGATGAAGGACAAGCAGTCAACTTCCCGAGACATCAATGCAGTGGATGTCTCTTCCTCCTCAAGAAATAACTACAACATTGGGGGCAAGAATGCCACCATGGCTCCCCCACGGAGGACAACAAATAATCCGACGCCAAAGCCCACATGGGAGGAACGTACAACAAAATCGTACTCCTTCACTCAAGACTATACAAGGAGGTTGTTCGACACGTGCATGGAGAACAATCTAATCACTTTGCCGATGTGTCGGCGCCCTGAGGATGCTGAACGGAGTCAAGAGCCGAACTTCTGCCCATACCACAGATTATTAGGGCATAGCATCGAAGATTGCTTCTATTTCAAGGACCTCGTCGAGACCATGATTCGAGACAAGATTTTGGACTTAGGAAAACGGCTAGTGCAGCCACCGCAACCGCATAACCTACCTCGAAGACAAACCAACTTCGTCGTCAATGTGGTGCACTATCAACTGGCTCCACCCGCTATCAAGCCTCCTTCTCCTCCTCCCCAACGGCCTCAACCACAGGAGGAACATGTTCATCACACAATGGTCTATCAGATGGCTTCGCAAGTTCGCATGAGTTTTGAAAGATTCTATGACGTGTGTGTGCACCTTGGAGACGATATCGCTGCCACCATGGCTAGCATCATGGAGTTGCTAACAGGTGACATGACTCTAGACAAGGTTTGTCTAGCCCAGGCTGAAAATCTTGAAACATCCTTCTCTGGCTCGTGTCCACCTACTAAACAGATAGTCGAACAACCAAATGATCTTTGGGACAGTACTAAAAAGTACAAGCTAGAGCCTAAAGCATCAATTGCGCACTCGCCAACAGCACCTGTCATGGCACCTCTTAGGGAGCGGCCGAGGAAGCACCGACGGTACATTGTCCACATGCGGCACTCTTTCCCACAAGCAATGACGCAGTTTCTCTATGAGAAAGTTGTGAGGGAAGGCTTAATGAAACCTCATTCTGAGATCGGACACCATGTCATGTCCTTTCCCAATGGTGGATGCGGATATCATCGCTCACACTTGCATAGCATTGGAAATTGCCGGGCAGTTAGAAGGTGCTTGGAAGATCTAATTACGAATGGAGCCTTGAACATAGGGCGTTACTTTGTTCAACTGCCACAATCCCGTGTCAATAGGGGTCAAACCATCTCCTCTTACGTCATCCATGCCATGCCGGAGAATGGTGTACGAGAAGATCAATGGACCGGGGGCATTTTGAGTGAGCCCACTCACCCCCGGGATCCTTCCCTATCCCAAAGACTCCTTCACGAGCTAGTCCAAGCAAACATCAAAGCATTTGACAAATGTGTAGAAGACACAACCAGCATTGAACGAGGCAAGGGCGACAAGCTTGGCAGCACAACCCCAACCTCCGATGAACTTTTTGAAAAAGAAGATGTCCTTTTTCGCAGTTCTGACATGGGTAGTGATCCAGTTGCAGCACCATCCTCTTCGCAGGCTCCTGTCATCCTTGGTGACGGCAACATGACTCAAGCAGAAGGAACAACAGAACATAGCAAAGAGGAGGGTGAATGGTCTAACCTGACGATGGCAGACCTTTGGCAGGAAAATCAGCAGCTCAAAGCCATCCTAACCAACATTGGGCTATTCCCACCTCAATCATCTCAAAGTTCAAGAGCCCCTACAATTTTCAGACCCGACGTCACTCAGACCGGGCCATTGCCGACGGCCCTACCACGACCAATCACCCATCAATGGTTAGCCCCGAGGGAGCCCTTAGAAGACAGGGCATGCATGGTTCCTCATGATCAACCACCAAGTCCATCATCTCAAATGTGTATGGAGCCCTCCCCGAGGGCTATAATTGAGCAGTCGATCGAGCTGAGGCTACCTCGACATGGTGAGAGATGCGACCTAGTAGGCCGCCCAAAGTCTGCTTGGCATCGCCAACAACAATGTCCTCGCGATGGTAATCCATCGATGATAATGTCTGAATCAAGGCTTGCGAAACGCAAACATCCGGTAGTCTGTGGTGATAACAAGGTCAATACCTTCCCATCAAGAAACAACAATGCTGGGGGCAAGAATGCCACCACGGCTCCCCCGCCAAAAATTTCTACAACAAAGCCCACGTTGGAGGAGCGTACAACGAGACCGTACTCCTTCCCACGGGAATGTACAAGAAAGTTATTTGACATATGCATGGAAAACAACCTAATCAGCCTACCACGGATGAAACGTCCTAACGAGGCTGAAAGGATTGGGGAACCTAACTTCTACCCCTACCATAGGGCGATAGGTCACCCAATTGAGGATTGCTTCCAGGTCAAGGACTTAGTCGAAGCTATGATTCACAACAAGATCATCGACATGGGAGAACACCTGGTGGCCCCTCCTCAAGTCCACGACAAAGACAAGCAAGGCTTTCCATGACATCAACACAATGGGACATCTCCCCCTTTTCGAGGAACGGGGGCAAGAAAAATGTTCCGGTGCAACCCTTCAACACCCCGAGGCCGCGAGCCACAAGGAAGCGCATGGCAAAACCATATTCATTCGATCGGGAACACTCAAAGAAACGTTCGACATCCGCATGAAGAATGATTTGATCGACTTACCACCAAGGAAGCACCCCGACGACACCCGAAGAGCGGGGGAGGCTAACTTTTGTCTCTACCATAGAATGGAGGGACATGTTATTGAAGATTGTTACCGATTCAAGGACGTCATCGAGTCTATGATCCATGATGAGATCCTTAACCTTGGAAACCAACTGTAGCATGAGGCCAACCGATTCGTCATAGGCCGTTCTTGCCACCCTGAAGATGGAGCACACATGGGGGCATAGGCCGGGGGGCAGTTTCAAGAGTTCTACATGCCGTCGTGCAAAAAAGAAAAGAAAAAGAAAAAGGAAAAAAAGGGCTAAAAATGTAGATGCCCGACGGACTTGGCCGACCAAACATGATGGACGGCCAAGAGCAAAAATGTCGAAAATATCCGGTCAAGGTGAAAACCTCGAAAGGGCACCTTGAGCAAAATCGGATGACCTGCTATGTGAAAATCCCACCATAGGACGCACAGCAAAATCATAAAGGGGTCGACTGGGTGAAAACTCCGCAAAGGAGCAATCGAGTTGATAAAAAAAAACAACAAAATAAAAAAAAATCAACAAGGGCGAGCCCCCAACTCCGACAAGGTGGGCGAGGTTCATCCCCTAATTTTATTAGGGAGGAGGTCCGAGTTGCCAATGACGAAACGGCTCCCGTAGGCACATCTACCTTGTAGTAGAAATACGTCGGGGAGACCATGCAGGCGACGAGGAAGATCACCTCCCGCCTTTAAAATTTGAGGAGTCTCGTATTCCGCATCGGAAGGGACAAAGGGCAAAACCCCACTCGCCATAACGAACCTCGCCATCTCGGTCTTTTCGACCATGGCAATCATACTATCTCGACCCTTCCGGTCTTGATAATCTTCAAATATTTTTGAACTATCCGAGCCCCATTCGGATGATTTTCAAACTCCTACCATCCTGATCACTCCGGTCTTGATCGTCTCCAAGAAAACATACTATGTCAACCTGTCTAGTCCCTTTCTGCACACTTCTAAAAAAAAAGAGACACATTCCACCATCTTGGCTATTCTGGCCTTGATAATCCTGAAAAAAAAAAGATTTTTCTGACGTTATCCAAAACCCTCATTTTGGATAATTTTCAAACAAAATTCTCACCATCCTGGCCACTCCGGTCATAATGGTCCCTAAAACAAAAAACTCTCAAATTGCTCGGAACCCCGTTCGGACCGATTTGCAAAGCTCCCACCATCCTGGCTAGCCCAGCCTAAATGGTCAAAAAAATTTCTCTTGGTATACGAGTTGAAACTCAAACTCGGCAACGAACACAGTTCATTTCTTTGTTATACGAGGTGAAAAGCAGACTCTACAAGGACATGAACATTCCACTCCCTTGTCATACGAGGTGAAAAGCAGACTCGGCAAGGACAACACCATTCCACTCCCTTGTCATACGAGGTGAAAAGCAGACTCGGCAAGGACAACACCATTCCGCAACACCATTCCACTCCCTTGTCATACGAGGTGAAAAGCAGACTCTACAAGGACAACACCATTCCACTCCCTTGTCATACGAGGTGAAAAGCAGACTCGGCAAGGACAACACCATTCCACTCCCTTGTCATACGAGGTGAAAAGCAGACTCGGCAAGGACAACACTATTTCACTCCCTTGTCATACGAGGTGAAAAGCAGACTCGGCAAGGACAATTCCATTCCACTCCCTTGTCATACGAGGTGAAAAGCAGACTCGGCAAGGACAATTCCATTTCACTCCCTTGTCATACTCGGACAATTCCATTTCACTCCCTTGTCATACGAGGTGAAAAGCAGACTCGGCAAGGACAATTCCGTTCCACTCCCTTGTCATACGAGGTGAAAAGCAGACTCGGCAAGGACAATTCCGTTCCACTCCCTTGTCACACGAGGTGAAAAGCAGACTCGGCAAGGACAATTCCGTTCCACTCCCTTGTCATACGAGGTGAAAAGCAGACTCGGCAAGGACAGGACCATTTCATTCCCTTGTCATACGAGATGAAAAGCAGGCTCGGCAAGGACAACTCCATTTCACTCTCTTGTCATACGAGATGAAAAGCAGGCTCGGCAAGGACAACTTCATACCATTTCCTTGTCATACGAGGTGAAAAAACAGACTCAACAAGGACCACCACTTCATTCCCCTGTTGTACAAGATGAAAATCACACTTGGCAACGGTACCCAATTCTCCACAAAAAAAAGAAAAAAAAAGAAAAAAGCCTGACTAGAGTGAAAGCCTGAAAAGGTATTCTAGGCAAAATTGGGTGACTCCACTATATGAAAATATTTCTGGAGACATGTAGGAAAAAGTCAAAAGGCTGGTCCAGGTGAAAAATCTTGCAAAAGATGATCGGATCAGTGAAAAAAAAAAGAAGAAGAAGAGATGAAACAAAACACAAGACATAAAGAGACGTATTCAAAGGTTGGCATATTGGGAACCATCAGGATCCGACATTATCAAGTACACCGAGTGAAAAAGTTGGAGCATGGGATATGGGGGACAGAGAACCAAGAATGATTACATCTAAGGGCCCAAGCCCTTCTCAGTCCAGTAGAATCTTATGCAACAGGAGGATTTGGATCAACTTTCGCAATAGCATTCACAAATCGCTTCAATGGCAGTACCTAACCGCGGCAACGATTGGAAGATTCCCCCTGGAATTATCACCCCCCACAACCAAAGATGTGGCGGCAGCAAATGTGGGCAATAGAGAAGAGAAGTCCATCTAATTTAAAATGATTTGGTTCTAATTCTAATAGAATTAGGATCCACCCAATGTCCTTTCCCATTCTCCAATCCGTGTCTTGATAAGATTCAGAGAAAAAAAAAAGAAGAAGAAAAAAAAGAAGAAAAAAAATAGAAAAAAAAGAAGAAAAAAAATAGAGAAAAAAAAGAAGAAAAAAAAAATAAAAAAAGGAAGAAAGAAAAGAAAACGATAGAGAAAAAAAAGAGAAGAAGAAAAAAAAAGAGAAAAAAAAAAGAAAAAAAAAGGAGAAAAGCTCTACGTAGCCATGCAAAAAAAAAACTATACAAAAAATAGAGAGAGAAAACGAAAGAAAAAGAGAAAAGAAAAAAAAATGAAGGGATAAAAAATGAATGATGAATGGAAAATGGAGAAAGGCCATCGCGTCCGACGGCTCAAGCCTTTCTTGATTCATAGAACGTTCAAGCAATGTTAAGCTGGTTGACTATTCCGCAGTGGGTGAGAAGATAGAGCTCCGATCTACACGGGCGATCCCTTGTCGACACTCGTCACCATCGGCAACTCACGTCTCCAAAGCACCGCCCATGGGGGGCATTTGTGAACACTCATTTTTTTTAGAGAGAGAGAACTATCATCTTAATTCAATTGTTCAAGCAGTTCTGTAATATTATTATTTTTTATTTGGCTGTCTCGTTCTGCGAAGCCCTAACCACGGCCCAATCAAGAAACTTGTGGCCCATCCGAACTCTGCGCGCCATCTCCCCTTGGCCGCATAATTGGCTGCTAAATTTTAGAAAAAAAAAAGATTATTTAGCTGGGAGATTTGTCTCTCCACCGTTTCTATGAGATGAATTTTAAATAAAAAAAGAAGAGAGATGGAGGACAGCCGCCGCAAGCTCCCGCGTAGCTCCTGCAAGAGAGAGAAAGAAAACATCCAGCGAGGACGCAAGTTTTGGAGGAGCCGAGGGTGAATAGCGGCAAGGGGGAGCCATTGATAGCTTTCCGGTTTTGGAGGATTTCGGTCGTAAAATGGGGGAGGTTTTGCAGGTCGCGCGGGAGGAGATGGAAAAAAAGGAAGGGATACTGCGGCAGTGTGAAGGAGGGCCATCTACGGCAGGATAGATAAGAGAGAGGTTGGAAGCATCAGAGGGAGGGCTGGAAAAATAGAGAGAAGAGAGGTCGCCCGGTTCCATCCAAGGAGAGCAGCGCGCGAAGGGAAGAAGAAGGCAAAGCAGCCGCCTGCTCCATCTCCTCGGCGCCGAAGGTGAGGCCATGTGGCTCCCTGCTGTTCGGAAGACCGGGTTCTCCGGAACCCACGGCCTCGCCCTGTCTCGTTCGTCTAGTCGGATAACACCCGGCGGAGGCGGCACCAGCGGAGGACCATGGAGGCCTCGTGGCCGGCAAGGGACCTCCATCAAGGCACCCGCGGCTCTCGAGCATGCTACCGACGGCCTCCATGAGCCCCAAAATGGACCGGACGGTGGTGATGGCGGTTGCTGCGACCACCGTCGGCAGCAGCAAAAGGACTTCGCGGCAAGCCCCATCCAATCTTTATGGCGGTGTGATGGCGCAGCACCCTGGCCTTTCCCCACGGCGACAGGAGGTTCAACGATAGGAGCCTCAGCCCCGAATGCCCGCGGCAGCGGTTTCGGTGGATCTCCAATCGTCAGAGCTCTAGTTACTCCTCGCCAGCCTCCCCTTGGCCGTGGCCATGGACGTGGACTTCTCCGCGGACCATGGTGGTGGCGTCGACGGCGAGGCGTGATGGCGTGGGAGGTTTCCGAAGGACAGTCGCCGGGTAGCCAGGGTCGCATGGGGCTTCCGAGCATGTCCACGGTGGTTGCGACCGCCCGAAGCCCTGTCAACCGCGGTCGAGAAAGCGATCGTCGCGAAGCTCCTCTATCGCGCAGCGACTGCGTGCACCTTCGCACCCCTCCGGCGATGACGGATGGGGATGGTGAGATCGCGTGAGGACTTTCGTGACGACGGCCATGACCGGGAGGTCCGTCGTGCGTGCCCCTCGGGCGAGACAGCGCGTAGCTTCCCCTCCGATCGAGCCTGGACAAGATCGGAGTAAAAAAAAAAGGGGGAAAGATGTGGCGGTGCGCACGAGCACTCCAGCCACGATCGGAGCTGCTGCCAGGCCCATTGGGCTCGGTCTCCACCTGCCGCAAGCGGCTTCTTCAAGCCGACAAGATCGCCGGAGGGCCGTCTCGACTCAACCGAGTCGACTCGCAGCAAGCCCAAGAGGCGTTCGACACAAAATAAATTTAAATAAATTTTGAAATGCGAAATGCTATATTAAATAAAGGGTGAGCCAAAAATTTTGACCACCCTAGGACGGCGAACTCGGGTACGTCCCAGTTAGTCGCTCCTGGACGTAGGCGCGGGTTAACCCCCGTTGCAGACGGTTCCTTCCCCCGGTGCGATAAGTCAAAAAGACTTCGTCGTATTGGAGGTGAGCCCACTCGATCGAGGACCGGCCGGCATGCTGCCGAAATGCCGATTTTTCCTCCGATCTTGTGAGAAGCGCACCGGGGGGAAGAAATTTCAAACCTTGGACTTCGGCACCGACTCGATGTAACCCGGCATGCAATGAAATTCACTTACATTCTAAGTGTCGACGTGGATGCTCGAATTGGGCACCGAACGTTAGCCTGATGGGCCGGATGGGATGCGAATTCAAATTAAATAAATAAGATAAAAATAATAAAAAACATTCATCAAATTTGAGAGCATAAAAAATCAGATTTTTTAAACAACTTAAGAAAATACGGAATGCATGCAACTAAATTCCTTAATTAAGTGACAATTAAATAACATCAAATAAAACTAAATAAACAAACTCCAATACATTAAAAATCCATCAAAAAAGTACGTAAACACCAAAAATCATATCTTAAAATCAATTGCAAAGAACATAAATAAAAAATACTCTTAGACAACTTAATCAAAGTCTTAAGTCAGTTAAAATACATTGAACATACTTAACCCAACATTGTGACATAAAGTTGCACATGAAATTAAATAATTTTCAACCCAAATGGTGATCTAAATCTCAAATCATGGCACACCTAATTCATTTAATCAAACTTTAAACTTAACACAAAATCATAATCAAATTGAAATTCAACAAAACAAATAAATCAAATTCAACCCATTAATTCAAAACGTTAATGGAAAGATCAAATTAAAAAAATAAATAACTTGAAAAATCAAATTTAAATCAATTGGAAGAATCACATCTTAATCAAATAAAATCAACGTCAACCAAACGTAACGCAACTCGTTCGCATATCATCGGGCCCGCAAGGCTTACGGCCCTCTAGTTTATTGTTTTGTATGGATGTGCACTCTTTACCAAACGGATTGCTATGGCGGTTAATCAAGGGCGTTCGAGTACTTGCTCGATGTAAGTTAACGCTGGGTATTCGCACCATCCGGCGGAGAGGGGTCAAAAATCGAATTTTTCAAAGAACCCGAACCTCGGTTCTAATAATTTTAAATGTATCGTCGGACTATTTAATACATTTATAGGTTAATACCTATTTTCCTAAGTAGTCCAAAGGAGATGCAAAAATGATTTTGAAAAATAAAATAAAACGTAAAAACGAGGTTCTCACACAAGTATATGATCTGGAAGGCCAACTCTGTGCGCATGAACACAACACAATAGACGATATTCTTTAGCCCCTTTACAACGTACAGAAAAAGAAATTCTTATATTACAAACCAAGGGCGAATCTTCTTTGTTTTCGAAGTACAAAAACCAATAATGAATCAACTTTCACTTGTTATTAGATGCACCAAAGTCGAATTAGATAGGATTGAATATACAAAAAAATATATGCACGACATTCCCACAAAACACTTTCAAATTAAGAAAGAGAAGCTATCATTTGCTTTCATTTTCTTCCTGAATCAGTCAAGAAATAGAGGAGTTGAATACCTCTCCAAGAACAATGGCACACTCAATATACTGGAACTTCACATTTTAGATACTTTTTTAGATTGTATATCCTCCATATACATTACAATTTAATCAATATGTTCTAGTTTGTGATTTGCAGGTACAAATCGTGCTTTACTACTTTGTTCAAATTTAGGCAGTCATAGATTTCGAGTTGTCCCTTGTATATAACGGCATATGCAACCTGCTTGGCAGCATGTATTTTGAGACAGTTCGGATCATATCAAACAGTTAGAGGAAGGAATTCTCACAGTCTCTAATCAAAGGATCCACGTCAGTGTCGGCCCATTGTGCCCACACACCCTCGTAGATGCGACGATGCCTAACAGCGCCCACGGACCGTGAAACAGCATCAACCAGTAGTGACAGGCATGTTACATCGTCAATAAAGTGCAATCTTCCATAACATCTCATGGGTTTTGAAACCAAAAGAAGTGGGAAGAAAAAATGGTTTCTTAATGCTGAAACTATTTTTTTGTGGTGTGCATAAATTTCAATCCTTTTTTATTCAAGCGATTTTTCAAGTAAATCAATGATTGGGATTTTTATTGTGCCAAATAAATATTTACAAAAAATTGTTGGAGAGAAAGGATTTTTTCTAATTTTCTTCTACTGGAGGTATTATTTACAAGAAAAAATTTTTGGTTTGAGAGGTATTTTTAAGTTTTTTGGATCACGGGGATTTTCTAGATAATTTTAGGTCACTTAAATATGACTGTGGCGGCAGAGTAAGTGGTTAGTTATGGGTTGGGTGGGTTAGTAACGGGTTACAATATGGTTAATAATGGGTTAAAGACAGGTTAGTAACATTGTCACGACCCAGAAAAACGCAGCGGAAATTTTTTTTTTTTTCCAAGACATGACAGCGGGATAAAAACCCACGAAGTAGAAAGATTCGGCAACAAAAACACAATCTAAAACACCTGCTTACACAATATCGAAAAGTTCCATCATTCGGAACCAACATATTCCAACAAGAAAACATAAGCCACCGGTTCAACGTACTCGGTTAAACTTAAACCACCACAACACAAGCCATCACAAGGCCAAATACACCATCAAAATCAAACATAACCTGTAAAAGTGACACCACAAGGTCACCAATCCAAAACCACAAAAATGGGAGGGCATCAACCCTACAACCAAGCTCCACCACAAAAATAAAAGGAGCTAACCACCAACTATACAAAAATCAGCCAAAATCCAGTCATCTCGCCATATACAAAAATGCCGCTATCAAGAAGGCATCAAACATCTAAGGAGAAAGGCGAGTCACTCATTCCCCAAGTCGGCATAATCCGGTTCGCCCACCGGGTTCTCCTCGGATCCTACATCAGGATACTCCTCATCTAAACCTGTAAAATAATAAAATAATCCACGGGGTGAGTCATAATGACTCAGTAGACACCCCATCATCCACCCAATTGGATAGCCAAAGGCCCTAACATGATATGTATATAATACCCAACTCGCACTTGATACATATCATATAAAGCTAAACAATATATATAAAATTGGCATTTCACAATTTTTTTAAGACATAAAACCATAAACTACCAACCACTAGGACCAAAGAGGACTCCTCACAATTATATTTAATAAGATGAAGATGTTATGCAATGCAACACCACTAATGGACTTACCATGCAAAAACATACCAAACATACATGCTTAAAGGAACTAATGAACACAACATAAATGCTAATACTAATACCATTCTACAGTGCATCTATCCACTACATGAAACATTAACCTTTTCATTTTTCGCAAGGAAAGCGTCGTCTTGCGATCTCGACGAGCTATGACCAGATCTACCATATATAGAGTAATTGTATAGCTAAACTAAATCCCGCAGTGCACCTAGGCAGGGGTGGCACTTAGGATAACCCGCGGGATCTGGGATCGAAGGATGCACCAGACGGTTCTAAGCTCCGCTGCCCACGGACACGACTTCTAGTCCAGTATAGCTCGGTCTCATTACATATTTTTAATGCACACATGCACACATACACACATACATTTATGACATGCCCTGCTAATTGCAATGCAATTATAACCATCACTATGAGTATATGCACATCTAATACATATGACCATCTATGAGCATAACTGCACGTACCCTAAGCACAAAATGACCATGATACCATCATTTAATCCACAATGCATAATAAATGGCATTCAACTCATACATGCCCATGCTATGCTAACATGCAATGTACGTAGATGTCTAAGATTTAACCACAACTGCTGATGAACTTGCATAGAAAAATCAGATTTATAACACAACTCCCTCTAATTAATCTAATTAACCTACAATGATATTCGTATGACATAGACATAATTAAAATCGGTATACCAGAATAAATCAAGTCCATCAACTATACACTACAAGGTTTATACAGCATGCTACACAAATAACTAGAATATAATATGATCGAATTAATTTAAAAGATCATCACCTACGTAGCATGCTGAAACATGATTAAATAAGATATGCAAATGTGAATAATCACCACATCTAATATTCAATTGCTACATTTACATTAACATCTGCTGTGATTGGTATTTTATTAAGTATTCAATTTAATGGTATTAGAGGTGTCCGAGGTGCCTACCGGAAAGGCGTCGATAAAACGATCCGGAGCTAATACGAAGTTTGAATCGGCAAGGCAAGGATTTCTCCCTCAATCGGTGCTAGCTGCAAGCATACAAAGGCATATAGGTATGGCATGGATAGAACATAATAAAAATGATGTGATGGTGTGAAAAAGGAGGAAAAAAATAAAATATAGCATTACCACAGCACTGTAGCAATCCGGGTGAAGGAGGGGGCGCATGCAACAATGGGGGTGCTGTCCGGGTCCAAAGAGCTGCAGCTGGGCGCGTGGCACGCCGGAGAGAGGGGGCGAGGCAGCCGCGGGGCTGGGGGCCGGATGGCCGCGACCGGGTGGCTAAGCGCTGGTCGGCGCACCTGAGCACCCAGGGTAAAGACGGCTGCGGGCTGGGGCTGCTGGCGCGTCCGCGCGCGCAAGGGGAAGAGCCAGCCGGCGCTGGTCAGCGCGGAGGGGGGGGGCCGACCGGCGGCGAGCGGCGGGGGGCGGGGGGCCCGGGGGGCGGCGGGGAGAGCGGGGGGGGGGGCGGGGTTGCGGCGGGTCCTCGCGGCTGGCCGAGAGAGAGCAGGGGGCGGGGGCTGCTGCGACGCCGCAGCCGCGGGTCCGCGCTGGCGCCCGAGTGAGCGGTGGGGCTGGAGCCGCCGGGAGCGAAGAGGAGGGGGCTGGAGGCCGGGCTCGCGCAGCACCGGGAGGGAGCTGCCGCGAGGGGGGGGGATCGAGAGAGGGAGGGAGGGGGAAAATCGAGAGAGGGAGGGAGGCACAGTAAGGCGGTTCCGATGGGGAGGGGGGGTAAAAAGGAGAAAACGGGGAGGCGATATTACATAAAAATAATATGTTTTATTATTATTATTTTTTTACACTAAATATTACATTCTACCCTCCTAACAATAAATTTCGACCCGAAATTTCTAGTTAAGGCTTACCAAAAAGGTGGGGATGACGTTGTCTCATCTCTTCTTCAACTTCCCAAGTCGACTCTTCCGCGGAATGGTGCTTCCATAGTACTTTTACCATCGGAATGACTCGTTTCCTCAATTGCTTATTCATCCGATCCGTGATCCGAATCGGACGCTCCTCGAAAGTCAAGTTTGGTTGCACCTCAATTTCCGTAAAGTTGATGACATGGGTCGGATATGGTACATACTTCCGTTAAAGAAAGAAACATGAAACACCGGATGCACTCTTGACATAGCCGGTGGCAAAGCTAACCGATATGCCACTTCTCCGATCCGTCTCTCAATCCGGAATGGTCCTACATACCTTGGGTTTAATTTCCCATGACGGCCAAATTCGATAACACCCCGAGATGGAGAGACCTTCAAGAATACATGGTCTCCTTCCTCAAATTGGACATCTCTCCTCTTTAAATCGCATAGCTCTTCTCGGCGACTCGAGCGGTGAGTAGCTTCTCGCCGTATAACCCGGATTTTCTCGTTACTATCTTGGACCCAATTCGGCTCCAATAAGACTCCTTTCACCAACTTCTTCCCAAAGAAATAGGTGATCTGCATGGCCTTCCATACAAGGCCTCAAAAGGCGCCATACCAATACTAGTGTGATAGCTATTGTTGTAAGCAAATTCAATCAACGGTAATTGTAAATCCCAGCTCTCTTGCCATTCTAATGCTCCTGCTCTCAACATATCTTCCAGGGTCTGGATGGTTCGCTCTGACTGCCCATCGGTCTGAGGATGATAAGCATAACTGAACTTGAGCTGAGTCCCTAAGGCATCTTGCAAGCCTTTCCACACCCTTCCTGTAAACCTGGGATCCCTATCTGAAACAATAGAAATAGGAACACCATGATACTTAACCACTCCATCAAAATACAATCTTACCAAGCTATCAGTCGGTTGAGCTTCCTTGATTAACAAGAAGTGTGCTGCTTTAGTAAGTCGGTCTACTACGACCCAAATAGCATCAAATTGCTTCCTTGTCCTTGGAAAACCTGTGACAAAATCCATAGTTATGTGCTCCCACTTCCATTGTGGAATCTCTAAAGGTTGCAATGGTCCTGCAGGCTTCCTATGTTCTGCTTTAACTTGTTGGCATATAAGGCATTTAGACACATATTCTGCCACATCCCTCTTCATTCCTTCCCACCAAAACTGCCTCTTTAAGTCATGATACATCTTTGTTGCACCTGGATGAATTGCATATTGTGATTTATGTGCCTCCTCGCCGTAATCTCTTGCTTAAGCTCATAGTCATTTGCCACACATAACCTTCCTTGATACCTAATAGTCCCATCTTGGTACTTAGAAATTTCAGCCCTTCTTAGCAAGTTCGGGATATCAAGGTTGTCTTTTTGTGCTTCTTTCACTTTATCTACCAACACTGAGCTGATAGTCAATTGCCCCAAGAAAGATGTTAACCTGTCAATTGCCAAAGTCGGTGCACAATCAGTAAGAGCTTCCATATCCTTCCATCTACTATACATTTGAATAGACATCAACTTCTTCCTACTAAGAGCATCTGCCACTTTATTTGCCTTGCCTGGATGATAATTGATACTGAAGTCATAATCTTTCAAGAATTCTACCCATCTTCTTTGCCTCAGGTTGAGATCCTGCAGTGTCTACCATCTTCCTCTTGCGGTCATAACCCTGTTGTTGCTGATCACGAGCCGGGGCCCTGGTGTGTGCTGGAGGCCTATATGGTCCAAGATCACTCTCTACTCGACAGGCGGCCTCATAAGCTGCTGCCTTGGTAGGCCAGAAAGTAGATATCAATCGAGTCCTGATACCGCCCCTAAGTCCAGTAACAAACTTTCTAGCCCTGTCAGCCTCATCTTCACAAATATATGCTGCATAACTCTCCAACTCAACAAACTTGTTCTCATATTGCATGACAGTCATTGTGCCCTGCTCTAGCTGCATGAACTCTTGTTTCTTGGCATGGCGTACATGAGGTGGAATATACTTGTCCTTGAAGGCCTTGACAAACTCATCCCAAGTGATCTCGGACTCTCGAGCACCTGCAAACTCAGTGCGTAGGATGGACTCCCACCACATTCCTGCAGAAAGTTGTAACATATGTGCTGCCAATCTAACTTTGTCTCCAGGTGGGCACTCAATCACCCCGAAGATCTTCTCGATCTCTCTAACCCGCCTTTTCAGCCAACATCGGCTCCATCTCACCCCCGAAAATAGGTGGATCCATCTTGCGGAATGTATCAATCATCATACCAAGGTGAGGTTCAACCCGAGCCTGAGTGTTCTGCACTAGCCCTTGAGCAACCATAGCATTGAATCCTTGTTGTGCCTGAGTCTGGGCTTGCATAGTATGAAGAAGGCCTTGAAATGCACTTGCCCAATTACCTCCGTCAGGGGCCCGCCTGGCACCTGGAGCTGGTCCGTAAGTACTCGAATCTCGGAGGTTGCCCTCAACCACGGCACATCCCGGGAGATCACCAATGCCTCTCCGACGGTTGGTCCCTCGACCACTCATTTCCCCGAGAAGGCAAAACAACAATCTTTAAGTC
This sequence comes from Cryptocoryne crispatula var. balansae, assembly GCA_036172225.1. Classification (NCBI taxonomy): domain Eukaryota; kingdom Viridiplantae; phylum Streptophyta; class Magnoliopsida; order Alismatales; family Araceae; genus Cryptocoryne; species Cryptocoryne crispatula. The sequence continues at coordinate 13,227,408 of CM069934.1, forward strand.
CAACTGATCCAAAATCATCACCCAACTAATACATAATAAACTCTCTCATCCAACCTTACAACTTAAAAATCCAAACAATCCAAGCAAGATGTGTTTTTGTTATAATTGCCAAACCCTCGCTCTCGATACCAACTCCCGTCACGACCTTAAAAATGCAATGGAAAATTTTTTTTTTCCAAGACATGACAAATGCCGGGATAAAAACCCACGAAGTAGAAAGGTTCGGCAACAAAAACACAATCTAAAACACCTCGCTTACACAATATCGAAAAGTTCCATCATTCGGAACCAACATATTCCAACAAGAAAACATAAGCCACCGGTTCAACGTACTCCTAAACTTAACCCACCACAACACAAGCCATCACAAGGCCAAATACACCATCAAAATCAAACATAACCTGTAAAAGTGACACCACAAGGTCACCAATCCAAAACCACAAAAATGGGTGGGCATCAACCCTACAACCAAGCTCCACCACAAAAATAAAAGGAGCTAACCACCAACTATACAAAAATCAGCCAAAATCCAGTCATCTCGCCATATACAAAAATGCCGCTATCAAGAAGGCATCAAACATCTAAGGAGAAAGGCGAGTCACTCATTCCCCAAGTCGGCATAATCCGGTTCGCCCACCGGGTTCTCCTCGGATCCTACATCAGGATACTCCTCATCTAAACCTGTAAAATAATAAAATAATCCACGGGGTGAGTCAGAATGACTCAAAGCAGACACCCCATCATCCACCCAATTGATAGCCAAAGGCCCTAACATGATATGTATATAATACCCAGCTTGCTCTTGATACGTCTCATTTAAAGCTAAACAATATATATAAAATTGGCATTTCACAATTTTTTTAAGACATAAAACCATAAACTACCAACCACTAGGACCAAAGAGGACTCCTCACAATTATATTTAATAAGATGAAGATGTTATGCAATGCAACACCACTAATGGACTTACCATGCAAAAACATACCAAACATACATGCTTAAAGGAACTAATGAACACAACATAAATGCTAATACTAATACCATTCTACAAGGCATCTATCCACTACATGAAACATTAACCTTTTCATTTTTCGCAAGGAAAGCGTCGTCTTGCGATCTCGAATTAGCCATGACCAGATCTACCATATATAGAGTAATTGTATAGCTAAACTAAATCCCGCAAAGGCACCTAGGGCAAAGGGGTGGCACTTAGGATAACCCGCGGATCCGGGATCGAAGGATGCACCCGTACGGTTCTAAGCTCCGCCGCCCACCTATCACTGACGACTTCTAGTCCAAGATAGCTCGGTCTCATTACATATTTTTAATGCACACATGCACACATACACACATACATTTATGACATGCCCCGCTAATTGCAATGCAATTATAACCATCACTATGAGTATATGCACATCTAATACATATGACCATCTATGAGCATAACTGCACGTACCCTAAGCACAAAATGACCATGATACCATCATTTAATCCACAATGCATAATAAATGGCATTCAACTCATACATGCCCATGCTATGCTAACATGCAATGTACGTAGATGTCTAAGATTTAACCACAACTCGTTGATGAACTTGCATAGAAAAATCAGATTTATAACACAACTCCCTCTAATTAATCTAATTAACCTACAATGATATTCGTATGACATAGACATAATTAAAATCGGTATACGAATAAATCAAGTCCATCAACTATACACTACAAGGTTTATACAACATGCTACACAAATAACTAGAATATAATATGATCGAATTAATTTAAAAGATCATCACCTACGTAGCATGCTGAAACATGATTAAATAAGATATGCAAATGTGAATAATCACCACATCTAATATTCAATTGCTACATTTACATTAACATCTACAGGTGATTGGTATTTTATTAAGTATTCAATTTAATGGTATTAGAGGTGTCCGAGGTGCCTACCGGAAAGGCGTCGATAAAACGATCCGGAGCTAATACGAAGTTTGAATCGGCAAGGCAAGGATTTCTCCCTCAATCGGTGCTAGCTGCAAGCATACAAAGGCATATAGGTATGGCATGGATAGAACATAATAAAAATGATGTGAGGGAGTGAAAAAGGAGGAAAAAAAATAAAATATAGCATTACCACAGCACTGTAGCAATCCGGGTGAAGGAGGGGGCGCATGCAAATGGGGGGTGCTGTCCGGGTCCAAAGAGCTGCAGCCGGGCAGCAGGGTACGCCGGAGAGAGGGGGCGGTGAGGCAGCCGCGGGGCTGGGGGCCGGATGGCCGCGACCGGGTGGCTAAGCGCTGGTCGGCGCACCCGAGCAGCACTCCGTGGTAAAGACGGCTGCGGGCTGGGGGCTGCCGGGCGCGTCCGCGCGCGCAAGGGGGAAGAGCCCGCGGCGCTGGTCAGCGCGCGGAGGGGGGCCGAACTGCTGCGAGCCGCGGGCTGCAGCGGGTCCACGGGGCGGCCGAGAGAGCAGCAGGGGGCGGGGTTGCGGCGGGTCCTCGCGGCTGGCCGAGAGAGAGCAGGGGGGCGGGGGCTGGCCGCGACGCCGCAGCCGCGGGTCCGCGCCGGCGCCCGAGTGAGCGGGGGCCGGACTGGCCGCTGGAGCGAAGAGGGGGGGCTGGAGGCCGGGCTCGCGCAGCACCGGGAGGGAGCTGCCGCGAGGGGGGGGATCGAGAGAGGGAGGGAGGGGGAAAATCGAGAGAGGGAGGGAGGCACAGTAAGGCGGTTCCGATGGGGAGGGGGGGGTAAAAAGGAGAAAACGGGGAGGCGATATTACATAAAAATAATATGTTTTATTATTATTATTTTTTTACACTAAATATTACAAACATACTAATAGGTCACTTGCATGGGTTCGCAGGTGGCTAGTAATGGGTTAGGAGTGGTTAGTAACAGGTTAGAGGCATGTTAGTAATGGGTCATAAGATGTGGGTATAGGGGCGACTAATAACGAGTTGGGCAAGTCAGTAACATGTTAGAGGCATGTTAGTAACGGGTCATGAGATGTGGGCTTGAGGGCAGCTAGTAATGGGTTGGGTGGGTTACTAACGGGTTAGAGGCACGTTAGTAACGGTTCACAAGATGTGGTCCATGGGTGGTTAGTAATGGGTGGGTTAGTAACGGGTTAGAAACATGTTAGTAACGCGAGTCACAAGATAGGGTCAGCGGGTGGTTAGTAATAATTTTGATGGGTTAGTAACAGTTTAGTGGCGGGTTAGTAACGGGGTCACTCATGCTTCAATCTATGAGTGTAACCTGTTACTAGCCCACATCTAACATGTTACTAATCGGTATTTTTTGTTACTAACCTCCCACGTCTTGCTTGTGGACCTATGCCACTAACTCATTACTAACCTGTGGCACATGTTACTAAATTGCTATTTACAAGCCAAAATTCTTAAAATAATTGTAAAAAAATGCCTCCCACACCAAAATAGGCTACTAAAAAATATGCCTCCATGGCCAAAAATTTTCATGGTGGAAACAAATTGTAATAAATTCCTCCAAGCAATAAAAAATCACATAAAAACCTCAACTACCACAAAAATTTTAAAAAAACCTCGGTCTTTAGAAAAAAGGCTCTATTTTCTAGAAAATTTAACAAAAAATGGAAAAAAATCTCAAAAGTCCTCCTAAAATTTTAAAAAATTCTAATAAGTCGAAAAAATCAAAAGAAATTGCATTGAGGTGGAAAAGACTATGTGAAATGCTTGAAACCAGAAAAGATTAAAATAATTGTGAAATGATGATAGCTGGGGTTTCAAAAGGAGGAGTTCGGTGGGAGGTTTATGTCGATTGCTTGATGATACCGGTTCTTCATCTCGTAACACAATTTTTCTCTGATGCATCTCACTGTGACATCTTCCATAGAGGTGTTATTCCATTGCTATCTACTTCTAGTTAGTTATGCTCTCAGTGGCAACGTCCCACATCGTGATGTACCTTCAGCTATTGCCTTCTTTATAGTCTTCCCTAGTACAATAGTGTTCTTCTTCTTCTCCAAAAATGTAGATACATCCTGAACCCTTTTTCTTCTGCCATTGACACTTGCATTAAGGGTCAATTGTATACCCAAACTTGGCTTCTTCTTCTATACTTTTGAATATTTCTTTTGATGATGACTGGTTGTTATCTTTTTTTTCTCCCTTTTCTACATTGATGGAAGGAGAAATAGAATAAGAAATGACAACTATGTCAACTATGGTGAAAGAAGGCGCAAGTCCCAGCACGAGTATAGCATATACCCAACACATATGCATCTTCAAGTTTTATGTTGAGTCCTTGGCGGGCATACAATTTCTAGAGTCTCGTAGACAAGTGTTGGCCATACACCATTTGCCAATTTTTTGACTCCCACACTATCAGTTCAGTAATCACCACGTGTGAAGTGTTCAATCTAGATGGACATGAGATTTGGTTGACTTCTAAAGATGTTGGCCTAATTTTTGGCTTACCTTATGATGGTGAACCAATTGATTTAAGGAAAAAAAGGCCTAGTTCACTTGATCAATTTTTCCCTTTCAATGTAAATATCACTAGGAGAAGTCTTCTACAAATCACGAAAGCACTTTAAGGTCTATGTCTCCCATTGATGTGAATACCACAATTAGTGTGTGTATTGCTTTCATATGCACATGCTTCTTGGTTCCCTAATTAAATTAGTCATTTCCAAATTAACTTCTACATTACTTAGACATGGGTTTGATAAGAAGATACAATTGGGTCAACTATGTACATAGTGTTTTGATGGAGAAGTTGGATAGTGTTGTTGCAATTGTCAGGGCTAATAAAAAAGTACCCTATTTAATTGGGTGTGTTGAAGTCATACACGTAAGTCCATAACCATTTCAATCTCTTGAATTTAAAATTCCTTCGACTAATGATTGTTGTTTTGTATCCCAAGCCTAGTTCTTTGAAAACCTTTCTGGCTTTCAGCCATTTACAAAGATATGTACCCATGCCTCCTAAAGTGGAACACCAAAAGTATAAAGTCCCCTTCTAAGATTTGTGACATTCTCAGGAGCTACATTAAGGAGCGGGACATGTATTTTTAATGTTGTAAATTTCCATATAGGTGCGTATGTCTCTAGATCCATTTCCTATATCAGAAGCTATGCCAAATCAACCACCGATGGCCAATTCAAATGAACCATCAAACTTTGAAAGGTAAATAAAAACAACATTATTGAAATGAAGTGGAAGTATTGGAGGTCATAAAAAGGTTTGAACAATGTCAAGGAGAACTCATGTAAGAAAGAGAAAGTAGAAGAAATGGGATAGATGCACTTGTAGGCACAATTGTTGAAACGGAAAGACATTTTAATGAAAAGTTGAAGAAGCTTTAATATGATGTTAGCGTGTTAAATGCAGACTTGAACAATGAAAGGTGTAAGAGAACATGCCTACAAAAAATTTTGAATAATTCATTGCTGACTTCTAGAGGTCTACAACAAAAAGTAGTAGAGATGATATCATTTCTCAACTACATGATGAAAAGTTGACCAACTGAAGGTTGAGATTGTCAAGGACCATGAATGTGTACAGTGGTAGATGTGAAACATCCCTCAAGCAGTAGGGATGACATCATTTCACAACTTCAAGAGGATGTTCAGTTGCTAAAGGCAAAAGTTGCAAAAGAGCATGAATGTCGGGAAAGTGTGGAGAGAACACTCACAAAAGGATTGTATTGTGCCAAATTGCTTATGGGTGATGTGATTGACTTCACCCATGAATCTGTGGAGACCAAGGTTCATTTCTCACCAATTGAAATCATTGATGAAATGAATTCTATGGTAAAGAGGGTGAAGGAATGGACAATTGCTAGAAGAACACATTCCAAACTTTTGCTATCACCCTTTGAACCACAACCCTTGGCCTACCACCACCCCATCCTAGATAGTCACCATTTTCTTTGTCTTGTTCACAGCAAGAGGAGTCAATCCCACCACCCTCACAAGAGCAACCGAAGAATACAAAGGGGTAAAGGTGGTGGAAGAGATGGAAAGAGATATAGAGGTGGGAAGAAGGCCACAACTACCCCCATTCTCTTAAAAGTGAGGTAGCATCCATGTTGGACAAGCTGCCTAGTGAAGATAGAGAAGTTGCTTGAATTGACTTGTCAACCTTGATAGGAGATAAAATGTTTTATAATTCACAAAATCAACATGTTGTTATTGATAGAAATGTATGCCCTACAAGCCAATCATATATGAAATGATTCGACATTTCTAGGAATATCTCATTCAATTAAATAAGCAAAACTTCGTTACTAGCTTTTATTAGAAGCATATATCGTAACGAAGTCCTTGATCACATGCAATGATGATTGAATCATGATGAGATCATGATAATGAGATCGATCATTTAGAGGTATGTGATCTAAATGTTCCTAGTCATAGGATCCTTGAGACGGGACATCAAGAATCCGGATAGACTAGTGTGTGTGATGTCTTCTCATATGATGAGAATGACCGATCTCATTGGTCATCAGTGTGGGGACACTGAGATACACACACAGGTGCTCATTAGTGGAATGAGTTCACTGAACTGACCAATTTAAGAAAACCTGATCGATATCTTACCGAACTATCTATCAGGTTATTCTTACATCTCAATAGCACGGTTGGATCTTTGACCTGAGTCGCCAAAGATGTCTTGCCAGGCGTACTGTGTACTTTGACTATTGACTGATGGATCACTTAGTATTGTGGTCCTATATAGTTAATGGATTGGGTATATGGGAAACCTGGTGGAGGCAATTGAGCGGACAATAGGGGATCGTTCACTCTCGGTAGGAGAGAGAGAATGTCCTATGAGATATTACTCTAAATCCTTGGCCAAGGTAGATAGGATAATTGGAAAAGGAGTTTTCCAGTTGATCTATTCCTGAGTACAAGATTTCATAGAGTTGGAATACTTAGGGGTTGACAGTCAGTGGCGAACCCCTGACCAACCGGGACATTGTATGAACGAGGATTTAAATCCATGTGGTAATTGATGATGGAAAGGCTCAATGGATGATTATTTAACTCAACAAAGTCATTTGGGATCATAGGATGTGGCTTGTTCCCTTTATGATCAGAAAGCCGTAAAAACTGTTATCGGATAATGATTTTGATTTAATTTAAAGGAATTGTTCTAAATTAATTAAGGATTCAACCAAATTGACTATTGGGCCTAGTGGGTCACACACAATAGATCTGGTCAATAAGATGAGGGCATGGATGCAATTTTATAGAAGTTTTGCGTTTTTGTGAAAAATTCCATCTTCTATATATAAATGGCTTATGAAGCCAAACCCTAACAAGACATAGGGCTGGAGCACGTCCAAAGCATCCTCTCTTCCTCCTCTCTCCTCTAGAAGGCGATCTCCCATGGTCAAGCTTGGATCTGGAAGGTTTCTAGAGGCCCGAAGGAAGAGAGAACTCGTCTATTGAAGCAGATCGTGTGGATACTGCTAGAGACTGGACACTTGAATGGTTTTTAGCAAGGAGGAATGTTCTCTCTTCATCCATGGTGAGGGATTTGATAAATCCCATGAGGTACTCTCGTTCTACTTCATATTCGGTTCCCGATTTTACTCGTTCGGCATCGATCAAGGCAAAGATCATGGTTTTATGGAATCAAAATTTTTCCGCTATCATGTATTGATTACTTACAGTGGTATCAGAGCCATTTTGAAGCCTTGGTCGAAGTTGAATCGAAATTGGCTTGATTTCATGTGATTTTTGCTTTCCCGAAACTGTATACAGAGCAGTTTTGATTTGATCACCATAGTTCGTATGAGATACAAAAATGTGTTTGGTTAGTTTCACTGGATTTTTGTGGATGATATCTTTCCAATGCCGCAAATCTCATGAATTTTGGCCATCTAGAGAGTCCGTAATGAGTTCGGAAACTTGCTAAGATGATCATATCCGAAAATCCGGCCGAAATTAGGGGAGTTGATGAACTTACCTATTTGGACTCAAATACCTCTGTCTAATGATGTAGGAAGATAGTAAATTAAGTTTTCTAGAGTTTCCATAAGTTATTGGACACTCAACGGCCCTTGGAGGTGCTGGATTTGAGAGGTATTGCGGTTTGGGTTAATTGCGGCCGTGGCAACTTCCTCCGTAAACTGCGCATTGGATAGAATTTTTCATGAGATTAAAATTATATATATAGAATCCTTATTCTTTAAGTATTCCAACTCATATTTTTTCGGATTTTTTGGACTCCGTTTGACCCCCCAAATTAGGCCCGAAAGTCGGGCATTTTTCTAGGGTTTCCGCAATCCGCCCCGCCCTTATCGGGCGAAGAAGACGGAGAGTCCGGATCGGATCTGGACCTGTCAGCCGCGGGAGGTACGTGGCGAGTGCACAGCGCGCCGGGGCGGGGTACGCGGCCGCGCCGCGTTAGCCCGGGGGTGCGCAGCGGCGCACGCGGGCGCACCGCGCGCGGCGCGCGGCCGCTGGCGCTTCGGCGCAAGCCGGGGGGTGCGTGGCAGAGCCGTGCTGAGCTCGCCGGTGCTGTGGCCAGCGCTGATTGTCCGGCGCACTGCGCCGCCAGTTATTTAATTCGAAAATGATTTTTAAATAGTTTAAAATTCATTTTTGATCCGAATAATTGCCAGAAAATTCCAGAAAAATTTTGAAAAATTGTAGAATTTATTTAATGAGTTATTAAAATGTTTAATGACTTATTAAATATATTTTTACTATTTTTTTCATTAAATTCTATTATTTTTATTTTGAAATTGTTTTAAGATCAAAATTAATGAAATTAATGATTATATAAGTTCTGAAAAATTATTTAATAGGTTTATAAAATGTTTATGAACCTGTTAAATAGTTTTGGACTATGGTTGCCATAGAATCATTTTGTAAATGATTTTAAAATTGTTTTAAAATCTTTATTGACTAAATTAGTGTTCAAATAAATTCTGAAAAATGTGATTTTAAAGAATTATGATTTGGACATTAATTTATTGCTCTAAAAAAATTTTGGAAAAGCATGAATCACCTGAATATTTTGTATTTCTTGTCTTATGCATGTAAATTGTTTATATGTGCATTTCATGTTATTTATTTTATGAAAGTTCGACAAGCATGAAATTTGGAACTTCAAAATTACAATATATAATTTTATGATGGTATATATCATATATCTCATATAATTATCACGTATGCGCTCTATGTTCATGTGATGAATGTTGTTGTGTGTATGGAGGTGATCATGGACTTAAATATGCTTTGCTTTTGATTGCTTGATTAATTAAGTTGGTTATGTTATTAAATGGGGCCTGCGTGTGCCTCCTCTCTCTCGCTATACAATCTGATTGTACATTCTACCTTCCCCTCATTTGTGTACTCCCCTTGGTTAAAACCAAGGTTTCTTATTATGAGTTGTACATTTGTGGGTCTGTGTACCCTTTAGCTGCTTGTAATGATTAGAAGCCGGATCGTGGTAGAATGGAGAGCGGGACCACTTGGAGAAGCACCCTTCTGAAGTGGGAGCATGCCAACTCAAGCTTCGAAGCAAGGAATTGCACCTATAGGGGTGCCTTAGGTGTATGCTTAGGGTTAAGTCCATGATCACCTATGTTTTAATGCATATTTGATATGTGGTGTGTGCTACATATTATACCTTAAATATATGATATTCTAAAGGTATATTAATATTTATATGTAGCACCTATGTTGATGAGACTAAAATAAAATCCCTCCTCGTTTCAATTGGTCGATCAACATGAGACATTGAGAATGACTCACGTAGCCTTCCGTTGTTATGGTCTTGATGAGCCAATTTTAGATTGGATGGGTTTGTTGTGTTTCCCACAAGACTCATTCAGCAAGGGATTGGTGATCATGGCTAAGGCATTTGCCGAACTTTGGGGTGGACCATTGCATGGCCTTGTTGTGTTTCCCACAAGGGCTATGTTAAGAATCCATTCTCATAACGTAACAAGCGGATTTGACCTAACTAGAGTATATAGCTTGTTGTGTTTCCCACAAGGTTATAACTCTAGAGGCTAAATGACTAAGAATTGCATGGGTTGCAATTGGTAAAAGTTACCTACCTATTAAGTATGGGATGACTTGTTGTGTTTCCCACAAGGTTATCACCATAAAGTTAGTAGGGTCTTGGTCCCCACTAGGATGTTTTCGTGATATCCCGTCTTTGCATAATGAGGGTTATGCAAATTCGTCGAAAATTAGTGGGAGTATAAATTAGGATGAAAGACCATATCTTAATTTTAATGAATGTCTGTAATGTTGATATAATTATATCTCTGTTGTAGAATATTGTAAACCACCATTAATCTAGCATGCTAGATGCTAAGTATTTTAATGGCTCACACTTCTTATATCGGTTTAGAACTAAGAGAATAGTTCTCATAGTTGACCTATTGACTATCCTACTTGAGAAGTAAGTATCTCCTACACTATCTAATGATGTGAGAGAAGATAAGATCTTATCTCATTGAAAAGATGTATTAATTGCCTTATATCAGATGTTAGCCTCTATCAGATAAAAATAGAATAATACATCTTGAATACTTCTTATTGGTGAGACCAATAGAAAGAAATAAGATCATTAGATAGAGATAGAAGGTGATAGTTAAAAGTCAAAGAAGTAAGTCAAGATATTATAACCCAAATTTGACATAGCATTCTTCTACTGTCATGATGATGGTAAGTAGAAGAAGAAGTGCAAAGTGTATTGCACATAATGCAAAGATGGAGCTTGAGAAGCTCCATGTATCTATGTCATTAATATTTACTTGTCTTAAATACACATTCAATAGTACAAGATACTATATATGTGTATTCTAGTATAAGATACTAGGGATGCATATAATAGTATGAGATATCAGATATGCATCATATATCTACAAAGAGTTGTAGATAATAGCAAGTAAATGAAGGTTTAAAGAAGATTGTTGACCTACATATGAAATGGTACAAAATGTTGCATAATTACTAGTGGGAGATACAAATTTTCTATAGCCTTCTAGAGTTGTCTTAATTATCCTTCTAAAAGAATATTGTTTTCATTTCCTAGTTGAATAAATGATGATTTATTCTTTGGTATGGAAGCGATATTTGTTCTATAATAGCTGGTAAAGTGTTTACCAGTGGGAGCATAATAAAGAGTTTATTCATATCAGATATGTATGCTCTTATAATATGTGTGAATAATCCTCATTAGGTGAAGTAGATTGATATTGATCAATCTATTGTTTAGTAGTATGGTCATATTTATAAGAGAAAACTTAAGGAGTACTATCCGGATAGTAACATATAGGTAAATGATTTAGAATCATTAACTATATGTAAGTCTTATCTTATTAAGCAAAATGACCAACTCTTCATTTGTTAGACATGGAGAGAGGGCTAATGAGTTTATAGAACTCATGCATCTAGATGCATGTTAGCCCATATCTATTAATGTTAGAGGATAATATTTCAACTTCATTAATTTTCAAAGATGACTTCTCTAGGTATGGACATATGTACTTTATGAAGTACAAATCCAAAACCTTTGAGAAATTATTTGAGATTAAGAATGAAGAGGAAATATTAATGAAAAGAGTATTAGAACTCTTTGATGAGATCAAAGAAGGGATACTTAAGTAATAATTCACACATAAATGAAAGATAGTAGAATCTAATTTTTGATGGACACCTCTTATACATTTTAGCTTAACTGAGTAGCTAAAATGAGAAGTTATATTGTGTAGGACATAATATGGATAATGACAACCTTTGCAAAATTCTTCTTTGTCTATTTAGGGGTTAGCACTCAATATAGGCACTTGATATTAAATCGGTACCTTCCAAATATATTCCAATTATTCCATATCAGATATGGAAAGGGATTAAAGCTTGACCTTAAGAAAGTTAAGGTTTTAGAATGTCTGGCTTGGTAAAGAAGTATAACCCTATCAAGTTGGAATATAAGACTATAAAGTGTTGGCTTGTGGGATATCCTAAGCAAACTTAAGGATATTAATGCCTCCCTTAGGGAGAAGGGTATTTGAGTTGCCCATCTCACCATATTTCTAAAGGAAGAGTCCCTCCTTAAGAAAGATAGTGGGAGCCAGTATAAATGGAAGGTGTTCCAGTCCCACAATCCATGGACACTTTTATTAAGGTACTAGCTTAAATTTACACAAGGATAATTCATAGATCTTTTCTTGTGTCCAATCAACCTAAGAGATATGTGAGACATATCTTTGATGGAAGAAATGAGACATAAGATAAAAGGATAATGATCCTAAGATCTATATTGAAGCAATATGAGATATTGATTCAAAATGGGAAGAAACAATAAAATCCGATATAAACTCTATCTATTCTAATCAAGTTCAGAACTTAATAGATCCACCTAAGGATTTAGTATCTATAGGGTATAAATGGATCACTGAAGAATAGATTGAAGTATATTAGAAGGTAGAGACCTTCAAAGTAAGGATAGTTAAAAGGGATATCATTTATGTCAAATAGTTGACTATGATAAGACCTTTTACCTATGCCATGGAATTACTCCATTCGGATTTTGATTATTGCACACTATGACTATAGGATATGTCAAATGGATGTTAAGATAGTGTTTCTCTATGTTATTTTGAGAAACAGGTGTATATGATACAACCTTTGGAATCAAGTTCCAAAACATCCAAATAGTGTGTGCATAAGGTCCATTTATGGACTAAAGTAAACCTTCTCATAGATGGTAGATAAGTTTTAATGAGATTAAATCTTATGACTTCATTGGGAATGAAGATGTGCCTTGTGTATTCATATAAGATAAGTGGGAGTGCTATTATCTTCTTGACATGATATATGTATGACATACTACTCATTAAGAATGAAGTAAGTATGTTATCGTAAGTGAGCCTAGTTATCAATCAATCCTCCAAACTTAATATGGGTTTTAAGATCTATGGAGATAGATTTAAAAGGTTTCTTGGTCTTACCCAATTCATGTGCGTAAATACCATAGTCAAAGAGTTTGACATGGTAACTCCAAGATAGGTTTCTTACCTATGTAGTGTGGAGTTGATCTCTTTACAGAGATGTCTTTGTAGACTTCTTGAGAGATAAAGAGATCACATTAGTATAGCCCTTATGCTTTTGCAATAGGACCCATCACATTTGTGATGCTACGCACATGACTTCATGCTCTAAGTGTTATGAGCATTCATCAAGTAAATCCTTGTGAGAGTCACAGGATAATTTAGAGATGTGTCCTTGAGTACTTGAGAAGCACTATGGATATATCTCTAATGTATGGAGGATAAGACTTGAAGTCTTGTAGTTTTATGAACACAAGCTTCTAATCAGATAAGTCTAATAATAAGACAAGCTAATGGTGGTGCAGTGAGCTGGAAGAGTTCCATGCAAGAGAACACTGCTAATTCTACAACTAATCTAAAGTAGATTGAATAATGATTGTATATTGCTTGAGAAGCTGACTAGATGAAGATGTTCATCTGCTTATGGGATTGTCCCAACCTTCTCTGAAAGTTTATCATTGTTTTAGGAAAACAATAGGGTAGAGACAAAGTCTCATTAGAAGTTTCAAACTTCTATGGCAATACCATAGAATCAGAGAGAATACAGTTGATAGAGATATAATTAAAGATAGAGTATCTTCCGTTAATAACATTACAGATCCACTAACTGAAGCAGTTACTCAAAGAGTGTTTGAGCTTCACCTTGAGCTGATAGAGATCAGCTAGATGGGTGATTGGCTTTAGTGCAAGTGGGAGATTGGTATCAGAGAAATGTATGCCCTACAAGCCAATCATATATGATATGATTCGACATTTCTAGGAATATCTCATTCAATTAAATAGGCAAAACTTCGTTACTAGCTTTTATTAGAAGCGTATATCGTAACGAAGTCCTTGATCACATGCAATGATGATTGAATCATGATGAGATCATGATAATGAGATCGATCATCTAGAGGTATGTGATCTAAATGTTCCTAGTCATAGGATCCTTGAGACGGGACATCAAGAATCCGGATAGACTAGTGTGTGTGATGTCTTCTCATATGATGAGAATGACCGATCTCATTGGTCATCAGTGTGGGGACACTGAGATACACACACAGGTGCTCATTAGTGGAATGAGTTCACTGAACTGACCAATTTAAGAAAACTTGATCGGTATCTTACCGAACTATCTATCAGGTTATTCTTACATCTCAATAGCACGGTTGGATCTTTGACCTGAGTCGCCAAAGATGTCTTTCCAGGCGTACTGTGTACTTTGACTATTGACTGATGGATCACTTTGTATTGTGGTCCTATATAGTTAATGGATTGGGTATATGGGAAACCTGGTGGAGGCAATTGAGCGGACAATAGGGGATCGTTCACTCTCGGTAGGAGAGAGAGAATGTCCTATGAGATAGTACTCTAAATCCTTGGCCAAGGTAGATAGGATAATTGGAAAAGGAGTTTTCCAGTTGATCTATTCCTGAGTACAAGATTTCATAGAGTTGGAATACTTAGGGGTTGACAGTCAGTGGCGAACCCCTGACCAACCGGGACATTGTATGAACGAGGATTTAAATTCGTGTGGTAATTGATGATGGAAAGGCTCAATGGATGATTATTTAACTCAACAAAGTCATTTGGGATCATAGGATGTGGCTTGTTCCCTTTATGATCAGAAAGCCGTAAAAACTGTTATCGGATAACGATTTTGATTTAATTTAAAGGAATTGTTCTTTTAAATTAATTAAGGCTTCAACCAAATTGACTATTGGGCCTAGTGGGTCACACACAATATATCTAGTCAATAAGATGAGGGCATGGACGCAATTTTATAGAAGTTTTGGGTTTTTGTGAAAAATTCCATCTTCTATATATAAATGGCTTATGAAGCCAAACCCTAACAAGACATAGGGCTGGATCACGTCCCAAGCATCCTCTCTTCCTCCTCTCTCCTCTATAAGGCGATCTCCCATGGTCAAGCTTGGATCTGGAAGGTTTCTAGAGGCCCGAAGGAAGAGAGAACTCGTCTATTGAAGCAAATCGTGTGGATACCGCTAGAGACCGGACACTTGAATGGTTTTCAGCAAGGAGGAATGTCCTCTCTTCATCCATGGTGAGGGATTTGAGAAATCCCATGAGGTACTCTCGTTCTACTTCATATTCGGTTCCCGGTTTTACTCGTTCGGTATCGATCAAGGCAAAGATCATGGTTTTATGGAATCAAAATTTTTCCGCTGTCATGTATTGATTCCTTACTGTTATTATCTTTAGTAAAGTATTCTAACATTTTTTTCTAGTCCTAGTAGTTTGAATGATGTTGGATATATCACGAAACGTGGGGTTGGGTAGAGATACATGACTTTGAAGTTCTATTCTACCCCAAGAGATTTTTATCAAATGATATTGTAGAGATCTTTTGGGAAATCATAGTGGGGTTAATTAGTGAAAACCCGAGTTATTATAGGAAATGCACATTTTGCCTGTCATACATAACTAGTCTTATAAATGAGAAGAATCTTGATCTAAAAGGCTAAAGAGACACCATACTACGAGGCTTCAAAGCAGAGTCCATGAAGTAGTTTCTAAAAACTGAATGGTACTTTCTTTGTTGCCATTGTTCCAACCATTTGTTCCTTCTTCTCAACAACACTAATGAGAAATGCTTTGCAATCTTCAACTCCAACAAAGGGCATAGTATGTATGACCCTACATCTAGACGTGCGGTGAGTTATACAACTTTTGGTTTATATATTATAATCAGCCATTTTTAAACATGTTTAAAAAGGTTTCTTAATCTTGTAGATTGCTCTTTGTAAGATCTTCTTGATGAAGGTGTAAGACATAGAGGGGCTTGTGAATTGGCAAGAATTTTATGATGAAGAGTGTCCAAGCCAACCCTTTGGGGGTTAGCACATATTATTGAGCATCATTGTTTGTTGTCAATTTAACTATGCCTCAACCAAATTTGACACCCAATCTTATGTATGTTCTAGCATTGATTGTGCAATTTACGTAATGAAGTTTGTGGAGCATGTTTCTTTACCTGGTCTCTAGAAATGAAGATTCATAGAAGATAGCCTCTTAAGACTCACAAGAAAGTGGCATGTTACCTATAAAAAAGCATTGTGAATGTCTAGAGATGGTAAGAGTGGAATTGATTGGGTGACAAGAAAATGAATCTAATAATTTATTAAATGTAAATTTAAGTAAATTTTCAGTAATCTTTAGTATTTTTTTGGCAACAAAAAGCCTTTACTATTGTCATCACAACAATCTAATATATCACTTTTTCAAATTTGGATTGTCATTTTTTTGTGGCATGCAGAACCTGTTACCAACTCACCTCTAACTCATTAATAACCCTCCTCTAACGCATTACTAGCATGCCTCTAACACGTTGCTAACTAGCCCAACCCATTATTAGCTATCCCTACTAGCCACCCGTGGATCTGTGCAAGTGACACATTACTAGCCTGCCCAACCCATTACTAGCCACCCGTACTAGCCACTTGTAGATCCGCACAAGTGACCCGTTACTAGCCACCCCTACTAGCTACTTGCATATCCGCACATGTGACCCATTACTAACTAGCCTCTAACCCCATTACTAACCCACCCAACCCATTACTAGCCACCACTCTGCCACCTACAGACCCATGCCGGTGACCCATTGCTAACTTGCCTCTAACCCATTACTAAACATTTTTAAACACATTACTAGCCACCTATAAACTTGCATTTCATGACCTATTACTAATGAGCCTCTAACCCATTACTAACCCACCCAACCCGTTACTAGCACAGCCCGTGGACCCACATCTTGTGACCCATTACTAATGTGCCTCTAACTCGTTACTAACCCCCAACGTATTACTAACGGACCCACACAAGTGACCCATTACTAACCAGCCTCTAACCCATTACTAACATGCCCAACCCATTACTAACCACCCACTCTACCACTCACAGACGTATTCAAGTGACCTAAAAATATAAAAGATTTTTAAAAAAATTGCCTCACAGGCAAAAAAATCTAAAAATTACACATTAGGCACAAGAAAATTAAAAATAATGCCTTACATGCTAAAAATATTTGTAAATTATGCTTCATACACACAAAAAATTAAAAATGACTCACATAACAAAAAATTGAAACTTTTGCACACCTTAAAATAAGATAAAAAACACATCTTATAAAACTCATTATTATTACTATCCCACATGATAGAAATATATGTCGTATAAGCCAATCATATATGATATAATTCAACATTTCTAGGAATATCTCATCCAATTAAATAGGCAAAACTTTGTTACTAGCTTTTATTAGAAACGTATATCATAATGAAGCCCTTGATCACATGCAATGATGATTGAATCATGATGAGATCATGATAATCAGATCAATCATCTAGAGGTATGTGATCTAAATGTTCCTAGTTATAGGATCCTTGAGACGGGATATCAAGAATCTAGATAGACTAGTGTGTGTGATATCTTCTCATGTAATGAGAATGACCGATCTCATTGGTCATCAGTGCGGGCACACTGAGATACACACATAGGTGCTCATTAGTGAAATGAGTTCACTGAACTGACTAATTTAGGTAAACCTGATCGGTATCTTACCGAACTGTCTATTAGGTTATTCTTACATCTCAATAACACGGTTGGATCTTTGACCTGAGTCACCAAAGCTGCCTTATTGGATATATCTTATACTTTGATTATTGACTTATGGATCACCATCTTGATGCTCCAGTATAGTTTTTGTATTGGGTGCAAGAGAAACCCAGTGGAGGCAATTGAGCGGACAACAAGGGATCGTTCACTATCGGTAGGAGAGAGAGAATGTCCTATGAGATAGTACTCTAAATCCTTGGTCAAGGTACTTAGAATAATTGAAAACAGAGTTTTCCAATTGATCCAAATCTAAGTACAGGATCCCATAGAGTTGAAATTTTTAAGGGTTGACAATCAGTGCCGAACCCCTGATCAACGGGGACATTATATGAACGAGGATTTAAATCCATGTGATAATTGATGATGGAAAGGCTCAATGGATGTTATTTAACTCCCCAAAGTCATTTGGGATCATAGGATGTGGCTTGTACCCTTTATGATTAGAAAGTCGTAAAAACTGTTATTAGATAATAGTTTTGATTTAATTTAAAAGAATTATTCTTTTAAATTAATTAAATATTAAACCAAATTGACTATTGGGCTAGTGAGTCACACACATAAGATCTGGTCAATAAGATGAGGGCATGGACGTAATTTTATAGAAGTTTTGAGTTTTTGTGAAAAACTCCATCTTCTATATATAAATGGCTTATGAAGCCGAACCCTAACAAGTCATAAGGCTAGAGCACGTCCCAAGCATTCTCTCTTCCTCCTCTCTCCTCTAGAAGGTGATCTCCTATGTTCAAGCATGGATCTGGAAGGGTTCTAGAGGCCTGAAGGAAGGAAGAACTCGTTTATTGAAGCAGATCGTGTGGATACCGCTAGATACCGAACACTTGAACGATTTTCAGCAAGGATGAATGTCCTCTCTTCATCCATGGTGAGGTATTTTAGAAATCCCATGAGGTACTCTCGTTCTACTTCATATTCGGTTCCCGATTTTACTCGTTCGACAACGACTAAGGCAAAGATCATGGTTTTATAGAATCAAAATTTTTTCACTATCATGTATTGATTCTTTACAGTTCATATTACAACAAGGTTCTAATCACAAAAAATCCCAAAGGTGCACAAGACCACTCTAGATACTCTGAAAATTCCTCCAACCAACAAAAAAATACATGCTATGTTGTGTAAGGGTTACTCAATGTTAATGGTTTAATAGCACATAAGCATGTCCATATAGCTCACATCTTGCTTACTAGATGTTGACATATGAGAATATTGTGAAGGATAGATAGGAGTTGTTGTGGTGGTGGCTAATGATATATAAGAATCTTGTGACAATATCAAAGAAGGGCCAATGATTGAAGAATCCTCCGTAGCATGTTGCCTTTGCAAAGAGTTGGACCTATCTGAATTCTTTCTTCTCTTAGTTCCCACCAAGCACTACTTGATTCAACATCTTCAACTTTTCTTTGGTTTAGCTTTCAGGGAAAGACAACTCTGTGGATGTCCACCCTAACCTTCATTAGTTAAGTGTTGCACCAAAGTATATGTATAGTTAGAAAAAATATGTTTTATAACTGAAAATATGATGCAAATCAAAATATATCATAAAATAGTTGTGTTACATTGCTAGTTTGTTTATTGGCTAAGATGCCCTCAATGCTAGTATGCTATACTTGCTGGTTTGTTGTAATGGGCAATGAACCAGTGATATCATCCTCTGCTTGGCTACAAACTTTCATCATACATTCATAGGTATCTTTTGATTTTGCTATAGTTGGACACAACTAAACAACAAATTTCACTAGGTGCATATGCCTCATCGATGTCAATCTTTTGTCATCAGTGATAGTGGATGCATCTATAAATTTTTTTATTAAGATTGACTTTGCATGCATTCCATGACCACCTAGTGAGAATGTATTTGTCTGGCAGGGTTCTAATTTGCAAGTGTAGCAAAACGCATATGACATGCCTACAAAGTATGTGATAAAACTCAAACAACTTACAAGTGTAATTAACCTCAGCATCTTCACCACTGAATATGTGTACTCAATGTTAGTGATCATGATTGTCAAATATGATATATGTGTTTATATCACATGGCTGGAAAAGTAGGTCAATAGCTTTCAAATATTATTGCTCAAAAAGATTGTAAACCTCTTGTGTATATACCTCAATTGCTTGCTCCAACATCATTTACTGTACCATACATCTTCTGAAGGTATGTCTTATTTTACGGTCAACCACATCTTGCTCATACTTCCTATCCTTGAAGAGTGTTTCAAAGTTCTCAAAGAATAAATGTATGACCTGTCTTGTGTCTAAATAATCTTTCAATAGCTTGTTGACACTCTTACATCTCTGAGTGCTAACCATATCGGCAATAAATGTATTTTTTACATACACTAGAGCCCTTTTCCTTCTCTTATCAAAAAGTGCTTTAAGCCATTTATTGTCTTTTAATTCATACTTTTATAACATGTCCTATCATCCTTGTAAAAGTGATTGTACCACTTCATATTCATAAATACAAGTTTTAAAATCTTTCTTAAATACGTGGCTTAAATGTTTACATGCATTCTAATACTCGTGCCAAACACATATTCTATGATAAGTTCTTGGTAGCTCTTGTGCTATAGCATTGCTCATTGCTTTGTCCTGATCAGTTAAGATAATATTTAGCTCCTTATCGTGCATGACACTTACAAAAGGGTTAAAAAATTATCTAATGTGTCAATTGTCTCATTGTATAATAGAGCAGCACCAAAAATAAAAGTTTACTTATGATGGTTGACACCAACAAAAGGGGCAAAATGTCACATATACTTGTTGCTCTTATATATTGTATTGAAACATAATGCATCACTGTACCTTTCATGGTCCAACCGCATTCTATAATCTGCCTAAAAAGGTCATCCTCATCAACTTATATGAATAAGTAAGTGATGGGTCTTCTATTTATCTACGGTGAAAATGATCAAGTAATTCTCGAGTGTCAAATTCCAACATTTGTCATTGTCATTTGGTTCACAAATAATTTCTCATGTCATCCTTCATGAATCCAAATTTCTTTCTTCCACCAACTTTGTTAGACATCAGGTGGAATAGCTACCTAGGTATTATTCCGCTGCTCTCTCCCCAATGTCGACAATACCAATCTGCATGTCATCAAATTTCCTATGGGATTTAAGTATATATGACATCAAATAAGCATGGACGAGGTTTTTGATTCTTGATTATGATGTATAACCCATTTGCTAACTTTGTACATCCCATTAAAGTTAAAGAAAAAGTAATTCATGCTAAACAACTCTGTCTCGCCTCTAGCCGATAAACAACAATGTTATCATACCTTGACTCTTTCTTCCTCCAACTTTTTTTAGAACATACAAACCTTGTTTTTCGAATTATACCTTGTTTATCATTTGTCGGTGATTCTTTTCTAACACTAAACCCAATGTGTTTGGCATATTGAAGATACGCTAAATATGCATCTTGATTGGTTAACTCAATCATGTGCCAAAATTTTTGATGTAATAACATCATATCACTGACATCAATTTCAACTGAGTTTCAAAGGATTGAATATCCATAATTTACCTTGCATTACATGGATTGAAACGTCAAGCTAAATGAATACTATTATGTCAAAAGTAGGTGGTTTCTTCATTATAGAAACAACTAAAATCAATACCATTGGCACTGCACTTTTGATCTTCTCCGTAGTAGATATGTTCTTCAGAGCATTCTTCACCAACAATGCTCCAATTCTAGGAGTCAATGCTTTCCTAGCCTTCTTTATGCAAAGCACCCATCCTATTCATAGTCTCCATCAGATTTATCATATGCTTATACATGACACAAAGTGGCATCCTTAATGATGCTTTGTAATTTGTATCACTAGTATAGACCTGGAGATTAACGATGTTTCACCGTAAGGGTTCACCATCTTTAAGGTGTTCTCCTGAT
Organism: Cryptocoryne crispatula var. balansae; assembly: GCA_036172225.1. Lineage (NCBI taxonomy): Eukaryota > Viridiplantae > Streptophyta > Magnoliopsida > Alismatales > Araceae > Cryptocoryne > Cryptocoryne crispatula. The sequence continues at coordinate 13,249,011 of CM069934.1, forward strand.
CGCCACAAATGCTAGAGGAAATCGCCATGAGTTTGGATCTTCAAGCAACTAACATAAACCTCCCACCGAACTTCTACTTTTGAAGCCCCTATCTCTTCTGACTTCAAGCATTTCACATAGTTTTTTTGCCTCAACATATTTTTTAAAAATTTTTTTCACTTGGTAGTGCTTTTTAAAATTTTAGGAGGACTTTTGGGATTTTTTCCATTTTTGGTTTTCTAAGGACCGGACCCTTTTCTAAAAACTAAAGTAATTTTTATTTTTGTGGGGTTTGAGGTTTTTGTGATTTTTTTAATGCATGGAGGAACTTATTACATTTTTTTGGACCATAAGAATTTTTGGCCATGGAGGCAATTTTTAGTAACTTGTTTTGGCGTAAGAAACATTTTTTTCACAATTCTTTGGGAATTTTTCACTCGTAAATGGTAGTTTGCTAACATGTGGTGTGGGTAAATAACAAATTAGCTGCGCGTTAGTAACGGATTAGTGGTGCAGGTCCACAAACGGGATGCAGGGAATTAGTAACACAAAACACTGATTAGTAATAGGTTAAATGCGGTGTTAATAATGAGTTACGTGCGTGGTCGAAGGTGGTAGAGCGGGAGGTTATTAACATAAGCCATTGGTCTACTAGTGGCAAAGCATGAGTGGCCCATTACCAACACACCTCAAACCCATTACTAACCCACCGAACCATTACTAATAGCCCACTGACCTTGTCTTGTGATCCACATTACTAACTCATCTCTAACTCATTACTAACTCACCCAACCCGTTACTAACTGCCGTGGACCCTGTCTTGTGACCTATTACTAACCTGCCTCTAACCTATTACTAAGCCACCCAACCCATTACTAACCATCCGTAGACCTTGTCTTGTGACCCATTACTATTGTGCCTCTAATCTGTTAGTAATCCACCTAACTCGTTACTAGTCACCCGCAAACCTACGTCTTGTGTCCATTGCTAGAACACCTCGATATATTCCATTACTAGTTGCCCATGACCCGTTTCTAATGTGCCTCTAACTCATTATTAACCCCCATAATGCGTTACTAGCCATTAATGAAGCCAATTGAGTGATTCGTTACTAATCTGCCTCTAACTAGTTATTAACCCTACTCTAACCTGTTACTAACTTGCCTAGCACATTACTAACCTTCCGCCCTGTTGCCCACGAGGACGTATTTAAGTTACCTAAAAATATCTAGAAAATCCTTAAAATCTAAAAATAAATAAAAAGTTGCCACTTGCAAATAACGCCTCTGGCAAATGAAAATGAGAAAAAATGCCTCCCTCACCAATTTGTATTGGTAAAATATTTCTCTAGCCTAAGAAAATCTTAATGATTGATATACTTGAAAAATCATCTTGTGATCGAAGGAAAAAAGAAGGTTGAAAATTTTACCCACCACAAAAAATAGGTTTGGCGCGAAGAAACCATTTCTTCTCCCCATCGCTCCCCGGTTTCGAAACCCGAGATGTTTTAAAGATTGCGCTTTAATGATACGCAACACGCCTGCCACGGTCTGTTGACGCTGTTCCACTGTTCACGGGAGCTGTTAGTCATGGTCTCATCCGTGAGCATGTGTGTGCACAATGGATCAACATTGACATGGATTGTCTGGTTGGAGATTCTCGAGCCGTCTGAGAGGATCCTAACTCTGAGTTTTTTATGAATGGTGTGAGCTACGTACCGAAATGTTCTCCACTGATGGCGCAGTGGAGAATGGTGTCCCCGTCCATCCTCTTGCAGTAGGAGAGGCTACTGTCGCGGGCAGCAGCGCTCCGAGACATGCGGTGCAGCTTTAGGAAGGTAGCCAGCCGGCCGTGGAGCGCCGCCACGAAGAGCGGCGTCTCCCTGTTCTTGTTGCGATTCTCCAGTATCATGCTGGGTCGCTGATCGCCGATCAGCCTGCACATCTCTGTCATCCCCAAGGCGGACGCGACATGCAGCGGAGTGTCCCCTCGGTCGTTCCGCAGACCGAAAATCCTGCCGGCGTCATTGGGTTCGACGGCCAGCACTAACTCCCTCACGGTAGCCTCGTCGCCGTTGGACACGGCTAGGTGCAGCGCAGTGTCCCCCGTTCGAGTTATTTTTACGTCCTGGACAGTGGGGTTCTCCTTGTACGTATTCAAGATGCCGCTCCAGTTCCCGCGCATGGCGTCGTTGAATAGTTTCTTCTTATCTTCTGCCTCTGCATCCCTGCCCATCTATGTACGCCTGCACACACAGACAGAAGGGAGAGAGAGAGAGAGAGAGAGAGCACATGTTTCCTGCAGCTGGTTTTAAGCCTTCTCAGGATGGAATATTAAGATGCAAAGATGACTTACTCACGCAAGGGTTCAAGGACACAGCGGCTTTATCTTTACCAAAAGAAGAGAGACTAGATAGCCTTCGGCATTCTTCTCACGTAAGCCTACAAACAGATAATACATTTTGCTTTATGCCCTGTTTTGTAGACAATAAAAATTAATGTTATATCAATTTTAATATTCATATTTATAGAAAATAAGGTATCAATATCAAAATTCATACACCTGGACAGTTATAATATAAATCATGTTTTATTTAAATTAATAATTCCAGTATATTGATATTGATCGTAAAACAACTTGGCTGTTTTCTCTCTCTGTCAATTTCTGTGATCATTTCTCTGTTACCGCACGCTCTTCAACCTCAATTTACTTGCTCATCAAACTCAGCGGTTAGGTTTCTTCGGACTTGGTGAATTGAGGGTGTATGATCTTAATGTGGAACAAATCCTACACGCTTTCTTGTTATATCGCCACGCAAGAGCCTAAAGAATGCTGCAATTGCACGGGCTCCCATGAACAGTAAAAGACTCCGATGCTTCCGTGGTTTGCACTTTGCTCCAAAGGGGAACCATATTCCCACCTTTCGCTTTCTTCGGTGGTGAGCACATTCAGCTTTCTAGGGATGTCATAACTGGCCTCGCTAACTCACTCTCAACAATTGTCACGCTCTAAAAAAATGCAGTTGAATTTTTTTTTCCAGCAACATGACAATTGGATAAAATCAGCAATAAAATAAGTTTGATATCAAAATACACAATCTGAAAAGTAGTCTCACTAACTATAAATTCTGACCATCAGACATTGAAAATTTAAAATAAATTTATAAAACAATTATAAACCAAACAAGATAAAACTCTCAGACCGTGACAACAATCACATTCTTAACGTATGTCTAATGACTTATTTGGTTAGATTATTGAAATTGATATTATATCAATTTTAATATTTTTATTTTAAGAAATTAGAATATGAAAATTCAAAAGTGATTGAACCAAATCTCCTTGGGGGTTGGTAATACTATATCAATATTAAAATTGATATTAATTATTTGGTAACACTATATTAATCTCAATATCAAGTATTCAATTGATATAAAGTGAATTAAAATATCAAAATATATTATAAAAAATATAAAAATATTTAAAAATTATTAAAATTATTAAAATTATTTAAAAATTTTGATTTAAAATACTACAATTAGAAAAAATGATAACATAAGTAAAGACAATGTCTTTAATCTGAATTTTGTATAAGAGGAACTACTTTCGGTTCAAAATTTTGATTCAAAAGGAGCCACAGATAGGATGAATAGCTTACTAGATATGCCTATTTAACATACTTTTCCTTAAAAAGTTGTATTGTAATATCTGGCTAAAAAAATTATTTTTGGTAACCGCCCCCTTTCCCTCTCCCTCCCGGCCTGGTGCCTCAGTCCGCCTCCTTCAACCGCCGGCCCAGTGCCAACGAGCCTCCCCGGTTCAGCTGGTCGAACCACCCAGTTTGGCACCAGTTCGGTATTCTCTTCTGAATTTTGGAATTATTAATTCTGAAAATTAGATTTAAGACCAAGAAAATTTGCATAAAAATCCAAAAAATAAAAAAAAATCACATAAGATTCCAAGTAGGTTTCTCAAGTTCATCTATATATTTGACTCCATTTTGATTACAAAATATGCATAAATTAACTTATGGACTTTGATTTGACTAGTTTAGACTTTGGACTTAAAATTAGTAGTTTTTTCTCAAAAAATTCTTGAAACTAGAACCTTGAATTGATATTTTAAATATTATGAAACATGTTTAGCATGATTCTAGATGGGTAGAAATATTTTTCTTGAATTTTGACCATATGTTATTTATTTATATGATTATGTGCTAGAATGGACCTAGAATTGAAATATAATTATGTGTAAATTTGGAAAAATCATAAGTCATCAAATTACACTTTTTGAAACCTGTTTAGGTCAGATTATGGATGTTGACATCAGAATTTAGTTTGTTTTGGCTATGCCAAACTTGATTTAGATTAATTGTCTTGTATATGTAATTAAGCATGTCTAGTTTAGTTTGATATTACATGTGTATGGATCAAGTAAAATTTGTTTGGTTTGGTTTCAGATTATGTAATATGTCTTGCATGATATGGTTAGGTTCATATTGTCAAGTTTGATATGAGATTTGTTTAGAATATGTCAATCAAGCTGCTTGGTACAAGTCTTGTCTAGTTTATGGTAAAATAGATTGTTTTGCATGATAGACATTAGAATGTCATGCTTATGTCTTGTGTGCATAATATTAATTACATATGTCATGATTTGAAATTTGTTAAGAATTCTTTTTACGGCATGTTATGAAGGCTTCACCAACCTATTTTAGTCAAATGCCTGTGGGCAACTGGTATCTTAGTTGAATCCGGCCCTCCCACAGATCCCGGATTATCGCGGTTTTTCCCTTAGTGTCATCATTGCCTAAATGCATTTTGAGCTAGCTTACTATATGTTACTTCTATATATATTAGAGCTGATGAATGCAATTTGTACATGTGATGTGAAGAGCAAGACGACCAATTCCTTGCTATATATTTGACTGTGTTTGAAAAGAATATGAATTTGTGTTAATTGCATGTCATGGACAGATATTAATTCATGTTAGGTTAGAAAAATCAGATCTGTCCTATGTTAGTTTGGTCATGTTAAATTAATTAAGTCTTGAGGTCATTTGGATGGTAATTGTCTAGTTTGTATGGTCATGTGTACTTTGGTCTAGAAATGTATAGCTTTGGCATGATATTTTTCTTTTAAGTTAATCATGGTTTGGTCATGGGTTATAAATAATATGTTTATTAGCTTTGTATTACATCTTAATGTAAATATGTTATCTATCATCGCATGATTATATGTTAGTTATCTGATTGATGGGTAAAGGGTGTAAATCTTACGAAGTTCCCAGACTCACCCCATTGTGGGGTTAATACTTTTCAGCAGGTATTAAAGATCAGGAGATTGGCTTGGAGGCTCAAGTAGAGGCCATGGAAGAACCAGAATCCCCCAGAGTTGGAGCAGAGTGATATTTTATTTTCATCAGGTTGCTTGTTTTGAACTTTAAGATGTTGTGTGGTTAAACTAAATCTAGTGATTTCCTTTAGATATGGAACTTATGAATGAACTTGGTTCAGAATTTAGTTGTTTTGAATGTTCAAGTTTTGGTTAGAGTTGAATTAGGTGAAGTTGGCTTGGTTTAAAGTTGTTGACTCTGTGTTTGGAAATCTTGTGAAATTATATAGACTTGATTGTTTTTGTTGATCTACATGCTTATATGGGTTATGAAATCCAAATGATGGATTTCTCCCATTGTCACGATGTTATGTTTTCCACTGCATAGTTGTGGTTTTATGTTGCTTAATTTCCAGGTCGTGATAGAAGTTGGTATCAGAGCATAACCCAGCCGGAAGGTCTAATTTGGACCTGCCCGGGTTGATAATGTTGGTTGAAGAGACAAGCATGATTAAGTAATATTAAATTGGAGTATATGTTTTAGATTGGAAGTTATGATTTATTTTTGGGTTATGTGTATGAATGATAGAATACTTAAGTCTTTTATTTTTTGTGAATAGGATGGCATCTCATGGTAACACTTGTAGAAGAGATAATGGGAATCTTCAAGATGTTCCAGTGCATGAGGGAAATCCTCAAGATGCTGGGAATCAAGCACCAGCCCAGAATGAGAGGCAAGCATATGGCATAAGAAATTTACTAGAAGCTATTCAAGGTCTATTCCAAACTGTGTAGGCTCAGGTTTAGGCTCAGCAGGGCTTGAATGCTACTATGGCTCAGGTTTTGATGCAGCAGGCTAATGCCAGGGCAGACCACCCACCTGGTGGAATGGTAGAACATTTTCGATGTCTGAATCCACCCTCTTTTTCAGGGGATATAGATCCAACTCTGGCAGAGAACTGGATCAGAGAGATTGAGAAGATTTTCAAAGTGATGCAGTGTCCTCCAGAGGACATGGTCAGGCTTGCTACCCATGTGCTCCATTTGACAGCTACAGCTTGGTGGGAATCTGTACTTCGTAATCATTTTGTTGGAGTCCCAGAGGGGGAAATCACTTGGGAGGAATTCATCATTCTATTCAGGGAGAAGTACATTCCCTTACATGCCAAGTGTAGACACGCCAAATTGGCCTGATTCTGAGCCCCAGACTCTTATTCCATAGGTGATATTCTTTTTTGACCGTTACCTGATTCGGATTACCTCGTGGACATGAGCTAAGGACATTGGTGGAGCCCCTTGTGAGTTGAGAATCGACCAATGATTTTCGGAATGATGCTGAAACCTTCAAGCGAGAGCCGCGTGTGAACTGTAAAAACACGAAGCTTGCTCGATGACCGACCTTGAATGGTCCATAATTGAAGGTCTCTGGAGTCCCGCATGTGTTCCGTAACATTCAGGGTTTATGAGAAGTCATTTCGTTAGGCGGCGGTCAATGACGGCTTTCGTTACGGCTTTTTCGATCTGTACTGACACGGCTATCCCGAACCACGCGTTAGGCCTTTCCGGTCATCAGCGGATCTTTTCGGGTCATCCAGGTCGATTCTAGACAAATATTTTTATCAATCATGGCCATACGTCCGCTTCGGTCAATTTTAGGGTTTCCCGGCTTTTCCGAGTTTCGGTTCACGTTTACCGGGTTAATCTCAGATTTTTCTATGACTTAGGGTTTACCGATCATACCGGACTTGTTCGGTCATCATTTTAAGTTATCCCGAGTTGACCCGAGATTTCTCGACAGGAACCGTGCTCTTTCGGATCTTCGCCACGGGTTTCGGCTTTTCGCGAGAGGGTAAACCGGTAGAAAGCCCCGTGCAAACGTCTCGAGAGTCATGCCGGCTGGTTTACTGACTTTAGGAGGTGTGTCTTAAGTTCCTCTTTCCAACACAACAAACGGGAGACGAATCGGACATCCCGTTTGCAAGATACGGCTCGCGGAACGCACGCGCAGGAGAGAGAGTCTACTGCGCCCCCGCTCCCTTTGAAAGGGGAGGGCACGCCCTGCGCACCCCGCTTCCTTTGAAAAGCGGGGGTGTGGTCGATTTCTAAAAATCGTAAATTACCCTGATTAGCACCTTCTAAACTGGATTTTTGGAAGGTTTCCGGCGATGATTTTCGATTATTTGTACTGCGCCCCCGGTTCGGGGGCGCGTTATGTATGTCAAGTCGAATTTTAGCAATTTCCGGAAGTTTCCGAAGAATTTTAGAAGTGAGACGCGTACTGGGGGCGCGCCGACCGCGCCCCCAAAGTGAGGGCGTGCCTTGCACACCCTTGGTTTGAGGGCGCGCCCTGCGCGCCCTCGTCTCCTTTGAAGAGCGGGGGCGCGGTTGGTCCAGTTTCCTTATTTTGCACCAGCTTCCTTCCCCTATAAATTGAGGGCCATTATCAATGACCCAAGGTTAATCCCCATGCCTATCTCATCCTGAGGTCGTCCAAGCTCTTTTTCAAAGCCGTCCCGACGTCCAAAAGCCAATCCGACATCGAGAGATCGATCCCGAGGCGAAGGGGAAGCCCGATTCGTGCGTTCAGCATCAACCAATTTCACCGACTTATGAAGAAAATTATAAACTCCTTCTGTAGAAGTCTTAAACATAGAAGTTGTTCCTCTCTTCGTCCTCTTTCATCTTCAACTGACAGCACTCGATTCTGACTTGCTGTTTGTTTGTGGCGGTTTCTTTACTGAGGGCGCGCATCCAGGTTCTGTTTTCCACATCTTCCCACTTTAATAATTTTTAAAGACTTTTAAAGGAGGATTTCGGAGAAGTAATAAACATAATAACTCTTCCTCTCCAAGTCTTCTGTCTACTTAAACAAACGACACTCGATTCTGACATCGGGGTCATCCGTAGCATTCTCTGTACTAAAGTCGCGCCAGAAGGGTGCAAAGGCTACCCGAACCGACTTGTTTCAACCAACTTGTCTTCAACTTAAGCCACACACTTCACAAGTCCTTATTAACTCGTTTCATTAAGTTTATTTACTGTCTTTGAACATCTTTTACTTCATTTGCATCATTTTCACATAACCAGAAACACAAAAAAAGGGGTTAGGGTTTGCCCCAATCCGGTGAGTTCTATTCCAATTGCTCCTTTGTTTCATCTCTTCTTCTATAGTTTCTACACTTCCCATAGTTCTAATCGGTTTCTTTCACTTGGTTTATTGTTCTTGTTGCACAGGTTGATCAAGCTAGTATCGGTTGGAGACTCTTCTTCATCGGCCGGCCGAAGAAGAAGAAGGTTGAACCCACATCCCAATCTCCCACGCTAAGGTACACGGTCAAATCAACTCAATCTCGTTTTTATTCTATAAAGTGGAGCTCGCAGCTCCTGGCGACCACCTTTCTTTTTATTCATGTTCTAATTTCATCTCCTCCTCACTCTCCTCCCACATGACCCAAACCATCTCCGGTGCTCGAGCAACGCCGTGAGATGAAAGTTCGGGGAGTGTGGGACCGAGGTGAGGACCGAGGTGAGGACTCTTTACAGCTCTCCGAGTGTTTTCCGATTCACTCCTTTTCCCCCATTCTATCTTTCACCTTCTCTTGAGGTGCCGATCCGGAACCCATTTTCGGAGTCGACAGCTTTTTGGCGACCATGGTGGGACAACCAATGTCTTCAACCGTGCTAGCTTGATTGATTCGTGCAACTAGTTGTTTTTCGACTTGGTTCCCGCGTGAACCGGCTTGTCCTTTACCTTTTCCATGATCATTTACCTTTAAACTTGCTGTTTAATCTTTCTTTAAGATTGTCCCCCATGTGGACTTGAGTTACTTGTCTTTAATCTCAACCCGGTTCCCGCGTGAACCACTTTTCTTCTTATAAACCGGTTCCCGCGTGAACCACCTTTCTTTTTCAACTCGATTCCCGCGTGAACCAATTTATTTTCAGATCGGTCCCCACGTGGACCACCTCTTTACAGCACCTTCAGATTGGCCCCACGTGGCCCTCTTTCTATTTTTTCAACTCTTACATCGGTTCCCGCGTGAACCACCCCTTTCTTCATTAAAATCGGTTCCCGCGTGAACCAAAGCCTTTTCTAAACCGGTTCCCGTGTGAACCAACCCACTTTCAGATCGGTCCCCGCATGGACCACCCTTTTGCATCACTTTAGATTGGCCCCACGTGGCCCTCCTTTCATTTTTCCAATCAAACAAACCGGTTCCCGCGTGAACCACCTCTTTTCCTTCAAAAAACCGGGTCCCATGTGAACCACCTACCTTTCCAAAAACCCAGCTCTCGCGTGAGCCACTTTATTTTCAAATCGGTCCCCGCGTGGACCATCCTTTTACCTTTACTTCATATTTGTCCCCACTTGGACACTCCAACACAAGCCGGTTCCCATGCAAACCACATTTTAGTTGCTAGTTGCTAGTTACTTGTTTACTTTATCATTGCTTGTCTTGATTGCATTCACTTGCTTGATTTATTTAATAGTTTTCATTCATGTTTGCATATTGATTGCTTCTTCTTCTCCTACCCTCCATTTTTCATTTTTGCATTAGCTTTTGCATCGGGTAACGGACTTGTTCCGATCCGTAGGGCATTCGAGGTGGGGGCTCTCTCTCCCACACACCCTCACCCTCCAAACACCTTCTTGGTGGATTCTTACCTCTCTTCTGGGATATTCCTTCCTAGTTGATTTGGTGGTTTCCATCAAGACCTCCGTATGTCCCCATCCGTGGAGTATTCCTCTCTGTACGATTGGGCCGGTTGTACCAATTTCCCAAAACTCGAAGAACCCAAATACGTACTCGTGGTGATTGAGTGATAACCTTAGGTCTTGAAGATTGAAGCAATAGGAACCATACCCATTTGAGTGAACAATTGCTAACAATCAATCTAATCTAAGGTTTCAACCCAAAAATTGTCGAGTAGTCATTTTAAAAACCTGTTTGCACAACTTGCTTGCTCACAAACAATTGAAAACAACCAAAAAATTTTTTCCTTTCGAAACACCTAAAACAAAACAAAAAAAAATCCTTTTAATTTTTGTGTTCAACTTGCTTGCCAAAAAACCAAATTGAAACCAAATCAATTCAAACAAAAACAAAACATAACCAAACAAAAATTCTCCTTGCATTTACACTTTTCATTTGCCTTCTTTCAATCATTTTGTAAGAAAATTTGACAGGATGCCCATGACACTAAGGTCCGGAAAACACGTCGGGATGTCGAACTACTACGGGCAAGAAGAGGAGTACGAGACGGGCCACTACGAGCTGCAACAACCCATGGTCCAACTAGAGGGCCATGTCAATGCCGTCAGAGAACCTGAAGTTCAAAATCCTACTCATCAACCTGCTTCACTTAGCGTGGAGCAACTCCTCCAGGGTCTATCTCTTCATCTAGACCCTAAATCCTTTTCACTTGTGCAATCCTTGACAAAGGGCAAGATGCCCGCCAATCAAGATCCGATTGAGAGAAATCAAGCCCCCTCACCACCCCAATCGGCAGTCAGGCCCTTGATCATCTCTTCTCCTAGGCAACCTTGTCGTGTCTCTACTCACCCCATTATGGGGCATTCACTTAATTCTGCACCAGTTCTTGTTTCCAACCCACCTCTTCCAACCCATTAACCTAAACACTTTGCTCCCGTGACTCAGGAATCCAGCCTTACCCAGGCCTTCATAGAAAAACTTAACCAGATGGATGAGTGTTTTGAAGAGCTGAGGCACCGCCTCGATTCTAAAGCCACCCAGATATTTCTGTTCCATCTTTCCCGGTCCTACATCTCCCTCCTTCTGAAATACTAATCTTTCAACGTTATAATGGGACCGGGAATCCCTTTAACCACCTAAAGAGCTTTCTCTTTGACTCCGCGTTCTGGAAAAATGACCGCAAAGCACTTGCCTTCCTATTTCGTTGGTCATTGGAGGGATCCACCCTTGACTGGTTTTATTCTCTTGATTCTATTGTGGCGGCAGATTTCAACATTGTCAAGGCGAAGTTTCTACAGAGGTACAAGGATCGGGTGGGGCCAGCCTACTCGATACCTGATCTAATTGCCGAGAAGATGAGGCCGGATGAAGATTTCGCCAAATTTGCTGATCGGTGGAGGGGAATGGCTGAGAGGCTAATTGATACCATCTCAGAGGGGGAGCAGGTGAGGATGCTCATCAGGAACACCATGCCTAACCTTCGCAACCTCTTGATCATGCACCACCCAACAACCATGAGTGAGCTGTGTGATAGCGCCCGCTACCTCCAAGCCCACTTTAAGGATGCATCCATGATCAACCCATTCGACCCCAAACCTCGTAACACTAGAAAGCCTACACCTGTAGGGCCCACCACCGAAGGGGTAGTAAACAACGAGAGCATCAATGCCATGGGAAACCAGGGTGGGTATCGTCAAAGCCAATACCGTAACCCACCACCCAACCAACAATACCGACCAGCACCTCAACCAGCTCCTCAGCCCTAGCAACAACTTGCATACAACCGAGCACCACCACAGCAACCCACCTACAACCGAGCACCCCAGCAACCAAATGCCTACAACCGAGCACCTCAACAACAACCTGTCTACAACTAACAACAACCACAACAACAAGCTTACAACCAAGTGCCACCACCAGCCAACCGACCTAGGAGGGGGGGACCCAAGAGAGAATACTATCCTCAACTGCCATTTCCCCTCACCGATATTTTCAATGCATTGATGGCTGAACAGTAGCTGGAGCTTCCAAAGGAAAGAGAAGGATGGCCGACGAATGTTGACATGACAAAGTACTGCACTTACCATCGGTATCCTGGGCACACGGTGGATGTCTGTTTCCAGTTTAAAGATTACATTCATGAATTCAATGATCAGGGGAACATTGACTGGGGACAGATGGAAGAATCTATTCAAGCAATGAAGGTACGGCAGAATCAACCATGGCAACAGCAAGCACAACAGCAGCCCGGCCTGGGCATAGTCCAAGATCCACTACCGGTACATGCACCCATTCAAGCACTGGCACCAGCACCACCAAACCAACAACTCGGCCTCGTCCACTCCGCCATCGAGGAGTCAGCCTACCATTCCCAGGGAATCGCCTCCATGCCCTCCAGACCAACCCCACCTACAAACCGCACCATACTCTCCATACCAATAGCTTCCCCCAACCCACAAACTACCCAAACACCACTACCCTCACCAACCATTAACCTTCCACAGCGCCTATTCATTAGACAGTCACCAGCATCCCAACCAGCACCCCAATCATCACCTAATCTACCAACCACCATTAATCCTCCCCGGCGTCTAATCATTAGATCATCACCACCAACACCCCAACCATCACCCAACCTACCAGCCTCCACCAATCCACGACCCCTCATTATCCGATCCTCACCACCCTTACCTACCACGGGCCCCTCAACATACCAACCAACCCTACCATCACCATCATCACCACTCCCCCCTACCATGCTGGCGCCGGTACTTCGTAGAGGGAGGATGTTCCAAAGGGTCTTCCCCCAGGCCGGGATGCAACCACAGGAGCAGGTAGAAGAGGAGGTGGTAGAAGAACCATTGCCCGGCACGGCATATGACTTGTTGAAACATCTAGACAAAATGCCGGCACGAATTTCAATTCTGGAGCTGATAAAGAGGTCGAAGAACCATCAGGACATTCTACAACAATACTTGCAGCGGGTCATGGTCAATGAGGACCTCCCACCCGAAAAGATCATTACAGTCTTGACCCCGAGGAGTGAACATCCGGCACTCACGTTCACGCAGGAGGAGTTGGCGCGGCCAGAGATCAGAAAATATGCTTTGCGCGTTGCATTAGTCATCAGAGGCATGGAGATTAAATCCTGCTTGATTGACACCGGAGCATCTATAAATGTCATGCCGCCAGAAACATTGCAACTTTGCGGCATCTCCGATGAAGAAATCGAGCCTTTTGTCGTCACAGTGACAGCCTATGACAACTCCTGGAAGCCGGCACGAGGGGTGGTTACATTAAAAGTAGGGCTCGGGCTGTGTGTTGTCACCGTCGAGTTTCATGTTCTAGAGCTGGACCCTACATTTAAAGCCATTTTGGGACGCCCGTACCTTGAGGCAATAGGAGCTGTTGCCTCCACTAATCATCAATGTCTGAAGTTCCCATACAAGGGCCAGGTGATTAAAGTAACCAACATCCCCATTCTAAATGACGCAGATGACCCCTCTTCTGCACTGCTAGTATCAGAATTTGTCCAGCCGTTGGTTTCAACTACAGAGCTGCCTGAGGTCATGATGATAACGACGCCTCCAGATACAGTTGCGTGGTGGATAATGAAAGAGATGGGCTTTCAACCAGGAAAAGGGTTGGGAAAGGAGCTGCAGGGGGTTGTACACCCCATTAAAGTCGTACAAAGACCAAAGAGGCACGGGCTTGGCTATGAGCCCAGTTTCACTCCGAGGATGGTCTACCGGCCAAAAAATGCCATGGGACTCCAAAAATTCTTCATCAAAGGGGAGACCATGATGATGGCCGGAGACGAAGAAGAAGAACCAGTCAAGAGGAAGAAGGCACCAGAGCAAGAGGAAGAACTGGACAACCTAAGTTCATCTCTAGCTCGGTTGTTCATAGAGGAGGAAGAATCAGTGAAAGGCAAATCCATTTCTACACAACTCATCCATTCTATAAAACCTCCAACCAACACTCCACGTGAACCGTATCCTACAGTCACGTATTTCAAAATCCTCATGCTCTCCCTTCTAAATTCACTTGATGGGCTATCTAGCCCAATTCCTACTTCTAGGCCAAAATGGCCACCTGAACTGATCACTGGGCCTGAGAGCCCATTCAAATCTTCTTACTTCACTGAGCTTCTATGCCCATTTCAATCCAACAACCTTGGGCCCGCATGCCCACCAATCGGGCCCGCGTGCCCTTTAAATTTCTTTTCTAGCTTTGGGCCCACGTGCCCACCACTTGGGCCCACGTGCCCCTTAGATCTTTTCCCTAGCTTTAGGTCTATCTGCCCATGTTTTGTCACTGTCTGGCCCGCGAGCCCATTTTTCTCCCATTTGCTTAAGCTTTCTACTTCTGCTCGATCCCCACCGGCTCATTTTATTTTCGTTATTGAAAACACCCAAAAAAACGTCTTCTCACAAACTCAGTTTTCCATTGAGGAGACGTCTCTTCTTGTCTCGGAGGGTGCTCCCAACCAGGGACCCCTCTTGTCCAACTCACTGATCGATTTGCTCGATCCTTCACCCATTGTAGATACCACCTTTCCAATTCCATCTTCTTTAGGAGTAGTTAGGGTAGGAAAGAAAAAAATTCAAGGTAAACGTGTTCCAGAAAGGTATCTCCAACAAATAGCTCAAAAATGCAAGGAATGTGTGAGGCTGCCAAGTTTTTTGGAAAATGCTATACAGCTTGATGAAATCCAATATGAGGATGAATTCAATGTTGATCAAACACTGGGAGTCTACGAGGTTTTATCAGAAAAGGATCCTGATTTTGAGGATGGAATTGAGGACTTGGCTGATGCGTATGCATCTGGACTTAAAAGGTTTGAAGAACCATTAGCCATGGTGGATGAACCGACAAAAGAATTGAATCTTGTAACACCGGAAGATCCCAAGACAGTCCTCCTAAGTGCAAACCTCACTCCCACTGAGAAACAAAGCTTAATTAAAATTTTGGAAGAATATAAGGACACGTTCGCATGGACATACGAAGACATGCCGGGGTTAGACAACTCGTTAGTTGAACATCATCTAACTTTGAAACCTGGAGCTACCCCGGTCAAACAAAAATTAAGGAGATTCCACCCTGATGTTGCACTTAATATGAAAGAAGAGATCGACAAGTTACATCAAGCAAAATTCATTAAGGTTGTACTTTATCCGCAATGGGTGGTAAACATAGTCCCTGTCATGAAGAAGGATGGTCGAGAATGGATCTGTATAGACTTCAGGGACTTGAATCGAGCGTGTCCTAAAGATGACTTTCCTCTACCTCATATTGATGTATTGGTTGATAACACTGCTGGATTCGAGATGTTTTCATTCATGGATGGCTATTCCGGTTATAACCAAATACGATTGGCCAAAGAGGACCAGGAGAAGACCTCATTCACCACACCCTAGGGAACCTACTGCTATGTCGTCATGCCCTTTGGACTAAAGAATGCTGGTGCTACCTATCAGAGGGCCATGATGGCTATCTTCCATGACACGATGCATACCCTTGTAGAGGTGTACGTGGATGACCTGGTCGTTAAGTCCAAAAGCCGAGAAGATCACCAGGAAGTGTTAAGAAAGGTCTTGCAAAGGGCTAGGGAATATAAATTGAAAATGAACCCAAAGAAATGCACGTTCAGTGTATCCACAGGAAAATTGTTGGGGTTCATAGTGAGCAAAAGGGGCATAGAGATCGACCCAAACAAGGCCAAGGCAATCATTGGTATGCCTCCTCCAAGAAATATGAAAGAACTTCGAGGATTAATCGAGAGGCTACAGTTTGTCTGCCGGCTCATCTCACAACATTCCCAAAGGTGTAAACCTTTCTATGAGTTGACCAAGGCGGGGGACGAGTTCAAATGGGATTCGAAGTGCCATGATGCATTCGATGGTTTGAAAAGATACCTGGCTAGTCCCCCTGTGCTTTGACCACAGTCCCTGGCAAGCCCTTAGTTATGTATATCTCAGTTTCGGAGAATTCTCTTGGGGCAGTCCTTGCACAAGTGGATGAAGAAGGGAAAGAGAGGGCAACTTACTACTTGTCAAAGATCTTTGATCCATGTGAGCAGAAGTTTGCTGTGGTGGAGAAGACCTATGCTACACTAGTCTGGGTAGTTCAGAAGCTTAAACAATATATCTTAGCTCATGAGGTCAACCTTATTGCCCGCATCAATCCCATCAAATTCCTTCTGGAGAAAACTGTTCTGACAGATCGGTTAGGTCATTGGCAGAGCTTCCTTTCCCAGTTTGATATCACCTATGTCCCCCAGAAGGCGATTAAGGGATATGCCATTGCCGAACACCTAGCCCACCACCCTATACCCCTCTTTGACCCAGTCCAGTCGGAGCTCCTGGATGACGAACTAATGTTGATCCGATCTTCCCATCTTTGGATATTATATTTTGATGGGGCTCTAAATTCACACGGTAAGGGAATAGGAATCATCCTTCTATCGCCCGAGGGTGTCACCATTCCACAGGCATTTCAGCTTGACTTCCCAGCAACCAACAATATAGCTGAATATGAAACTTTGATGGCCGGGCTGGAGGCCGCTCATTTCTATGGTGCCACGGAATTGAGGGTGATAGGTGATAGCCAACTAATCCTTCACCAAGTCCTAACCAAATACCGAACTTCTCATCCAATCCTCAAACCTTACCAAGAACTCACCTCTTGCTACATCAAACTCTTTTACAAACTCACTTTTGTCCATGTTCCTCGAGCTCAGAACATCCTTACTGATGCCCTAGCCTCCTTAGCTTTATCTCTATCAATTCCGCTAGGTAGACAGGTACGGACTATCCATGTTTGTAGAAGGTCGATGCCGGCGATTAAGGATGGTCGATTTCTAAAGGTCAAGGAGAGATTTGGTAGGAAGGAATATTTAAAGCAGAAAGAGGAAGTTTCCCTAATTGAGTTGGAAGAGTTAGATGAAGGTGAAAGACCTTGGTTTGATGAGATCGCCAGGTATTGTCATGATCAGACATATCCACCTGGATCAAATGCAAAAGAAAAAAAGGCCATCAGGAGAGTATCCCAGAGGTATACCATCCTAGGAGGGGTGCTCTACAAGAGGAGCTTGAGTGGAATCTTGCTTAGATGCGTTGATGAAGAAGAGGCAGAATTTGTGCTTAAGGAAGCACCTTCCGGGGTCTATGGGGGCCATGTCAATGCTCAAGCTCTTGGCAAGAAAATCATCAGGCAGGGGTATTATTGGCCAACCCTAGAAGAGGATTGCTCCATCTTTGTCCGGCACTATCATTCTTGCCAACTTCATGCCGACAAGATCCGTTCTCTCGCATATTCCCTTCATCCGATTCAAACCCCATGGCCCTTCTCCATGTGGGCTTTCGATATCATTGGCCCTCTAAGTGATCTTAACTCTGAAATCCGTTCCAAATCGTTCATCCTGACTGCAACAGAGTACTTCACCAAGTGGGCTGAAGCGGAAGCGTTCGTGGAGATCAAGGCATCAACATTGTGCCCCTTCATCAAATGCAACATCATCGCCAAGTTCGGGATACTCAGCGACATCATCACCGACAATGGACCGCAATTTCTCTCTCAAGATCTGCGTGATCTTTGCAACAGGTACCCCCATTGCATTGCATCATTCATCTCCTTATTACCCGCAAGGCAATGGTCAAGTAGAAGCCACCAACAAAACTTTGATTAAAATCATCAAGAAAACCTATAAATCTAGCAAGTTTGCAGACTGGCCAGATAAGCTTGTAGATGCCCTATGGGCTTATCGTACTTCTGTACGGACCCCCACTGGTCAAACCCCGCATGCTCTCGCATATGGGATGGAAGCGGTGGTCCCATACGAAGTACTCCTTCCATCACTCCGAGTTCAACTCAATAGGGACATCCCTGTCGATGAGAGGCGAGAATCTCTCCTTGCACAACTTGAACTCCTAGATGAAAGAAGGTTGGCCGCCTCCGAACATGCCCGGACTTATCAGAACAGATTGAAAAGGTTTTATCAAAAGAGGGTGGTAGAGAGAAAGTTCGAAATCGGCGAGATGATAGTAAAACGCATATTCGTTAAGCCGGGTGGTCCCCGCTCCAAGTTGCAACCTAACTGGGAAGGGCCTTTTGTTATAACTGAAAAATATCCAGGTAATGCATATGAGCTAACCAACGCCGATGGAGAAAAATTGAACCATCCATGAAACGGCATCTACCTCAAAAAATATTTTCCTTAGAGAAGAAAATGAAGAATTTCTAGTATGATATTAAGTCATCGATACAAGGGTGTTAGCTAGAAGTCAAGGGTAAACATCACCCTGCACACACAACACCTCCTAATCCCAGAATCCAGATAGCCCAACACTCGAGAGAGGCAAGGCAGAACCCTGAAGGTGGAAAAGGAAACCTTACCCTATTCTCTTCTATTTGGTCCAAGATAGGTGAAAGGGACTAGAGGAGGATAGTATCGAAAATGCCTGCCACCTTAGTAGGAGGCCGTCTCATAGGATACAAAAGGGTACCAAAAGATGGGCAATGAACCCCACAGATTTAAACAAATATGGGCTTGTCTGAATGAGTACCCGGAAGAATAGAAAATGAAGAAAAGGCACCAAAAGATGGGCAATGACCCCACAGGTCAAAGACTTGTCTAAGTAAGTGCCACATGTAGAAAAAAACCCGAAGAGGCCGAACCCCAACGGGCAATTTGGGCTTGAGTAGAGAAACCCTCCTCAGCACCCCTGAATCCTATCAAAGACTTCTTCTATTATTCTTCTATCTTAAAACCCTAGAGTAGGGTAAACTATCCAAACTCAGGGGGAATCCAAACCGATCAAGAAAAAAGGGCAAGAAAGATTCTGGGTAGGGAACCTTATTTCCACGTGGTGATTATCGCTTAAATCTTGATTAACACTCAAAGATCGATGAATTGTTTCAATACCGGCACTTTCTCCACAAAAATCAAAAAAAAAAATTGAATATTTTCAAAAATAAAAAAATGCATCATTTAACTTGGCATAACCTTGATTTTTGTCTTTGCATACCCGGAAGAGTGGCCACCTCCTGCCGAAGATCAACAATCTCCAGCTGTTGGCGTAGCAGTAGAGCCCGAGCCTCCTGAAATGGCATGAAGGTCAGAAGAGAACAACAACATAGAATTGAAGAAAAGTAAAAAAACATGTACCTGACCCTCTGGAATGAATAAGTGGCCGTACGCCTCCGCGTATCGGCGAAGGTAGTCTCGACTATCCTCCGCCCAGCCAATAACTACCTCGCCGCCTTCGTACCACAATGTGATTGAGGCGTGGTACCTCCACCCAGTCCACGGGGAGGAGTAGGCACCTGGGACAGGCACCAACTAGGGGAAGAGGAGGAGGAGGCTCCAACCAGTCTTGCTCCAGACCGAGGGCGCGTGCCGAGAACCGAAGCCACAGTGGCGCCAGCTCATTGATGCACAGAAGGTGAAGATCGCGGCCGAAGACATGACCAACGTGGGCAAGCCAGGGATGGAGATGGTCGTCGGTCATGAGATATGGCCTCCAACACACCTGTGGGAAGCAAAATCATGATTATTACTTCAACAGGAGAATATTGATACACAAATTAAAAACATACCTCAGTGTGTGGAAAGCGGAGAATCTGTGCACGAATTGAAGCCAGCTGGCTGCGATGGCCCCCGGTTGGGCGGATGGGCTCCCAGCGAGCCATCAGAGGGAGGTCGGGGTAGGACTGATGTGCCCGATCCAGGAGGAAGTAGAGGTAGCTCCAGACCTGAAAAAGGCACAACTCGTTAGAACAAAGCAGAACAATATAGACGTACAGAAGGAAAAACTGCTAAAAGTCACCTGGAGAAAAGGAAAGAAGCCGGCG
Organism: Cryptocoryne crispatula var. balansae; assembly: GCA_036172225.1. Lineage (NCBI taxonomy): Eukaryota > Viridiplantae > Streptophyta > Magnoliopsida > Alismatales > Araceae > Cryptocoryne > Cryptocoryne crispatula. The sequence goes on from CM069934.1 coordinate 13,268,893, forward strand.
ACCGAAACGGAACCTGCCTCAGGCTGGAGGCCACTGAACAGATGGGCGAGCATCGCTGCCCCCCACGCGTACATGCCAACCTGCTCTAGGTCGGCAAGCAAAGAGAGGAACTGCAGATGGATGCGGTCCATCTTCGAACCCAACAGAAGGCGTCCGAAGAAGAAGAGGAGGAAACGGTGCAAGTCTACGTCCGCCTCCAAGGAGCCAGGTAACCCGGTAAATGCCGCTGCTGCCTGGCCGACCATGCGGCAGAAAAAGTTGTCCTGGCTCTCGCCACGGACACGCTCGGCATCTACCAAGCCTACCATCTTACCAGCCTCTAATATGGCAATGGTGCGTAGACCATCCTCCGGGTCGAACTCAGGCTCATATGCAAAGAGGGCCCGGAACTCCCGTGAATAGTCAGAAGATTTGGCACACACCACCGGCCTACCATAAACACGGAGACCGGTGATGTGTGCAACATCCTCCACGGAGGGTACCATGTGCCCCCATGGGAACAGAAACACAAAGGAGTCCGGGTCCCAGGACTTGCGGAGGACCTGCACCAGTGGTAGGTCCTCCTAAAATGGAGTCACCCGGAGGATGGGTCCAAACCCAATCTCCTCCAACCGAACCTGCTGGAAGTCTGGTAGGCCGAGGTAGGCGGCATGCACCAAGTCCCACGAGATCCGGGATTTTATCCGGGCCTGCAAGAAATTCATTTCATTAGTTCACTTAATTTTTATTGCCAAAATACAAAGGAGCTAATCATTAAGTGCAGGAAAAATAAAACGTACCTCTCGGACTGCCGGGAGCTCGGGCTCCTCGGAATCGGAGTCGTGGCAACGAGCACATCTCGGCATCTGTGCCAAAAGGGAAGTTGACATCAAACATTGTTATATAAATTTTTTATTTTATTTATTTCATTCATAAAAAAATAGAAGGAAAAAAAGAATTTTTTGCTGAACGCGCCCTCTCTCCCTTTGGAGAGGCAGGGCATGCTCCGCGCGTCCCATATCTGAGGGCGCGCTGAGCGCGCCCTCATAACAGGGGCGCGCTCTGAGCACCCCTGTTCAGTGAGGAGAGATAGGGCGTGCGCGCGGTCTGCATGTCCCCAAACCGGGGGCGCGGTCTGTGCGCCCTCGGTACGAGGGGGCGGTCAACGCTCTCTGCGTTGACCACACCCTCTCACCTGCTTGATTCTTATTTTCGTGATATCTTTGTCAAATCAACTCAGAATCGTGTGAAACTTAAACCAAATCGAAGAGCATAACCTGATATACATTCTTTGTAACAGGGGCACTAACCTTTGACGGCGTTTCGGACTCCGAATCTGAGTTGGAGCTCTGAAGCTTCTAGCACAAGGAGAGATGGTGTACAAGTGGAAATGAGACATTCTTACCCTCAAGGGGTATTTATAGAGAGTAAAAATGTGAAAATGGGAGAAATTTGGAAATGTCATCCAAGGTTCACAAAATCGAGTTGATCGCAACACCACCGAAAGAATCCCGATCTGATGCGCAAATGCTCAAAATAATTTTGTGAAGAAAAATTCTCTTTAAATTCCCACCAAAAATCCCTCTTTTCACATAACTTTGACTGTCTCAGTTCCTAAATTAGCTAGGCATATTCATGTTTTTTATCATCACTAGCTAACATTTTTCAGGTGTCAGGAGAAAATTCTATGCATTTATTAGTCAGAAATGGCTAAAAATGTATTTTTCAGGACCAGAATTGATAAAAATGGCGAAAATTTCAGAAAGCACCATGATGTTCAGAAAATCGAGCCGATCAAGGAGTCACCGAAAGAAAAATCATCAGACTCACGGTTTGCTCTGAAAAATTACCTAAAGAAAAAAGGTATTTTAAAACCTGTCAAAAATATCTTGTTTCATATTAAAAAAAATTCAAGATGTTAAAAAATAACAAGGCATATTCATCATAATTGTCAACATCTGTCTTGCATTTTTCTTAAACAAGGTAAATTTCTATTGAATTTTCACTCAAACTTGTTATAAAAAATTCATTGTTTATTTAAAATAAAAATACAACATGTCCGATCAGTTAAAGCGGGAAAAGAAGACTCTCAGGCAAGTAAAAGCTTCAACGCGGAGATGTAGCGGCACTTCCGGTTAAGGTCCTCCTCAATCGGGAGGCCTGGGTGGCACACCCGACTCGTCTCCCACAAGGCAATGGCTGAGATTGCCTCCTCCTCGTCATCCGCCGAGCCAAGTTGCCTGCCCTTGATAGGTGGCAGGTGGGACAGCTTGGGCAACCTGTACCGAGGCAAGCCTATCTTAGAGTGGCAACGATGAATGTTGTACAACACGAAGGCCGAACTTGTAACCAGGCGGAGATCAACGCCAGGAACAAAGCACACGTGGAAGTCCTTCTGCATCAGGGCAGCAGAAGAGTGCAAGAAGCTGGAACGGTTCATGGAGGCAAAGTGAGCACGCCACTCTGGCCTCTTCTTCATCGATGCACACCTGTTGGCGACTTTCTCGCCGAAGCCAAGTACAGTAGCATATGAGAACAAGGGGCTACGATGGAAGAGCTGCGACCTAGTGGCCACCTCACCGGCTGGATCGAACTTGAAATGGAGATTGGCCCAGCAAGCCAGTAGAAGCGCACTACCGAAGGGAGGATGACCCATACAAGCTACGGACAATCCGCAGTCCAAGAAGCCCAGAACTGAAGGCCCCAGCCGTGCACCACTCCAGATGCCGCTGATGCACGAAAGCTGATCAACCTCCAGGAAACCATCCTCCGCAGAAAACAAGAACACCACGGCAAGGCAAGCCGCGAAACCCTTTGCACCGCGCAGAATACGGTCCTCGTCCAAACCAGGAGCCGTCAAAAGAGAAACTGTCCATGCCGCCAATTTGGGAACACTGATTCGCTTGCCGGCCAACAAAGAGCTGATTTGCTGCTCCTCAACGAAATCCTGCAGGAACTCTAGGCAAGAGAGGGGTCTAGAAGGGATGAACATACCTTCAGTTTCTCCCTTCTTAGTCCGAGGGAGGCCGAGAAGGAGCTCCGCCTCTTCAAGAAGAACCGTACACTCAAAGCTACTGAACACGAACGTGTGAGTGTCGGGATGCCACAACTCAACAAGAGCTCCCATCAAGCCAAAGTCAAGGGATTAGCCTGAATATTGCTTGGCATGGATCAAGAGCCCGGTTAAGCCCCAATCTCGAAGAATCGCTCTGACCGACAAGCCGATGACGTCAAGCAAGCCGGTAAGCCAAGGAGTAGAACAATACCGGCGTGGTCCTGGAAAGTTTGGGTAATCCTACACCCAAACAGGAGGTAAGAGAGAATTTCTTTAGGAAAAAGAAGCAGAAAACTGGTTGAAAGCTAAAATTGGCAGCAAACTTACCAAGTCGGCGCCGATTCTAGCCTTCAAATGACCCGGAACACTTAAAATACCTCAAACCAAGCCGACATGCTGCTTTTTCAAAGGAGGAGCCATCCTGGGTGTTGGTAGGACGATCTGGTCATCCTAAGAGGTGTTTATATAGGGGAAATTGGCCCCGATTTGAACCAAATTCGGATCCGAGCGAAACAGGAAACTGGGATCGAACGCGCCCCTGAAGTGGGGGCGCGCAGGCCACGCCCCCCAATCTAGGGCGCACTGGCCGCACCCCCAAACTGAGGGCTCTCAGGCCGCACCCCCGGTTCGGGGGCATGTTTGGTCAAATTATTTGAAAATTTCTCAAAAATTCCAAAAAATTAAGAAAAATTTCAGAAAAATTTGTTAAATCAAATTTATTTATGTTTTGTCTTTATTAAGGTTGAGTGGATATTTTTGTCCATTCAAAACTAACATTTTTGATGAAAGATAGGAATTGCTCATGGAAACGGAAGAATCGACATGGGAAACCCCCATAACTTGCCGGCTAGCATATACGTCGTTAGTCGTGTATTATTATCTTATGCATTATTTTTTGAAGACCATGAGTGCGGAGAAGACTCGACCCGAGATCCCCTTCATCAAAATCCACGACGGTCGGGTCATCTCTAATGCTCATGGATAAGCCAAAGTTGTGCTATGAGGGACGATGGTTCCCGAATGGGTATCTTGACCTCATAGACAATCTATATCTTCAACTATTTGTTATACAAGTTTTGTTTTGTTTTCTTGAGCCCAACATGCATCATGTAGCATTAGTTGCATTACATTTGTTTTGTCATTGCATACATCTTTTCATAATCTTCACCTTCTCACCATAGTCTCTAAATCTTTTATCCTAATTCTGATCATTCTGAATCCCACCGTGTTTTCTAATCCCAACGTATTTTCTAATCCCACCATATTTTCTAGTCCCACCAACCATTCTGAATCCCACCGTGTTTTCTAATCCCACCGTGTTCTCTAGTCTCACCGACCCTTCTAATATCCCACCGTGTCTGTTAATCCCACCGTGTTCGGTAATCACCTTATGCCTCCAAATATTCCATCACCACTGTGGCCATTGCAACACTTCTTTGCTATTCATCCCACCATGGCAGCCAATTCGTCCCGCCAAGGGCCTTCTATTTGATCAGAACTTGCACCGTCACTATCTTCACGGTCTATGCTTCAACATTTGCCTTTTGGAATTCAAGATCATTCCATTCCGAATTGAATCTTGTCTCTTGAAAGACTTAAATGAATCTAAAAGCCTGAATGTGCTCGATTGGTATTCTTTTACTTTTTCAAAACAAATCTCTTTTTAAACTTTTACCCATCACAGTATAGGAATACCGCAAAGATCGGGTTACCGGCTGATGATGAACCTACGAACCCATGTTTCGGGGACTCCCCACCGCGTTGGGGGTTGGCTATTCTTCTTTCATGCCAATGGCACATCTCTTACCAATCGAACATAGGAGGACTTAATGAAACATGGCGGTTAACCAGGAGACTTGATGAGATTCATCTTGCCGAATCTGGTCATTAAGCGTGTCTATATCTACACCTTGATGCCACCTTTTCAGTCCATCACCATTTCTCTCTACTACATTCCACTACGATCCATCTCACTTTGCTATGTTTTCTCTATATTTTACTCCGCTTCGCTACACGCCATTCCCTTGCAAAGCCGACATCAAGGCTAGGCAAGTTGTAGACACGCCAAATTGGCCTGATTCTGAGCCCCAGACTCTTATTCCATAGGCGATATTCTTTTTTGACCATTACCTAATTTGGATTACCTCGTGGACATGAGCTAAGGACATTGGTGGAGCCCCTTGTGAGTTGAGAAAGGACCAATGATTTTCGGAATGATGCCGAAACCTTCAAGCGAGAGCCGCGCGTGAACTGTAAAAACATGAAGCCTGCTCGATGACCGACCTTGAATGGTACATAATTGAAGGTCCCGGGAGTCCCGCACGTGTTCCGTAACATTCAGGGTTTCTGAGAAGTCATTTCGGTAGGCATCGGTCAATGACAGCTTTCGTTACGACCTTTTCGATCTGTACTGACACGGCTATCCCGGACCACGCGTTAGGCCTTTCCGGTCATCAACGGGTCTTTTTGGGTCATCCGGGTCAATTCTAGCCGAATATTTTCATCAATCATGGCCATACGTTCGGTTCGGTCAATTTTAGGGTTTCACGACTTTTCCTAGTTTCGATTCACGTTTACTGGGTTAATCTTAGATTTTTCGATGATTTTGGGTTTTCCGATCATACCGGACTTGTTCGGTCATCATTTTAAGTCATCCCGAGTTGACCCGAGATTTCTCGACCGAAACCGTGCTCTTTCGGATCTTCGCCACAAGTTTCAGTTTTCCGCGAGAGGGTAAACCGGTACAAAGCCCCGTGCGAACGTCTCAGGAGTCATGTCGGCTGATTTACTGACTTGAGGAGGTGTGGCTTAAGTTCCTCTTTCCAACGCAACAAACGGGAGCCGAATCGGGCATCCCGTTTGCAAGATACGGCTCGCGAAACGCGCGCGTAGGAGAGAGAGTCTACCGTGCCCCTGCTCCCTTTGAAAGGGGAGGGCGCGCCCTACGCGCCCTCAACATGAGGGTGCGCCCTGCGCACCCTCAAACTGGGGGCACGGTCGATTTTCAAAAATCGGAAATTACCATGATTAGCACTTTCTAAACCGTATTTTTGGAAGGTTTCCGGCGATGATTTTCGATTATTTGTACCGCGCCCCCGGTTCGGGGGCGCGTTACGTATGTCAAGTCGAATTTAAGCAATTTCTGGAAGTTTTCGGCAAATTTTAGCAGTGAGATGCGTACCGTGCCCCTGGTTTCTCTGAAACGGGGGGGCACGTAGACTGCGCCCCCGAAGTGAGGGCACACCCTGCGCGCCCTTGGTTTGAGGGCGCGCCTTGTGTGCCCTCGTCTCCTTTGTAGAGCGGGGGCGCGGTCGGTCCAGTTTCCATATTTTGCACCGGCTTCCTTCCCCTATAAATTGAGGGCCATTCTCAATGATCCAAGGTTAATCCCCCGTGCCTAGCTCGTCCTGAGGTCATCCAAGCTCTTTTCCAAAGCCGTCCCGATGTCCAAAATCTGATCCGACGTCGAGAGATCGATCCCGAGGCGAAGGAGAAGCCCGATTCATGCGTTCTGCATCAACCAAATTCACCGACTTCTGCAGAAAATATGGAACTCTTGCTTCAAAAGTCTTCAACATAGAAGTTGTTCCTCTCTTCGTCATCTTTCATCTCCAACTGATGGCACTCGATTCCAACTTGCCATTTGTTCATGGCGGTTTCTGTACTGAGGGCGCACATCCAGGTTCTGTTTTCCACATACGCCCACTTTAATAATTTTTACAGACTTTTACAGGAGGATTTTGGAGAAGTCATCAACATAATAACTCTTCCTCTCAGAGTCTTATGTTTACTCCAACAAATGGCACTCGATTCTGACATCGGGGTCGTCCGTAGCATTCTCTGTACTAAAGTCGCGCCAGAAGGGTGCAAAGGCTACCCGAACCGGCTTGTTTCAACCAACTTGGCTTCAACTTAAGCCACACACTTCATAAGTCCTTCTTAACTCATTTCATTAAGTTTATTTACTGTCTTTGAACATATTTTACTTCATTTGCATCATTTTCACATAACCAAAAACACAAAAAAAGGGGTTAGGGTTCGCCCCAATCCGTTGAGTTCTATTCCAATTGCTCCTCTGTTTCATCTCTTTGTCTATAGTTTCTACACTTCCCATAGTTCTAATCGGTTTCTTTCACTTGGTTTATTGTTCTAGTTGCACAGGTTGATCAAGCTAGTATCGGTTGGAGACTCTTCTTCATCGGCCGGCCGAAGAAGAAGAAGGTTGAACCCACATCCCAATCTCCCACGCTAAGGTACACGGTCAAATCAACTCAATCTCGTTTTTATTCGATAAAGTGGAGCTCGCGGCTCCTGGAGACCACCTTTCTTTTTATTCATGTTCTAATTTCATCTCCTCCTCACTCTCCTCCCACATGACCCGAACCATCTCCGGTGCTCGAGCGACGCCGTGAGATGAAAGTTCGGGGATCAATGTGAGTGTGGGACCGAGGTGAGGACTCTTTACAGCTTTCCAAGTGTTTTCCGATTCACTCCTTTTCCCCATTCTATCTTTCACCTTCTCTTGAGGTGCCGATCTGGAACCCATTTTCAGAGTCGACACCAAGAAGTAGGAGTTTTTACAACTTGAGCAAGGTACCATGTCAGTCATAGAGTATGACAGTAAGTTCATTGAATTAGAAGCATATGCACTATTTATATGTGAGAATGATGTAGAAAGAGGTTGGAAATTTGTTGATGGGCTCAGAGGTGGTATTCGTGACAGACTCGTTGTTGTAGTCTGGCCCATGATGGGAGAAGCTTTTGAGGTAGCTTGTAGGGTAGAGAAGGACCTTGGACCCTTCAGAGCACTAGGTCAGAGCAGCAAGGCACCATTCAGGGATCAGCCTCAGTAATCTTTTGACAGGAAGAGGAAGAATCTGGAGATCACCAGCTCAGGACCCCCACCTAGATAGAGGGGTTGTGATTTCTGTGGAAAAAACCATGCCAGTAGTGACTGTCGTCGCAGGTCAGGAGCATGCTATGGTTGTGGGCAGTTTGAACACCGTGTTGTTGATTGCCCTCTTTCCAGGCAAAGGCATGAGGCTACTCCATCTGTGTCATCTCGACCATCTCAAACTCATTCTAGTGCTTCGACTCGTAGTGCAGTGACTCAGGTGAGGCAGGCACCAGCTCAGAGGCAGACTTCTTCTTATAGGGCCCCACCACAGTAGTCTCGCAGTGCCCAAGCTAGGGTTTTTGCTATGGAGCGTAGGGATCTCTCTCAAGATTCACATGCAGCAAAAGGTACTCTTCAAGTCACTGGATTTTATGCTCGTATATTGTTTGATTCAGGAGCAACCGATTCTTTCATATCCTATTATTTCTCTGCTTTCTTATTTAAGAGTTGTGACTATATTGTGGAAGAGTGTGAGCCTATGGGAGTTAGTGTTCCATAAGGGCAGGCTATGGAGGTGTCTTACTTTTTACCCCATTGTGAGATTAGGATCAATGGGAACTTTTTAGGGGCCAAATTGTATGTGCTAGATATGGAGGACTTTGATATTATTTTGGGGATGGATTGGCTAGAGCACCACCATGCTATACATGATTGCCATAGGAAGAAGGTTCCTTTTCAGATTCCTCGTAGAAATATCTTCTCCTATAGATTCCCTTCTTATAAGAAGTCCAAGATGTTGATCTCTGCCATGAAGATAGCAAGGATGATGGAAAATCAATGTGATGTCTATCTTGAATGTGTATCTATTGATGGTGTTGCAAGTGTTAAGAAATCTGTGGATGAGGTTGATATTGTTTGTATCTAGATGTGTTCCCTGAGGACTTGCCTGGGTTACCACCAGCCAGGGACATTGATTTTGCTATTAATCTTGTTCCTGGATCAGCTCCTATATCTATTGCTCCATATAGAATGGCACCTGCAGAATTGAGAGAACTCAAGCAATAGTTAAAAGAACTTATGGACAAGGGGTTTATTCGCCTTAGTGTGTCACCTTGGGGTGCACCTACCTTATTTATCAGAAAGAAGGATGGATCTTTGAGGCTTTGTATTGATTATAGAAAGTTGAACTAGATTACTATAAAGAACAAGTACCCACTGCCACGTATTGATGATTTGTTTGATCAGTTGCAGAATGCCAAGGTGTTTTCTAAGATTGACTTGAGGTCAGGGTACCACCAGTTAAGGATCAAAGATGAAGATATATCCAAAATAGCTTTTCGTACTCGATATGGTCATTATGAGTTCTTGGTGATGCCTTTTGGTCTCACTAATTCTCCTACAGCTTTCATGAGTTTGATGAACCAGATTTTTAGGGAGCATTTAGATCGTTTTGTAGTAGTATTCATTGAAGATAATCTGATTTACTCTTCTAGCTAAGAAGATCATTGCCAACATCTGAGGATTGTGTTGCAGACTTTGAGAGATCACTTGTTGTATGCTAAATTTAGTAAGTGTGCTTTCTAGCTTGAGAGTGAATTTCTTGGGCCATGTTATATCTACAGCAGGTGTACAGGTGGATCCTACAAAGGTTGAGGCAGTGCAGAAATGGGAGCAACCCACAAATCAGACTGAGGTGAGAAGTTTTCTTGGTTTGGCAGGGTATTGTCGTCGTTTTATTGAAGGATTTACTTCTATATCAGCTCCTTTAACAGCTTTGACCAAGAAGGGAGGATTTAAGTGGTCAGAACAGTGTGAAGAGAGTTTTCAGAAGTTGAAAGAGAAGTTGACAGTTGCACCTGTGCTTGTTTTGCCAAATGGTACAAGAGGATTTGTTGTTTATACTGATGCATCCAGAGTAGGATTGGGTTGTGTGTTGATGCAGCATCATAAGGTTGTCGCCTATGCTTCTAGGCAATTGAAACCTCATGAAAAGAATTGTCCAGTTCATGATTTAAAGATGGCAGCTGTGGTGCATGCTTTGAAAGTTTGGAGGCATTATTTATATGGTGAGTCATTTGATGTGTTTATTGACCATAAAAGCTTGAAGTACATTTTTACACAGAAGGATCTCAACTTGAGGCAGAGAAGATGGGTGGAATATCTAAAGAACTATGATTTTAGTCTAAACTATCACCCAGGTAAAATAAATGTGGTGGCAGATGCACTTAGCAGAAAGAAAGTAATGGCATTGCAATTATGTCAAGAATGGAAAGGCATGGAGCTTATTACTACTTATGCACCTAAGATTTCTGTAAATCATCTAACTTCTTTCATGGCTCAAATGTCTATTAGGTCATCCTTGGTGGATAAAGTTAAGTTGGAACAAGAAGGGAACTCAGAAGTTCAAGGCTTAGTAAAGAGGGCTGAAATTTCTAAATTTAAAGTTGGAACCATTCGTTATCAAGGGAGATTGTGTGTAGCTGCAGATTTTGACTTGAGGCAAGAGATTTTGGCTAAGGCACATAAGTCTCAATATTCTATTCATCCAGGTGCAACCAAGATGTATCATGACTTGAAGAGGCAATATTGGTGGGAAGGTATGAAAAGAGATGTGGCATATTATGTTTCCAAATGTCTTGTTTGCCAACAGGTGAAGGCTAAACACCAGAAACCAGCAGGACCCTTGCAACCATTGGAAATTCCATCATGGAAATGGGAACACATTTCTATGGACTTTGTCACAGGATTGCCTAGAACCAAGAAGTAGTTTGATGCTATGGTTGATCGGCTTACTAAATCAGCTCATTTTATGCCAATTAAAGAAGCTCAACCTACTGATAGTTTGGTCAGGTTATATTTTGATAGTGTGGTTAAGTATCATGGTGTTCCAGTTACTATTGTTTCAAATAGAGATCCTCGGTTTACTGGAAGAGTTTGGAAGGGACTGCAAGAAGCTTTGGGTTCTTAACTCAAGTTTAGCTCAGCATATCATCCTTAGACAGATGGTCAGTCAGAGAGGACGATCCAGACCTTGGAGGATATGTTGAGGGTTGGAGCACTTGAGTGGTAGGAAAGCTAGGATCTACAATTACCCTTGGTTGAGTTTGCTTACAATAATAGTTATCATTCTAGCATTGGAATGGCACCATTTGAAGCTTTGTATGGCAGGCCTTGTAGGTCACCACTTTGTTGGGAAGAGGTTGGGGAGAGAAGTCTTATTGGGCCAGATTGGGTCCAGGACAGTAATGAGAAGATTCAGGTCATTCGGTAGAAGCTACTTACTGCTCAGAGCCATCAGAAAAGCTATGGAGATTTGAAGCGGTGTGATATTCAATTTGAAGAAGAAGATCATGTGTTCCTAAAGGTCTCCCCACTAAGGGAGTCATTAGATTTGGTTGCCGTGGTAAGCTGAATCTGAGGCATATTAGGCCATTTCAGATAGAGAAGAAGATTGGGGAAGTTGCTTACAGATTGTCTTTACCACCTGCTATGTCGAGAGTGCACCCGGTTTTTCATGTATCACTGCTGAGGAAGTATATTTCAGATCCTACTCATGTCATTGATTTTTCTGAGGTTGAGGTGCAGCCCAATTTCAGTTTTGAAGAGAGGCCTATTCGGATTATAGATCGCATGGTGAGGTAGCTTAGAAAGAAGACAATTCCGATGGTTAAGGTGTTATGGAAGCATCACACATCTAAGGAGTCTACTTGGGAGATCGAGGAGGATATGAAGCGGTCTCACCCCAAACTTTTTGGTAATTAATTTCAATTTCGAGGTCGAAATTTATTTTAAGGGGTGAAAGATGTAATATCTGGCTAAAAAAATTATTTTTGGTAACCGCCCCCCTTTCCCTCTTTCTCCCGGCTTCGTTGCCATCGTCCCCACCATAACGCCACTACCCCTCTGGATCCTCATGACGCCCTGCCGGATACGCAACCCCCGCTCTCTCTCTCTCTCTCTCTCTCTCTCTCTCTCTCTCTCTCTCTCTCTCTCTCTCTCTCTCTCTCTCTCTCTCTCTCTCTCTCTCTCTCTCTCTCTCGCTCGCTCGCTCGCTCGTGCCATCCCCCCCGCCTCAGACCCTTCCTCTCCCTTCCTTCCTCCTTTAGTGTGTCACTATTGCCGGTCGCCATCGCCACCGGAAGCCAGCGCCGCCGAGCTCCCCTTGCGGCCGCAGCCTCCGGCCCCTCACCCCGTTGTTGTCTCCAGCCTCCGGCACCTCTCTTGCCGTTGAGGTCGTTGCCATCCAGCCCCTTGCCATGCTACCCTTCGTTGCCGCCAGAAGCCGCTGCCGTCAGCCTCCCCTGTTCCAGCCGGAATCGCTGCGAGAAGTCCTCTCGCCGCCGTCATCGCCGGCCTTTGCCCTATTCTCGCCGTCGCCGTCGTGGACAGCACCTCCCTTGCTGGTCGCCGTTGCTGGAGCCCTGCGTCATCGTGCGCCGCCGCGTCCGCCATCACGAGCACCGCCGCGCCCTGCCGTCACGATTGCTGCCACAAGAGCCCGGCCCAGTGCAGTTGAGCTGCTAGTCGAGTCCAGGCCAGTGCCTCAGTCCGCCTCCTTCAACCACCGGCCAAGCACCATCGAGCCGCCCCGGTTCAGCCAGTCGAACAGCCCAGTTTGGCGCCGGTTCGGTATTTTTCTGATTTTTGGAATTATTAATTCTTAAAATTAGATTTAAGGTCAAAAAAATAGAATAAAATTCCAAAAAATCAGAAAAAATTACAAAATATTCTAAGTAGGTTTTACAATCTTGTCTATATATTTGACTTTATTTTGATTAGAAAATATGCATGAATTAACTTATGGACCTTGATTTGACTAGTTTAGACTTTGGACCTAAGATTAATAGTTTTTTCTCAAAAAATTCTTGAAAACAAAACCTTTAAATTGATATTTTGAATATTATTAAACATGCTTAGCATGATTCTGGATGGTTAGAAATATTTTTCATGAGATTTGACCATATGTTATTTATGTATATGATTATGTGCTAGAATGGACCTAGAATTGAAATATAATTATGTGTAGATTTGGAAAAATCATAAGTCATCAAATTACACTTTTTGAAACCTATTTAGGTCAGATTATAGGTGTTGACATCAGAACTTGGTTTGTTTTGGCTATGCCAAACTTGATTTAGATTAATTGTCTTGTATATGTAATTAAGCATGTCTAGTTTAGTTTGATATTACATGTCTATGGATCATGTAAAATTTGTTTGGTTTGGTTCCAGATTGTGTAATATGTCTTGAATGATATGGTTAAGTTCATATCATCAAGTTTGATATGAGATTTGCTTAGAATATGTCAACCAAGCCGATTGGTACAAGTCTTGTCTAGTTTATGGTAAAATAGTTTGTTTTGCATGATAGATGTTAGAATGTCATGCTTATGTCTTGTGTGCATGATATTAATTAGATATGACATGATCCGAAATTTGTTAAGAATTCTTGTTATGGCATGTTATGAAGGCTTCACCGGCCTATTTTAGTCAATTACCCGTGGGCAACGGGTATCTTAGTTGAATCCGGCCCTCCCACAGATCCCGGATTTTCGCAGTTTTTCCCTTAGTGTCATCACTGCCTAAATGCACTTTGGGCTAGCTTAGTATATATTACTTCTATATATATATTAGAGCTGGTGAATACAATTTGTACATGTGATGTGAAGAGCAAGACGGCCAATTCCTTGCTATATATTTGACTATGAGTTTGAAAAGAATATAAATTTATGTTAATTGCATGTCATGAATAGATATTAATTCATGTTAGGTTAGAAAAATCAGATCTGTCCTATGTTAGTTTGGTCATGTTAAATTAAGTCTTGAGGTCATTTGGATGGTAATTGTCTAGTTTGTATGGTCATGTGTACTTAGGTCTAGAAATGTATAACTTTGGCATGATATTTTTCTTTCAAGCTAATCATGGTTTGATCATGGGTTATAGATAATTATAGAAGACATTTATTAGCTTTGTATTACATCTTAATGTAAATATGTTATCTATCATCGCATGATTATATGTTAGTTATCCGATTTGTGAGTAAAGGGTGTAAATCCTACGGAGTCCCCGGACTCACCCTGTTGTGGGTTAATATTTTTCAACAGGTATTGAAGATCGGGAGAATGGCTTGGAGGCTTTAGGTAGAGGCCGTGGAAGAACCAAAATCCCCTGAAGTTGGAGCAGAGTGATATTTTATTTTCACCAGGTTGCTTGTTTTGGACTTTTAGGATGTTGTGTGGTTAAACTAAATCTAGTGATTTCCTAAAGAGATGGAACTTTTGAATGAACTTGGTTTGGAATTTAGTTGTTTTGAATGTTCAAGTTTTGGTTGGAGTTGAACTAGGTGAAGTTGGCTTGGCTTAAAGTTGTTGACTATGTGTTTGGAAATCTTGTAAAATTATATAGACTTGATTGCTTTTGTTGATCTACATGCTTGTATGGGTTATGAAATCCGAATGATGGATTTCTCCCACTGTCACAACGTTATGTTTTCCACTACATAGTTGTGGTTTTATGTTGCTTAATTTTTGGGTCGTGACAGTATAATGGGAAATAAGATCTTAATACCACCTTGGTCGACAGAACAACTAATAATAGATATTTTAAGATGAAAAATGAGGTTCAGAGCAAGATGTCATGACTAACATAGGATCTTACGTGCACAAATATCATAATACATTCCGAACAAGATTGTACAAATTTTGAAGATGCAAAAAATGACATGTTAGCTAGGGGTGTAAACAGATCTCATAAATTTGGTAACCTGAACCAAATTCAAAATTAAAATTGAATCAGACAATTTAATTTGGTAGTCCTGAAATCTCACAAATCTGGGTTCGGGTGAACCCATGTTAGGTAGACTCTGATACTACCTTCTCGTGTCCTACATAGTAACCTGACATATGAAATTCATGTCACTCCTCGCGTTTGCATCCCTGATTTTTGCTCTAGGGTTTTCTCCACTCCAAGTTCTCTATCCTTGTGCAAAGCTCCCTCGGCATAGGTGATTTACTGCTAACTTCTAGTTGACGATGGCGATTTGATTTTCTCCCTCGGCATAAAGCTTACATGATGGATCGTATTCTCTATTCTCAGCATGGTAAGGCTATGCCATTGCAAATACTAGAGAAGTGGGGGTAGCACTATGACTCTTAGATTTTGGTTAGTAATGGTGATTCTATTTGCTCCCCCTGAAGAGAGCTATCACAATAGATCTTCTCTCCTCTCAAGGTGATGAGGTTGGGCTCCTCATTTGATCTTGCTGCTACAAGTTCTTGTAGCCCTTTCGTCCATACATGGGTTTTTGTGATTGTGTCTTAATTTGTTGTCCAACTACTCTTTCCACCGGCTATATGTTCTACTTTTATTCTATTGATAGAAAAATCAATGGTTCAATAAGAAGTATGAACATATTTCGCATATACTTCATGGAATTCTTAGAGGTAGGTGCTTAAATATGAAATGAGTATCTTTTGAGTACTACCGGCTCAAATGTCAAATGCTGCACGACATTGGTCCTTCCTACTCTTGCCTCATAATGTACTGCTCTCTCCTACATCCTCAAGTATTTTTTTAACTCCAGATGTTGGGCATGAACCTGCTTATTCATAGAAGTATTTTATTTACTTCAAAAAATGATGGAAGTGTTAATTAAAGTTAATTGGTAAAGGTTAATTCATGCTATTTTCTCTTTGAACCAAAATAATATTTCATGCTATCATACCCTTCATGTGTTGTTGTTGATTATAACAATATAGTGGTCAGCTAGACCATATCTTGTTAATAATATTGAGCCTGACCTCTAGGCATGGTAGCTTCCATATTAACGAGGTACGTCTAACTGTCTAAGACTATTGAACATTCTTTTATTGATATATATTTCTTTACTCGACACATCTATCTAAAAGTTGTGTTCGGCACATGTATCTCATTAAGACATGGAATGCCAAAATATACTCTTTTTGACATTGATTAAATGCTTGATGTATATCATGGATTCTTTTGTCAGTTACATGCACAATTATCTTGTATACTTATTTGCTTTCTTCGTCCATATTTACTTTGCTAATTGTATGATTAGTGATCCTATTTAATAGTTTATCATTACCATGGTGCAATTAATTGAATCTTGAATAGTTTGATCTTGCTTCCTTTACTACATTTATATGCTTCCTACACCTAACTACTCCTACATACTTCCTTATTTGGATTTCTGCTAGTTACCTCTTTTCTCATAATAGGCTCAGTCTTGTTTAGTACATTTTTCTTTATTTTCAATCAATTGACTTTTATCCACATAGCAAGTATTCTTTGACAATTTATTAGATTTTTTCCATTTTGTTAGATACTCTAGGACATTCAAATTCCCTTTCCATGTAGATGGGCACTAGGCTGTAGTTCCTTTTGTCACGACCCAAATTTTAACTGCATAGCGAAATACAATCTGGCGACATAACCAAGGAAATATCCCTCAAATACATCAGTTTGGAAAGCATAAATACAATAAAGGTCTCAATTCATAATTCTAAACAATTCTACCCATCAAATCAAGCAACATTTTTTTACAATCTAAACAATCATATACAAGTCGAGGATGTACCTTAATCATTCAAATTACTCCTTAAAGTCCATACGACAATGTTTTTGCTACGCTAAACCTGATTTCTTGAAAATTGATAAGTGGATTGGAATGAATACGACGACTCAGTGGACACCCCATCATCTATCAGATTGGATAGTCAATATTGCCCTATCATGATATGTATACAAGTACTCAATCTGCTTGTTATATACAATATAGAACTAAATAATATATGAATAACTTGGCATTCCATATATTTTAAGACATACAATCACAACCTACCAAAAGCCAAGACAAAAGAGAACTTTCACCAAGACATAGTATTATGAATATATCATGTAATGCAATGCCAACTAAGAGGCCTACCATGCATACCACACAAAACAATATGCTTAAATGAGCTAATGAACACAACATGATTGCTAGCATTAAACCATATTACAATGCATTACAACATGATTACTAACATAAAATCATACTACAATGCATCTATCCTTTATATGAAACATTCGTATTTTCATTTTCCGCAAAGAATGCATCATCCTGCAATCTCAAACAAGCTAGAATCAGATCTACCATATATAGTAGTAATTGTATGGCTAAGCTAAATCCCGTAGTGCACCTAGGTAGGGGTGGCACTTAGGATATCAACAAGATTTGGGATCGAAGGATGTACTAAACGGTTCTAAACTCTGCTGCTCATGACCACGACTACTAGTTTGGTCTAGCTCAATCTCAATTACGTTTTTAATGCACACATGCATTACAACACACCTCATGCCATGTCATGATCAATCTCACACAATATACAATATGTTTGACAATGAAAAACTATCACATTTAAGATGAAGACCATGCCACCATAATAGCCAATTTAACAAACTAATAGAGCATGCATTTCACAATCTAAATAAAAGACACCACATAGACATAATACTAGACACCCATGCTACTAGCACTCTATCTATCATGGTTAAGCAAAAGCAAATCTATACATACTTAAACATGATATGCCAACATAACTTAGACCCCTAAAACAACCATAACATGAATATTGATAGTGCTACATGAAATTTTCAGATTTAACAATTGATCTGAATTCTATCTAATTTGATTAACCTACCACATTAAACATTATATAAATCAAGGACCCAATGAATTAACCATAATCTAAGGGGGTTGACAAACTAATCAACAAGGTTTACCACATACCATACAAGAAATAACCATTAGCTATAATAGAGTTAACCATGCTAACATCACTAATTAACTTGTAAACACATATTACATTAACCAAGATAAACATAACTAAAGATGAAACTGCTACTTCTAATATCACACATCTATAAATTAAATCATTATTTATATAAGTCATGATAGAATTTTCAATATGAATTTAATGATATTAGACGTGTCCAGGATACATATCAAAATACAGTTGACAATTCTAGATCCATAGTTAGCACGAGACTTTGACTGGTTAATAAGAATTTTCTCCATCAGTCAACACTAATTATAGGTAAACAAGGATAGATAGACATATAACATTGATATGATATGCGAGATGATGTGAGGGACCAAAAAAACAGGGCAATATCACTTAAGGGTTTTTAATCTTTAGTCCTCCGGAGGCTAAAATTTTCTTTTTAGTCCCACTGTTTATCTAACTTATTTTTTAACCTCGATTCTATCTATTTAAAATTTTTTAGTTCCCTCCATTAATTGAAATGGCTCATTCCCGTAATGCCCCTTTGTCCCCGCCGTGAAGCTATCCTGCCTCACCCGTTGGAATAGAGGCATCCCAAATGGGCCAAGCCTTAGCCCACTCGGCATCCAGGTGTGTCGCGACATCTGCCGAGAACCTTCATAACTTCGTCACCGCTGGGAACCATTGGAAAGCTTGTAAGTCCGCCTCGTTCTTCCTCTCTCTCTCTCTCTCTCTCTCTCTCTCTCTCTATTTGCATCGGCAGGCAGCTTTGCGCCGCCCATGGCCCTTGATTCCCCCCGTCGACACGTGTGAGGACTCTTCTGCGTCTTGGTATCCGCCGGCAAATTTTCGCGCTACCACCCTCATTTCATCCCTCTCTATGTCTTGGCGTTCGTCCCTCACTACCAGCTATTTGTGCTGCCGACGCCCGTGGTTCCCCATTGTCAGTGTTGTCCCCCACAAGGTGTCTCGTAGCCCTCTGTAACCTCGTCAGCACTATCTTGCGCGAGATAAGACCTCTCTATGTCTTCGCAACCGCCAGTAGCTATTCGATTCACCGATGCCCGAGGTTTCCCCTGATAGAAATGTATGCCCTACAAGCCAATCATATATGATATGATTCAACATTTCTAGGAATATCCCATTCAATTAAATAGGCAAAACTTCGTTACTAGCTTTTATTAGAAGCGTATATCGTAATGAAGTCCTTGATCACATGCAATGATGATTGAATCATGATAAGATATGATAATGAGATCGATCATCTAGAGGCATGTGATCTAGATGTTCCTAGTCATAGGATCCTTGAGACAGGACATCAAGAATCCGGATATACTAGTATGTGTGATGAGAATGACCAATCTCATTGGTCATCAGTGTACGGACACTGAGATATACACATAGGTGCTCATTAGTGGAATAAGTTCACTGAACTGACCAATTTAGAAAAATCTGATCGGTATCTTACCGAACTATCTATCAGGTTATTCTTACATCTCAATAGCATGGTTGGATCTTTGACCTGAGTCGCCAAAGATGTCTTATCAGATATATCTTGTACTTTGATTATTGACTTATGGATTACCATCTTGATGGTCCAGTATAGTGGATGTATTGGGTGCAAGAGAAACCTGGTGGAGGCAATTGAGTGGACAACAAGGGATCATTCACTCTTGGTAGGAGAGAGAGAATGTCCTATGGGATAGTACTCTAAATCCTTATCCAAGGTACTTAGGATAATTGGAAAAGGAGTTTTCCAATTGATCCGAACATGAGTACAGGATCCCATAGAGTTGGAATATTTAAGGGTTGACAGTCAGTGCTGAACCCCTGACCAACCGGGACATTGTATGAATGAGGATTTAAATCCATGTGGTAATTGATGATGGAAAGGCTCAATGGATGTTATTTTACTCCCCCAAAGTCATTTGGGATCTTATGATGTGACTTGTACCCTTTATGATTAGAAAGCCGTAAAAAATGTTATTGGATAATAGTTTTGATTTAATTTAAAAGAATTGTTCTTTTAAATTAATTAAGGCTTCAACCAAATTGACTATTGGGCATAGTGGGTCACACACATAAGATCTGGTCAATAAGATGAGGGCATGGACATAATTTTATAGAAGTTTTGGGTTTTTGTGAAAAATTCCATCTTCTATATATAAATGGCTTATGAAGCCAAACCCTAACAAGCCATAGGGTTAGAGCACATACCAAGCATCCTCTCTTCCTCCTCTCACCTCTAGAAGGTGATCTCCTATGGTCAAGCATGGATCTGGAAGGTTTCTAGAGGTCTGAAAGAAGAAAGAACTCGTTTATTGAAGCAGATCGTGTGGATACCGCTAGAGACCGGACACTTGAATGATTTTCAGCAAGGAGGAATATCCTCTCTTCATCCATGGTGAGGTATTTTAGAAATCCCATGAGGTACTCTCGTTCTACTTCACATTCGGTTCCCGATTTTAATCGTTCAGCATCAACCAAGGCAAAGATCATAATTTCAAGGAATCAAATATATTTTATCTATCATGTATTGATTCCTTATAGTGGTATTAGAGCCTGGTTGAATCCTTGGTCGAAGTTGAAATGAAATTGGCTTGATTTCATGTGATTTCTTGCTTTCCTGAAACTGTATACAGAGCAGTTTTACTTTGATCACAAAAGTTCGTATGAGATACTAAAATGTGTGTGGTTTGTTTAAATTGATTCTCATGGATGATATCTTTCCAATGCCACAAACCTCATGAATTTTGGCCATCCGGAGAGTCCGGAAGGAGTTCGGAAAGTTGCTAAGATCATCATATCCGAAAATCTAGCCGAAATTAGGGGAGTTGATGAACTTACCTATTTGGACTCAAATACCTCTGTCTAATGATGTGGGAAGATAGGAAATTAATTTTACTAAGGTTTTCATAAGTTATTGGACACTTAACGGCCATTGGAGGTGCCAAATTTAAGAGTATTTGCGGTTAGGGTTAATTACGGCCATGGCAACGTCCTCCGTAGACTGCGCATTGGATAAAACTTTTCATAAGATGAAACTTTCTTCAATAGAATCCTTATTCTTTAAGGATTCCAATGCATATTTTTACGGATTTTTCTGACTCCGTATGACCCTCCAAAAATGGCCCAAAAGTTAGGCGATTTCTAGGGTTTCAGCGGTGCTACAGTACTCCTCCACCCTTATCGGGCGGAGGAGATGAGTCTAGATAGGATCCAGAATCAGCAGCCAGCGGGGGTACGCAGCAGAAGCGCAGCGCGCCCGGATGGGGTATGCGGCAGCACCTAGTTGGCTCCAGAGGCGTGCGGCGGCGCACGCGGGTGCACAGAAAGCAGCGCGCTGCCGCCGGCAGCTCGGCGCAGCCGCGAGGGTACGTGGCGTAACTGAGTTGAGCCCACCGGGGTCGTGGCCAGCGCTGATTGGTCGGTGCTATGCGCTGCCAGTTAATATAATTCTAAAATGATTTTAAATTATTTTAAATTCATTTTTGATTCAAAAATTTGCCAAAAAAACCATAAAAATTTTAAAAAATTATAGAATTTATTTAATGAGTTATTAAAGTGTTTAATGACTTATTAAATAGATTTTTACTATTTTTCATTGAATTCTATTATTTTTATTTTAAAATTGTTTTAAGATCAAAATTAATGAAATTAATGATTATATAAGTTCTGGTAAATTATTTAATAGGTTTATAAAATGTTTATGAACCTGTTAGATAGTTTTGGACTTTGGTTACCATAGAATCATTTTATAAATGATTTTAAAAATATTTTAAAATATTTATTGATTAAATTAGTGTTCAAATAAATTCTTACAAATATGATTTTGAAGAATTATGATTTGGACATTAATTTAATGCTCTCAGAAATTTTGGAAAAGCATGAATCATCTAAATATTTTATATTGCTTGTCTTATGCATATAAATTGTTTATATGTACTTTTCATGTTATTTATTTTACAAAACTTTGACAAGCATGAAATTTGGAATTTCAAAATTATGGTGTATAATTTTATGATGATATATATGATATATCTCGTATAATTATCATGTATGCGCTCTATGTTCATGTGATGAATGTTGGTGTGTGTATAGAGGTGATCATGGACTTAAATATGCTTTACTTATGATTGCTTGGTTAATTAAGTCGGTTATGTTATTAAATGGGGTCTACGTGTGCCTCCTCTCTCTCTATACAATCTGATTGTACATTCTACCTCCCCCCCATTTGTGTACTCCCCTTGGTTAAAATCAAGGTTTCTAATTATGAGTTGTACATTTATGGGTCTATGTACCCTTTAGCCGCTTGTAATGGTTAGAGGCCGGCTCGTGGAAGAATGGAGAGCGGGACCACTTGGAGAAGCACCCTTCTGAAGTGAGAGCATGCCAACTCAAGCTTCTGAAGCAACGGTTTGCACCTATAGGGGTGTCTTAGGTGTTTGCTTAGGGTTAAGTCCATGATCTCCTATATTTTAATGCATATTTGATATGTGGTGTATGCTACAGATTATACTTTAAATATATGATATTCCAAAAGGTATATTAATATTTATATGTAGCACCTATGTTGATGAGACTAAAATAAAATCCCTCTTTGTTCTAATTAGATCGATAAACGTGAGACAATAAGAATGACTCACGTAGCATTCCTTTGTTATGGTCTTGATGAGCCATTCTTAGATTAGATGGGTTTGTTGTGCTACCACAAGGCCCATTTAGCAAGGGATTGGAGATCATGGCCAAGGCATTAGCCAAACGTTGGGGTGGACCATTTACACAGCTTTGTTGTGCTACCACAACAGCTGTGTGAAGAATCCATTCTCATAACGTAACAAGTGGGTTTGACCTAACTAGAGTATATGATTTTTTGTGCTACCACAAGATCATAACTCTAGAGGCTAAATGACTAAGAGTTGCAAGAGTTGCAACTGGCAATAGTTGCCTACCTATTAAGTATGGGATGATTTGTTGTGCTACCACAAGGTCATCACCATAAAGTTAGTAGGGTCTTGGTCCCCACTAGGATGTTATTGTGATATGCCATCTTTGCATAATAAGGGTTATGCAAATTCATCGAAAATTAGTGGGAGTATAAATTAAGATGAAATACCATACCTTAATTTTAATGAATATACGTAATGTTGATATAATTATATCTCTCGTTGTAGAATATTATAAACCACCATTAGTCTAGCATGCTAGATGCTAAGTATTTTAATGACTCACACTTCTTATATCGGTTTAGAACTAAAAGAATAGTTCTCATAGTTGACCTATTGACTATCCTACTTGAGAAGTAGGTATCTCCTACACTATCTAATGATGTGAGAGAAGATAAGATCTTATCTCATTAAAAAGATGTATTGAATGTCTTATATCAGATGTTAGTCTCTATCAGATAAAAATAGTAGTGGCAACATGGATAGATGGATATAATATCCATCATGGCTCATGGTGATGAACTAATTAAAGGTAAATAAGAATAATACATCTCGAATACTTCTTATTGGTGAGACTAATAGAAAGAAGTAAGATCATTAGATAGAGATAGAAGGTGATAATTAGAAGTCAAAGGAGTAAGTTAAGATATTATAACCCAAATTTGACATAGCATTCTTCTACTATCATGATGATGGTAAGTAGAAGATGAAGAGCAAAGTGTATTGCACATAATGCAAAGGTGGAGCTTGGGAAGTTTCATGTATCTATGTCATTAATATTTACTTGTCTTAAATACACATTTGATAGTATAAGATACTATATATGTGTATTCTAGTATAAGATACTAGGGATGCATATAATAGTATGAGATACCAGATATGGATCATATATCTACAATAAATTGTAGATAATAGCAAGTAAATGAATGTTTAAAGAAGATTGTTGACGCACCTATGAAATGGTACAAAATGTTGCATCATTATTGGTGGGAGATACAAATTTTCTATAGCCTTCTAGAGTTGTCTTAATTATCCTTCCAAAAGAATATTGTTTTCATTTCCTAGTTGAATAAATGGTGATTTATTCTTTGGAATGAAAATGATAATTGTTCTATGATAACCGGTAAAATGTTTACCAGTGGGAGAATAATAAAGAGTTTATTCATATCAGATATGTATGCTCTTATAATATGTGTGAATAATCCTCATTAGGTGAAGTAGATTGATATTGATCAATCTATTGTTTAGTAGTACGATCATATTTATAAGAAAAGACTTAAGGAGTACTATTCGGATAGAAACATATAGGTAAATGATTTAGAATCATTAACTATATGTAAGTCTTATCTTATCAAGCAAAATGACCATCTCTCCATTTGTTAGACATAGAGAGAGGGCTAATGAGTTTATAGAACTCATGCATCTAGATGCATGTTAGCCTATATCTATTAAAAATAAAGGATAATATTTCAACTTCATTAATTTTCAAAGATGACTTCTCTAGGTATGGACATATGTACTTTATGAAGTACAAATCCAAAATCTTTGAGAAATTATTTGAGATTAAGAATGAAGTGGAAATATTAATGAAAAGAGTATTAAAACTCTTTGATGAGATCAAAGAAGAGATACTTAAGTAATAATTCACACATAAATGAAGGATAGTAAAATCTAATTTTGATGGACCTCTTAAACATTTTAGCTTAATTGAGTAGCTAAAATGAGAAGCCATATTGTGTAGGACATAATATGGATAATGACAACCTTTACAAAATTCTTCTTTGTCTATTTAGGTGTTAGCACTCAATTTAGGCACTGATTCTCTAATTGGTACCTTCCAAGTCTATTCCAGTTATTCCATATCAGATATGGAAAGGGGTTAAAGCTTGACCTTAAGTAAGTTAAGGTTTCAAAATGTCTAGCCTGGTGTAGAAGTATAACCCTATCAAGTTGGGATATAAGACTATAAAGTGTTGGCTTGTGGGATATCCTAAGGAAACTTAAGGATATTAATGCCACCCTTAGGGAGAAAGGTATGAGTTGCTCATCTCTCCATATTTCTAGTGGAAGAATCCCTCCTTCAGAAAGATAGTGGGAACAAGGTATAAATGGAAGGTGTTCCAGTCCCACAATCCATAGACACTTTTATTAAAGAACTAGTTTATAATTACACAAGGGCAAATCATAGATCTTTTCTTATGTCCAATCAACCTAAGAGATATGTGGGACATATCTTTGATAGTAGAAATGAATCATAAGATAAAAGGATAATGATCCTAAGATCTATATTGAAGCAATATGAGATATTGATTCAAAATGGGAAGAAACAATAAAATCCGATATAAACTCTATATATTCTAATCAAGTTTAGAACTTGATTGATCCACCTAAAGATTTAGTATCTATAGGGTATAAATGGATCACTAAAGAATAGATTGAAGTAGATTAGAAGGTAGAGACCTTCAAAGTAAGGATAGTTAAAAGGGATATCATTTAAGTCAAATAGTTGACTATGATAAGACCTTTTAACTATGCCATAGAATTAATCCATTCGGATTTTAATTATTACACTATGACTATAGGATATGTCTAATGGATGTTAAGATAGTGTTTCTCTATGTTATTTTAAGAAACAGGTGTATGTGATACATCTTTTGGGAATCAAGTTCCAAAACATCCAAATAGTGTGTGCATAAGGTCCATTTATGGACTCAAGTAAAACTTCCCATAGATAGTAGATAAGGTTTAATGAGATTAAATCTTATGACTTCATTGAGAACGAAGATGTATCTTGTGTATTCATATAAGATAAGTGGGAGTGCTATTATCTTCTTGACATGAGATATGCATGACATACTACTCATTAAGAATGAAGTAAGTATGTTATCATAAGTGAGCCTAGTTATTAAATTAATTCTCCAAACTGAATAAGAATTTTAAGATCTATGGAGATAGATATAAAAGGTTTCTTGGCCTTACCCTATTCATGTACATAGTTACCATTATTAAAGGGTTTGACATGGTAAACTCCAAGATAGGTTTCATACCTATGTAGTGTGGAGTTGATCTCTTTAAAGAGATGTCTTTGTAGACTTCTTAAGAGATAAATAAATCACATTAGTATAGCCCTTATGCTTTTGCAATAGGGCCTATCACATTTGTGATGCTACGTACATGACTTCATTAATGCTCTAAGTGTTATGAGCATTCATCAAGTAAATCCATGTGAGAGTCACAGGATAATTTAGAGAAGTGTCCATGAGTACTTGAGAAGCACTATGGATGTATCTCTAATGTATGGAGGATAAGACTTGAAGTCTTGCAGTTTTATGAACACAAGCCTCTAATCAGATAAGTCTAACAATAAGATAATATAATGGTGGTACAGTGAGCTAGAAGAGTTCCATGCAAGAGAACACTGCTAATTCTACAACTAATCTAAAGTAGATTGCATAATGACTGTATATTGCTTAAGAAGCTAACTAGATGAAGATATTAATCTAGCTTATGGGATTGTCCCAACCTTCTCTGAAAGTGTATCATTGTTTTGGAAAAACAATGGGGTAGAACCAAAGTCTCATTAGAAGTATGGAAATACCATAGAATCAGAGAGAATGCACCTGATAGAGATATAATTAAAGATAGAGTATCTTCTACTAATAACATTATAAGTTCACTAATCGAAGCGATTACTCAAAGAGTGTTTGAGCTTCACCTTGAGCTGATAGAGATCAGCCAGATGGGTGATTGTCTTTAGTGCAAGTGGGAGATTGATAGAAATGTATGCCCTACAAGTCAATCATATATGATATGATTCAACATTTCTAGGAATATCCCATTCAATTAAATAGGCAAAACTTCGTTACTAGCTTTTATTAGAAGAGTATATCGTAATGAAGTCCTTGATCACATGCAATGATGATTGAATCATGATAAGATATGATAATGAGATCGATCATCTAGAGGCATGTGATCTAGATGTTCCTAGTCATAGGATCCTTGAGACAGGACATCAAGAATCCGGATAGACTAGTGTGTGTGATATCTTCACATGTGATGAGAATGACCGATCTCATTGGTCATCAATGTGGGGACACTGAGATACACACATAGGTGCTCATTAGTGGAATGAGTTCACTGAACTGACCAATTTAGGAAAACCTGATCGGTATCTTACCGAACTGTCTATCAGGTTATTCTTACATCTCAATAACATGGTTGGATCCTTGACCTGAGTCACCAAAGGCAGATGACTTACCAGATATATCTTGTACTTTGATTATTAACTTATGGATCACCATCTTGATGGTCCAGTATAGTTGATGTATTGGGTGCAAGAGAAACCTGGTGGAGGCAATTGAGCGGACAACAAGGGATCGTTCACTCTCGGTAAAAGAGAGAGAATGCCCTATGGGATAGTACTCTAAATCCTTGGCCAAGGTACTTAGGATAATTGGAAAAGGAGTTTTCCAATTGATCCGAACATGAATACAGGATCCCATAGAGTTGGAATATTTAAGGGTTGACAGTCAGTGCCGAACCCCTGATCGACCGGGACATTGTATGAACGAGGATTTAAATCCATGTGGTAATTGATGATGGAAAGGCTCAATGGATGTTATTTACTCCCCAAAGTCATTTAGAATCCTATGATGTGGCTTGTACCCGTTATGATCAGAAAGTTGTAAAAACTATTATCGGATAACGGTTTTGATTTAATTTAAAGGAATTGTTCTTTTAAATTAATTATGGCTTCAACCAAATTGACTATTGGGCATAGTGGGTCACACACATTAGATCTGATCAATAAGATGAGGGCATGGATGTAATTTTATAGAAGTTTTGGGTTTTTGTGAAAAATTCAATCTTCTATATATAAATGGCTTATGAAGCCAAACTCTAATAAGCCATAGGGCTGGAGCACGTTCCAAGCATCCTCTCTTCCTCCTCTCTCCTCTAGAAGGTGATCTCCTATGGTCAAGCTTGGATTTGGAAGGTTTTTAGAGGCCCAAAGGAAGGGAGAACTCGTTTATTGAAGCAGATCGTGTGGATACCGCTAGAGACCGGACACTTGAACAGTTTTCAGCAAGGAGGAATGTCCTCTCATCATCCATGGTAAGGGATTTTAGAAATCTCATGAGGTACTCTCGTTCTACTTCATATTCGGTTCCCGGTTTTACTCGTTCGGCATCGACCAAGGCAAAGATCATAATTTCAAGGAATCAAATGTTTTTCCGCTGTCATGTATTGATTCCTTACATCCCCCCCCCCCATTGGTGCTGTCTCCCATGAGGTGTCTTCTGTGCTGAATGTTCATGGTAGTGTGATCAGGTACTCTGACATTTGAAGGGAAGCTCTAGAATGGGGGGAATGAGAGGGGAAGGTGGTAGGTTGGTGGAGGAGATGGCGGAGAAGGGGACGTTTTCCTCCTGTGCCCCCTGAACAAAGGCCACCAAGTGGCTCTTCAGACATTAGACCTTCTAAAAGGGCCAGACTCTTTAGGATTCAAACATCACACATTCTGAAAGTACCCGAGAGCACGTTGGATAGTCCAGACTCTTGCTCTTCCCTTGCATTGGTGTTTCTCATTTAATTTGTTCTTAATCCCTACACCTTTAGACATATTGCATCTAACAATGTCTCTGTCTGCTACAGAAATTTGGGATTCAGACATCAAACGTTGTGAAGATAGGTAGAATATCTAAAATTTCATGTTGTAATTATATTTTTCATTTCATTAATAGATATGAAAAACATGTATGTTGACTTTCAATTTGCCTTCAATTGATAGATATGGAACAGTTCCCATCAATTTTCAATTTCAACAATGAAGCATACATAATACTGATAGAAATGTATGCCCTACAAGCCAATCATATATGATATGATTTGAAATTTCTAGATATATCTTATTCAATTAATTAGGAAATCTTCATTATAAGCACTTATTAGATGCGAATATCATAATAAAGTCCTTGATCAAATACAATGATGATTAAATCATGATGAGATCATGATAATGAGATTGATCACCTAGAGGTATTTGATCTAAATGTTCCCAGTCATACAATACTTGAGACGGGACATCAAGGATCCGGATAGACTAGTGTATGTGATGTCTTCTCATGTGATGAGGATGACCGATCTCATTGGTCATTAGTGTGGAGATACTGAGATACACATACAGGTGCTCATTAGTTGAATGAGTTCACTGAACTAACCGAATTAGAAATTCTGAATGGTATCTTACCGAACTGTCTATCATGGTTTTCTATCATCACGGTTGCATGGTTGGACCTTTGACTTGAGTCGCCAAAGATGCCTTATTGAGTGGAACTTGTGCTTTGACCATTGTCTTATGGATCACCATACAGATGGTCTAGTATAGCGATGGATCGAGCACAAGGAAAACCCGATGAAGGCAATTGAGCGGACAACAAGGGATCGTCCATTCTCGGTAAGTGAGAGTGAATGTCCTATGGGATAGTACTCTTAATCCCTGACCAAGGTAGATAGGATAATTAGAAAAAGAGTTTTTCAATTAGTCCAATTCTGAGTACAGGATCCTATAGATTCAGTACACTAAGGAGTTGACAGTCGATGCCGTACTCCTTTCCGACTGGGACAATGGATGGATGAGGGTTTATATCCATGCGGTAACTGATGATGGAAAGGCTCAATGGAGATAAGATTATCCCTATAGCCATTTGGGATCATGGGATGCGACTTGTACCATTCATGATCGATAGGCCGATTAATCTGTTATTGGATAACGGATTTAATTAAATTAAATAGAATTATTCTATTTTATTTAGGCCTCAACCAAATAGGCTATTGGGCCTAGTGGGTCACACACAAAAGGACTTATCCACAAGTACAGGGGCAAGGGCGTAATTTATAGAGATTTTGGGTTTTTTATGAAAAATTCCATAATTCTCTATAAATACTAATGGTTTCAGCCAAACCCCATCAAGACAATGGTGAAAACCACGTCCATAGCCTCCTACCTACCTCCTCCTCTCTATAGAAGGTGTCCATGGTCGATGAAGCACCGTTCGGGAAGAGTTCTCGAGGCCGGTGCGAAGGGAGAACCTGTTGTGGATGAAGTTCGTGTGGATATTGCTGGAGACCGGACACTTGAATGGTTTGAATAGTTTAAGAATTTCATCTCCTTCCTCTCCATGGGATTATATGAATCCCTATCAGGTATATTCGAACCCAATTTGATCGGTTTTCGGTTTTCGTCGTTCAGTTCCGATTGAGATAGATTCTAAAGAAACCCATAGGAATCGTCGCTTCCACTGCACCAAACTTGTATGAACGATTCCTTACAGTGGTATCAGAGCCAAGTTCAAGTCTCGATCGAAACCGACTTCGAATCGATATTATTTCATGTTATTTATGTGTTCCCGAATCTGTGCAAACGTCTGTTTTGTCGAGGCCACCATAATATGTATGTAATTCAGATAAAAGATTGGTTGGCTTCAGTAGAATATCATGATATATGTCTTTCCAACTCCACAAACCGTTTAAAGTTTGAATCTCTGTAATGTTCGGGAGAACCCTCAAAAGTTGGTGTTTCTGTCATGCCCAAACCGACACCCGGATTTGGGGATTTTGTGAAATCTCCGTCCACAGAAGAAATTGAGGCTTGTAAAAGGTTTAGGAGATGGGTAATATGATTACCTAACCTTTACCTTTGTTATACATCTTTGAACGACTACGGAGGGAGAGAATTTTTGAGTTTTCCGACGAACTAGGGTTCTGCGGAGTCTGGTGGCGCTGACCTGTTTCTTCCTGATTTCTAGTTGATAGAGAATTTTTATTTGAAGATATATATACATATTTGGAAACAATATTTGATGATGATTCTAAATTGTATTTTTTTATAATATTTTGCTTCCGGGATAAGGAGTTATCCTCGTTGCAAAATGGAGATTTCTGCTACGGAATCTCGGTGACCGCCACCTCTTCTTCCTCACTTTTCAGTCGATTGGGATTTTTCCTGGATATAAGGCTTGATGTTTTGGATTCCCTATTCGATAAGGATTCTAACACATTTTTTCCATATTTTTTGGACTCCTGAATAAGGAGATATGTCCAAGTTAATGGGATTAACTTTCTCCCGGATGAACAGTGCTTTACGCGGCTGTTCCGGGAAGGCGATCGGCGCACGCGCCGGCGCACGGTGGTTGGCGCACGCAACTATAGATGCCGGCGCACCCGGTGGCGCACGCGGGCGCACACAAGCGTGGCACAATGAGCCGAACGGCGCGGCGCATTGCGCCAGACACTATATTTTATGATTTTAAAGTGTTTAAAATCATAAACAAATCCTAAAAATTTACATAAAATTCCATAAAAATTCTAAAAATTTTTATAATATTATTTAACATGCTTTAAAGTGTTTAATAACATGTTAGATGACGTTAAACCCTATTTACATAGATTCACTCATGGTTAAATTTTAAAATTGTTTTAAAATTTTGACTTATATAATTAGTGTCTTAATTAATTCTGTAAAATGAGATTTTACATAACATAAATTGGGACATTAATTTCTGACTTTGCACAGTATTAGGAATGCATGAATGTTCTAAATAGTTTAGATGTGTATGTTTATTTCATATAAATTGTTTATATGTTGTTATCATGTTATTTTCATGCTATTTATTTCATAAAAATTCAACATGCATAAAATTAAGAATTTCAAAAATATAGTATGTAATTTTATGCTGATATATATGATATATCTCATATGATTATCACGTATGCGCTCTATGTTCATGTGATGAATGTTAGTGTGTATGGAGGTGATCATGGACTTAATTGTGCTTGGCTTGTGATTGCTTTTAATTGTGTTGGTTATGTTATTAAATGGGGTCTGCGTGTGCCTCCTCTCTCTCTCTCTACACAATCTGATTGTACATTCTACCTCCCTCCATTAATGTACTCCCCTTGGTTAAAACCAAGGTTTCTTATTAAGTTATGTACATTTGTGGGTCTGCGTACCCTTAAGCCGCTTGTAAGAGTTAGAAGCCAGTTCGTGGAAGGTTGGAGAGTGGGACCACTTGAAGAAGCACCCTTCTGAAGTGGGAGCATGCCAACTCAAGCATTTGAAGCAAGGATTTGCACCTATAGGGGTGCCTTAGGTGCATGCTTAGGGTTAAGTCCATGATCACCTATTTTTATGCATATTTGATATGTGGATGTGTGTGCTACAGGTTATACCTTAGATATATGATATTCCAAAGGTATTATATATACTTAGCACATATTATTGATGAGACTAAAATAAAATCCCTCCTTGTTTTAATTAGGTTGATAAACGTGTGACATTAAGAATGACTCACGTAGCCTTCCGTTGTTATGGTCTTGATGAGTCAATCTTAAATTGGATGGGTTTGTTGTGCTACCACAAGGCCCATTCAGCAAGGGATTGGTGATCATGGCTAAGGCATTTACCGAACCTTGGGGTGGACTATTTGCATGGCTTTGTTGTGCTACCACAAGGGTTGTGTGAAGAATCCATTCTCATAACATAACAAGCGGGTTTGACCTAACTAGAGTATATGGCTTGTTGTGCTACCACAAGGTCATAACTCTAGAGGCTAAATGACTAAGAGTTGCAAGAGTTACAACTGGTAATAGTTGCCTACGTATTAAGTATGGGGTGATTTATTGTGCTACCACAAGGTCATCACCATAAAGTTAATAGGGTCTTAGTCCCCACTAGGATTTCATCGTGATATCCCGTCTTTGCATAATGAGGGTTATGCAAATTCGTCGATAATTAGTGGGAGCATAAATTAGGATAAAAGACCATATCTTAATTTTAATGAATGTCTGCAATGTTATATTGATAAAATTATATCTCAATTGTAGAATACGATAATAAACCACCATTAGTATGGCATAGTAGATGCCAAATATCTTAATGGCTCACACTTCTTAGACCAGTTTAGAACTAAGAGAATTGTTCTCACAGTTGACCAATTAACTATCCTACTTGAGAAGTAGGTGTCTCTTAGATTATCTAATGATGTGAAAAAAATAGATAAGATCTTATCTCATAGACAAGATGCATTGTTTGCCTTAAACTAGATGTTAGTCTCTATGAGATATAAACTGTAGAGACAATATGGATTGATGGATATGAGATCTATCATGGCTCATAGTGATGAGCTTACTAAGGGCAAGTTAGAACAACAATACATCTTAATTACTTCTTGTTGGTGAGACCAATAGAAAGAAGTAAAATCATTAGATAGAAATAGGATATGGTTAATAGTAAAAGAACGTGGTCAAAATAATAAAGATAGAATAAGACATAATTCTTACACTGTAGAAGAGAAAGTACAAAGTGTATTGTATATAATGCAAAGATGGAGCTTGAGAAGCTTCATGCATCCAAGTCATTGACATTTACTTGTTTTAAATATACACTTAATAGTATTAGATACTATATGTGTATATCATAATATTAGATACTATGGATGCATCTAATGGTATGAGATACCAGATATGGATCTTATATCTACAAGGAGTTGTAGATGATAACAAGTAAATGAAGGTTTAATAAAGAAGACGTTGACCTACATATGAAATGGTGCAATAGTTGCATCATTACTAGTGGAAGGTACAAATTCTTTAATAGCCTTATGGAGATGTCTTAATAATTAAGATTACTATTATATCCTTATACAAGAACATTATATGATTTCCTACTTGAATAAATGTTGATTTATTCTAAGCTATGGAATTGATAGATGTTCTAATAGATTGAATGACAAAGTGTTTTCCAGAGGGAGCTTAATGAATTATTTAATCATATTTGATATGTTAGCTCTCTTGTTATGTGTGAATATTCCTTTTAAAAGGAAATGGGTTGATTTAGATCAATCTACACTTCAGCTTTATGTAAACATGGATTATAGGTTAATGAGTTGTTAGAACTCGTACATTTAGATGTATGTTAGTCCAGATCTAGTAAGGCTAAAGAAGAATATTTCTATTTTATTAATTCAAAGATGATGTCTCTAGGTATGGATACATGTACTTTATGAAGTACAAATCTAAGACCTTTGAGAAATTATCTGAGATTAAGAATGAAGTAGAGATACTAATGGAAAGAGTATTAAAACTCTTTGATGAGATCAAGGAGGGGAATACTTAAGTACATAATTCATATATAATTGAAGGATAATAGAATCTAATGGACACATCTTTACACATTTTAGCTTAATTGAGTAGCTAAAATGAGAAGCCATATTATGTAAGACATAATATGAACAATGACAAGCTTTGTAAAATTCCTCTTTGTTTAATTTTGGCTAAGTACACATTATAACCACTTGATCTTAAGAGGTACCTTCTAAGTCTGTTTTGATTATTCCATATAGGATATGGAAAAGGGGTTAAAACTTGACCTTAAGCAAGTTAAGGTTTTAGAATGTCCGACTTGATGAAGAAGTATAACTCTAACAAGTTGGAATATAAGACTATAAAGTGTTGGCTTGTGGGATATCCAAAGGAAACTTTTGGATATTAAATATACGACCCTTATGAATAAGGGTATGTGTTGCTAAGCTCACTATATTTCTAAAGGAAAAGTTCCTTCTTAAGAAAGATAGTGGGAGCAAGGTATATATGGAAGATGTTCCAGTCCCACAACCTAATAACACTTCTATTAAGGTGCTAGTTAATAATTACACAAGGACAATTCATAAGTTTTTACTTGTGTCCATTCAACCGAAGAGATATGTGAGACATATCTCTAATAGATGAAATGAGGCATAAGATAATAAGGATATTGATCCTAGGATTTATAAAGAACCAATATGAGATATTGATTCATAAATGGGAAGAGATAATAAAATCCGATATAAAATTTATCTATTCTAATCAAGTTTAGAACTTGATAGATCCACCTAAGGGTATAGTATCCATAAGGAATAAATAGATCACTAAAGAATAGATTGGAGTGGATTAGAAGGTAGAGACCTTCAAAGGTGAGAATAGTTGAAAAGGATATCATCGAAGACAAATGGTTGACTATGATGAGATCTTTTACCTATTCTATAGATTAATCCATTCGGATTTTGATTGTTACACACTATGATTATAAGATAAGCTAATTGGATGTTAAGATCGTGTTCCTCTAAAGTATTTTGAGGAACAGGTGTATGTGATACAACTATTGGGAATCAAGTCCCAATAACATCCAAGAAGAGTGTGTATTAAATTCATTTATGGACTAAAGTAAAACTTCCCATAGATCGTATATAAGGTTTAATAAGATTAAATGTTATAACTTCGCTAAGAACGAAGAGGAGCCTTGTGTATTCAAGAAGATAAGTGGGAGTGCTATTACTTTCTTGACATTTTATGTTGATGACATACTACTCATTAAGAATGAAGTAGGTATGCTATCATAAGTGAACCTAGCTATCAAATTGATCCTCCAAACATAATTTGGATTTTGAGATCTATGGAGATAGATCTAAAATCAATACCCAGTTAATGTACGTAGTCACCATAGTCAAAGGGTTTGACATGATAAACTCCAAGATAGGTTTCTTACCTATGTGGTGTGGAGTTGATCTCTCTAAAGTGTTGTCTTTGTAGACTT
This sequence comes from Cryptocoryne crispatula var. balansae, assembly GCA_036172225.1. NCBI lineage: Eukaryota > Viridiplantae > Streptophyta > Magnoliopsida > Alismatales > Araceae > Cryptocoryne > Cryptocoryne crispatula. Next base: position 13,304,129 of record CM069934.1, read on the forward strand.
CTTGAGAGATAAAGAGATCACATGAGTAGAGCCCTTATGCTTTTGTCATAGGGTCTATCACATTTATGATACTACGTACATGAAATGATTAATGCTATAAGTGTTATGAGCATTCATCAGGAAGATCTAGGTGAGAGTCACTGGATAGTTTAGAGATATATCATTAAGTACTTGAGAAGCACTAAGATTGTATCTCTATACACTGAAGGATAAGACTTTAAGTCTTGTTGTTTTACAAACACAAACTTCTAATCAAATAAGTTTGATATTAAGTTAGAATAATGGTGGTGCAGTGAGCTGAAAGAGTTCTATGTGATAGAACATTGTAAATTTTACAACATATGTAAACAAGCTTACATAGTGGTTGCACACTATTTGAGAAGTAGTCTAGATGAAGATTCTCATCTAAGGTATGAGATTGTCCCAATTTTCTTTGAAAGTGTACCATTGTTTTTGAGAAAACAATGGGATAGAGCCGATGTCTCATCAGAAGTTTAGAACTTCTGTGGCAATACCATACAATCAGAGAGATTGCAGCATATAGAGATATAATTAAAGATAGAGTATTTATCGTTAATAACATTGCAGATCCACTAACTGAAGCAGTAACTCAAAGAGTGTTTGAGCTTCACCTTGAGCTAATACAGATCAGTCAGATGGGTGATTGACTTTAGTGCAAGTGGGAGATTGATAGAAATGTATGCCCTACAAGCCAATCATATATGATATGATTTGACATTTCTAGATATATCTTATTCAATTAATTAGGCAAATCTTCATTATAAGCTCTTATTAGATGCGAATATCATAATGAAGTCCTTGATCAAATACAATGATGATTAAATCATGATGAGATCATGATAATGAGATTGATCATCTAGAGGTATTTGATCTAAATGTTCCCAGTCATAGGATACTTGAGATGGGACATCAAGGATCCAGATAGACTAGTGTATGTGATGTCTTCTCATGTGATGAGGACGACCGATCTCATTGGTCATTAGTGTGGAGACATTGAGATACACATACAGGTGCTCATTAGTTGAATGAGTTCACTGAACTGACCGAATTAGAAATCCTGAATGGTATCTTACCGAACTGTCTATTAGGGTTTTCTATCATCACGGTTGCATGGTTGGACCTTTGACCTGAGTCGCCAAAGATGCCTTGTTGGGTGGAACTTGTGCTTTGACCATTGTCTTATGGATCACCGTATAGATGGTCCAGTATAGCGATGGATCAAGCATAAGGAAAACTTGATGGAGGCAATTGAGCTGACAACAAGGGATCGTCCACTCTCGGTAAGTGAGAGTGAATGTCCTATGGGATAGTACTCTAAATCCCTAGCTAGTGTAGATAGGATAATTGGAAAAAGAGTTTTTCAATTGATCCAATTCCGAGTACAGGATCCTATAGAGTCGGTACACTGAGTTGACAATCGATGCCGTACTCCTTTCCGACTGGGACATTGGATGGATGAGGGTTTATATCCATGCGGTAACTGATGATGGAAAGGCTCAATAGACATGAGATTATCCATATAGCCATTTGGGATCATGGGATGTGGCTTGTACCCTTCATGATCGGTAGGCCGATTAATCTGTTATCAGATAATGGATTTAATTAAATTAAATATAATTGTTCTATTTTATTTAGGCCTCAACCAAATAAGATATTGGGCCTAGTGGGTCACACACAAAAGGACTTATCCACAAGTACAGGGGCAAGGGCGTAATTTATAGAGATTTTGGGTTTTTTATGAAAAATTCCATAATTCTCTATAAATACTAATGGTTTCAGCCAAACCCCATCAAGCCAAGGGTGAAAAACACATCCCTAGACTCCTCCCTACCTCCTCCTCTCTCTAGAAGATGTCCATGGTCGATGGAGCTTCGTTCGGGAAGAGTTCTCGAGGCCGGCGCGAAGGGAGAACCTATTGTGGATGAAGTTCGTGTGGATATACTGCTGGAGACCGGACACTTGAACAGTTTGAATAGCTTAAGAAGTTCATCTCTTTCCTCTCCATGGGATTATATGAATCCCTATCAGGTATATTCGAATCCGATTTGATCGGTTTTCAGTTTTCGTCGTTTGGTTCCGATTGAGACAAATTCTAAAGGAACCCATAGGAATCGTCGCTTCCACTCCACCAAACTTGTATGAACGATTCCTTACAAATACATATGCAAAGAGGAATGGATATAGCACATATTCTTGATGATGTTTGTAATAGGTGGTCCTTAACAAGAGAAAATGTGGAAATCATGTGTCGTATTCCCGAGAAACTGAATTCTATAATGAAGCTGATGAATGGAGAAGATATCAACAGAATGATTGAAATGCACAACATTCTTGGATGCAAAATAATGAATTTGGAGGTGAAAACAACGTTATCTAATGAAGTTGTAGGCTTAAGGTTAGTATATTTTTATGTATAGTATGTCTCATTTCTTAATCTTTCAATAGTTAATAGCTTCTTAAGAGCTACTCAACTTATTCATGTAGATTTTCTAGTCAGCAATCATCTATTTCTAATATGGTAATGTGTACTAATACTGCGGGTGAACCATCATCATCTATACGAGACAAGAGATTAAGAAGTGATTTATGGCACGACAGTATCAATTTTGTTGGACAACTATTTTCTGACGTTGATGAAGTCCGCAAAGAGCTGAGGAAGTTTGCTATTGCAAGGGGATTCAATTTTGGTTTTGTGAAGAATGATCAATTGAGAGTTACAGTGCATTGTAGAATTCAAGATTGTACATGGAAGCTCCATGCTAGGAGGGTTGGCTTAGGCCCTCAATTCATAATCAAATCTTGAACCAATATGCACACATGTGGTGTAGGTTTAAGTACTCAAAAACACCCTAAAGTAGGAAAGAAATGGATTGGCTCTATTGTTAAGGACAAGCTTACCGATGATCCTCTATATAGGCCCAGAGATATAAAAAAAGATATCTTTAGGGAATATGGAGTTGATGTTTCTTACCATCAAGCATGGTTAGGAAAAGATGTGGCATATAAAGAATACTTTAGGGATGAGAGATGCTCCTTTGATCAATTAAGTTGGTACAAGGGAGAAGTGGAAAAAACAAATCCTGAAAGTATTATAGAACTTGACATTACTACTAAGAATAGATTTAAACGATTCTTTATTTGTTACCATGCATGCATAATAGGGTTTGAGAATGGATGTAGATCGGTTCTTTTTCTTGATGGAACATTCTTAAAAGACAAATATCAAGGTAAACTATTGGCGGCTACTACATTAAATGGTGAGAATGAGCTTTTTCCTCTTGCATATGCCGCATGTAATTCTGAGAATGAAACCAATTGGGAATGGTTTTTGGAATGTTTAAAGAAATCATTGTCTAAACATACACATTTAACATTTGTTTTTGATAGATGTAAAGGTTTACTTCAAACTATTCTACGAGTATTTCCCAACGCATTTCATGCTTTTTGCTTACATCATTTAGAGGAAAACTTTGCAAAGTATATAAGAAGAAAATGCACAACTATAGTTGAGACATTAGTTGATCTTCTAAAAAAATCAACTTATGCAATGACTGTACTAGAGTTTGAGAAGGTAATGAATGAAATGCGCTCTTTATGTGTACAAGCTGAGATGTGGGTTAGAAAAGAAAATCCAAATCATTGGTCAAATGCTTTTTTTGAAGGCGATAGATATGTAGAGATGTATTCTAATCCAGCCAAGTCATTCAATAGCTTAATTTTGGAGGCAAGAAATCTTCCAATACTTCCCATGATAGACCACATTCGTAGTCAAATTATGACTTTGACTTATGAGAGAAGAAATAAATGTCTTACATGGGAGACAACTATGTGTCCAAAGGTTGATGCACGCATTAAAAGTTTAATGGACAATTCTCGTGGATGCGTTGTTAATTGCTCCAATGGACAAGTGTTTGAAGTTTTGACATCACCTTCTCATGTTGTTGATTTGCAAGGTGGAAAATGCACTTGTAAAGAATGGCAAATGACAAGAATACCTTGCAAACATGTTTATGCAGTAGGACACAAAATGGGAATAAATGTTGAAGAATATTGTTTTAAGTATTTTAGTGTTGAAACATATTTTAAATGTTATAAACAAACAATTTGTCCAATATCAACTCTTGACAAACCACAAAATGATAGTTTAGAGAAAGTTGATATCCTCCCACCTAGCATAAAAAGAAGAGAAGGTAGAGCAAAGAAAAAGAGAATTCCTTCTCAGTAAGCATTGGAGAGGGAAAAGATGTCTTACATATGTTCTAGGTGTAAGAAAAAATGTCACAACAAAAAATCGTGTTCAAATCCAATTGTTGAATAGGTATTGTTATTGACATTTCTTATATGTTGTATTGGTAAGATTTGTTAACATTTGTATGCTTACTCCATTATTTTACTTCAGCATAACAGAAAACTCTCCAATACCCAAATTGCGATGCATACGTGGACATGGATTTTGTAAAGTAAAAACAAGTCAAATAGAGAGAAACCTAGAAGACATTTTTACAAATGTAAGGTAAACTGGTCATATTATAAAGTAGATGTTTACATTATGAATTTTATGACTTTCTCATGAAATATATATTTTTCATTTGTCATGACATGTAGGAAACAAGTTGTGATTTCTTCATGTGGTGTGACGAAATTAACAACTTTGTCGAAGCGAGTGACGGTATTAGTCCCCAAAAAGATTCTCAAATCAAAATTTTGGAGTCCAAGATGTTGAAGATGGAAAAGAAGATGAATACCAAAGAGCTATGCTTAAGAAGACCAAATTAGTTGTGCAATCATTGCAATATGCATTTAGCTTTTTGGATATTGGAGAGGATGAGAGTGATGTAAGTGATGGTGATTGTGAGGAAGCACAAAGTGTTAATTTTAGAAAATGACTTGGTATTAGGTTTTATTCCTTGCACTGACTTGTATTAATTTTCTGTGGAGAAACTTAAACTGTGTTATTAGGTCTTTGTGGGATCAAACTTTAGTAGGTTTTAAATCAAAACTTTGAACATGGGTGACTTTTATGCTACTATGTATATTGAATATCTATAACTCCTCTTCTATTTTATTAACTTGATAGGTTCTCTTTATGTACAGGTTTGTGGGCAAATTGATGACTTCATTGAATTGTTCAATATTTACTTGTTTGTGGATGCTTTTTTGATGACTTTATTGAATTGTTTAGTGTTTGCTTTATGAACAAGTTTATGGACGTGTTATGTTTTATTTGTGGATAGGTTTGTGAAAAGTTCTGTCTTTTATGTGTGGACAGGTATGTGGGCAGATTTTGAATTTTATTTATGAATATGTTTATGTTTGTGGATGCTAAGGGAGCACATTCATAAGTGATCTTGATAACAATCCAAACTTGTATTCTGTGTGCACTGGTACACGGATGTTCACTTACGTACAGGGGGATGAGAGATAAAATTGGTAAAAGGGAAGGTGCTCAATTACCTTTGATGGTGAGAGGGACGGATAGGTGTGGAAATTATAATATTTTCTAATTTAGGATTAAAAAATAAATGAGCAAATGGATGGGACTAAAAAATAAAGAGGACTCAAAAAGTGGGGCCGGGAGTTGAATTCGCCTATCACTTACTGTATCAACCGGATGGATGAAGGCGCAGTGACGCACGTTGGCGCACCAGCGTTGGCGCAGGTGGAGGGAAGATTCCGGCGCACCGAGGGGAGGCGTCGCCCAGGGCTGGGGGCTGCGACTGAACGCGAAGTGGGTCCGGGGCTGGGGCCACGGCTGCGCGCGTTCGGGTGGGTCAACGGCGTCGGATAGCGCGGGTCAAAGGTGCTACTGCACGGGGACGGGGGGGATCCTGTTGGGTCGTCTTCCTGAAAATCGACAAAAACGCAGCTATACGAACAGATTAAAATTAAATAAATGGAGTTAGAAACATAGCCTGTCGGGTCGAAGCGCGTGATCGCTAGAACTAAGAGTTCTATTGCCAACCGACGTGCGGTTCTCGCGGCAACGTCCTCCTAGAGATACGACGACCCTCGGGTAGGCGAAACCCTTCTCTCCCGTCAGCACGTCCTTCAGGAGAGCTATGCGAACCGATCTTGATTTGAGTGCTTCTAGCGAAGAAGAACAAGAGAGAATCGAAGAAGAAAGAATCTCCCACAGTTAGCCGTTGTGCATCCGAGAGGAGAGCTTCCGTGAGAGAGAGAGAAAGCGAGAGCGTACGCGCGCGTGCAAGAGAGCCGCCGCCCGTGTGAAGGTAACGAACACACAGAGGAAAAAAGAGAAAAGAAAATCTTTCACTTTTCTATGCGTTGGATACCTTCCAACGGCATGGGGTGAAAAAGGGAAACGGGCGCGCATTTATCGCGCGCGCCGGACGGTCACTCGACGCGTCCGTCGGGTGACAGTCCCTTCCTTTTTTTTATTTTCTTTTAAGAAAATACTTTAACAATCCCCCACATATTTTCTTAAAACTCGCAAAAGTATATCAAATAAAAATAAAATAATATCAACAAACAAATTCTAGTGAGCACTCTTATACTATGTAATAGGTGAAGGTACCTTTCGGTTCAACCCCACTTAGTGATATTTGAGATTGCCTGCAGAACACTCGATGGATGTTTCACCTTGAATCGGGTTCCATGATTCAAGTTCTCCCAAATCCACACATAGTATAGCAAGATCAAATTCATGCGGGTTGCGCTATTAATGGCCTTGCGTGTATCTCATGTGTGTTTTAGAAAATAGCCCACATCTCATAGTCGCGGCCTCACGACTCCACACATGTCGGTGAATCCTCCAAGGGTGAGAGCAAGGAACCACCCTGCCACTTGGGTCTTGGATTCATTAAGAGTTTAAAACTCATCCTACCACTTACTTCTACATGAGCACTATCGCCATAGGGATGGGAGCATTATATATAAGTGCTCCACACATAGTTACCCATCAGCTTGTTTCTACCCATTGAACCTCTGTGAGGTTGGGGTGCCACCGTGGTAACTTTTTATTTACGCGTTCAATCCCATCCCCCTCGACGCTTCTAGAACCACCGTTCTAGGCAAGCCTTTTGTGAAAATATCTGCAAGATTCCTTTCTGATTTCACAAAATTTAAGGCTATCAATTGTTGCTTCATTTTGTCTCTTATGGACTTCTGCCTCACTTTCAGATGTCTATTCATCTTGACATCAACATTGGCCTGCATACATTTATCAATTGCTGACCTGCAATCACACAAAATAGATATAGGAGGCAAAGGATGTGTAAACAATGGAATATCAATAAAGAAATCTCTTAGCCATTCGGCTTCAGTGCATGTGGTGTCAAGTGCAATCATTTCAGATTCCATTGTACTTCTAGATAACACAGTTTGTTTAGTAGATTTCCATGAAATAGCACCTCCTCCTAAAAGGAAAACAAATCCAGATGTTGATTTTACATCTACTGAATCGCTAATCCAATTAGCATCACTAAAACCTTCTAATACAGAATGAAATCCACTATAATGCAAAGCATATGATATAGTACCTTTTAAATATCTAAGTACTCTTTCTAATGCTTTCCAATGACTTTCATCCGGATTTATAGTATATCTACTAAGTCTATTTACAAGATATGCAATGTCCGGCCTTGTATAATTTGTGAGAAAACCAAGTGAGCCTATGATTTGAGCATATTCAGCATTGCAATGTAGGGTTACCTAAATTTTTCTTTAGGTGGACACTTGCATCATAAGGAGTGGATAAAGGCTCACAATCTATATAATAGAATTTTCTAAGGATTTTCTCTATGTAGTGAGATTGTGTCAAGGCTATTCCATTTGAATTTCTTATAATTCTTGTATTCAAAATCAAACTAGCTTCACCAAGATCTTTCATGTCAAAATTTTGAGATAAGAAATCCTTAACTTTATCTATAACATGCATGTTAGATCCAAAGATCAAAATATCATCAACATATAGACATAAGATAACAATATGATCACCAAACATTTTGTAATAAACACATGTATCAGTTTGATTGATTCTAAAATCATAAGAAAGAATAATCTCATCAAATTTTTCATGCCATTGCTTGGGTGCTTGTTTTAATCCATACAATGATCTAAACAATTTACACACTTTGTTTTCTTGTCCTGGAATAATAAAACCCTCAGGTTGATCCATATAGATTTCTTCATCTAATTCACCATTTAAAAATGCAGTTTTTACATCCATTTGGTGAATAATCAATTTATGTATGGATGCTAATGCAATCAAGGCTCTAATGGTGGTAATTCTAGCCACAGGAGAATACACATCAAAATAATCTACATTAGCTTTTTGTGTAAACCCCTTAGCTACTAGTCTAGCCTTATATTTATCTACAGATCCATCAGGTTTTAATTTCTTCTTGAAAACCCATTTACATCCAATTGTCTTACAACCAGGAGGTAGATCACTAAGCACCCATGTTCCATTTTGAATTATCGAATTCATTTCATTTTCTATAGCTTCCTTCCAAAAAGGTGAGTCTCTGGAATTCATAGCATCATTAAAAGTAATTGGAGAATCTTCTACTAATAATGCATAGAAATCATCAAAAACTCTTTCGTCCTAGCTCTCTTACTTCTTCTTATTTCTAAAGGTTCTTCACATTGATCTTCTCTATTTCTAACTAAATTTGGGTTAGATCCGGAATCGCTACTTCGACACTAGATTCAATTCCAAGATTTAAATGGAAATGTGTTCTCATAATAAACTCGCATCTCTAGCCTCAATGATGGTATTATTTGAAATATCTCCTATTTCAGAATTAATCACTAAAAATCTATTTGTGTTGCTAGTGAAATTTTCAGCATTATTATTTGTGGTATATCCAATAAAAATAGTATCCACAAGCCTTAGGTCCAATTTTCTTCCTTTTAACCTCGTGAATTTTGACTCTTCGCAAGACACCCCCACACTTTAAGAAAATTCAAGTTAGGTCTTCTCCTTTTCCAAATTTCATAAGGGGTAAAATCACCTTGTCTAAAGGGTATTCTATTTAAAATAAAACATGCGCTTAAAAAGTGCCTCCCCCACAAATTCTCAAAAGCTCCGAACTAATTAACATAGAATTAACCATATCCATCAATGTTCTATTCTTCCTCTCGCTACACCATTAGATTGTGGTGAATATGAAGTGCTTATCTCATGAATTATTCCATGTTCTTGACAAAATTGAGTAAGAGCATGAGATGTATATTCTCCTCCTCTATCTGATCTAAGTATCTTAATTTTCTTTTCTTGTTGATTTTCAGATTCATCTTTATAAATCTGAAATTTATTTATCACTTTATCCTTAGTCCTTATCAAATAAATATAACAGTATTTCGAAAGATCATCAATAAATGTCACAAAATATTTGTTACCACCTCTTGAAAATCGTCCAGAATCACATACATCACTATGTATTAATTCTAAAACATCACAATCTCTATCAACTGATTTAAATGGTTGCCTAGGTAGCTTAGCTTCAACACATACTTCACATCTCTTTTCATTTTGAATGCTAACTTTTGGAATCAGATTTAATTGCATCAACCTTTTAATAGAATTATAATTCACATGGCCCAATCTAGAATGCCAAGTAGAAGATGATTCAACATTCAATACAATAGATTTCTCATTAATAGAAGGTGAACTTACATTCAATCTAAAAAGCCCATCATACATAAATCCTTTTCCAATAAAGGATAGGCTTTTGGTTATTACAACTTTATTTGACTCAAATACTAATCTATAACCTTGCTGAACTAAAAGAGATCCACTAATCAAATTTCTCCTAATATCTGGAACATGATGAACATTGTGCAGGGTCAATGTCTTCCCAGAAGTCAAAGTAAGATCCACTCTTCCGATCCCATGCACCTTTGCTTCATCATTATTTCCCATCATCACAAGCTTCTTGAACTTGAGTCCCGATATGTAGAAAACCAAGAACGATCGGGCACATATATGAATGTTAGCTCCAAGTTGTCAATCCACCAATCAAAAATTGAATTTGATTCAAGGTTTAAAAGAACTGGCCTAAACTAAGTGGATGCTCCACCATCCTAAACCATATTGACTTGAGGGCCATTGTTCAAGAATCTTGTCCTTTCCCTTTAGCGGATGCCTCTTCCGATAAAAGCATTGATGAGCAAGATGATTTGTTCTTCCACGTACAAAGTTAAAGATTCTCTCTTCTTTCTTCTCATTTGGCTTGTTGTTGTGAGGATTCAAGTTTTGGGATTTTTTCTTAGATTGCCATTGATTTTTCTTGAAATTCCTATTCTTAGGATGAAAGGATTTTCTATAAGATCTAAAAGGCTTGTTCTCAACTATGTTGGCCTTAGGTTTATAGATTTGAGTCGAACTCTACCTTACCCTATGTTGTTCTTCAATTCTAAGTGCACCAAACAAGCTTGGGTTAAGGTAAGAGTTCCTTGAGTGTGACTCATTGTCCTAGTGAAGTCGACCAAGATGGGGGTAGTTTATCCGTAATGCATGCAACTGGAATGACTCATCAAGTTGGGATCCCGTGGTTCTCAAATTTCATGGACTAAGTTCTCAAACTCATGTATTTGATCATTCATTGATTTGTTTTCAACAAATTTAAATTTGTTAAAATCAGATGCCTTGAACCTTTTGAGCCCAGCATCATCAAGTCCATATTTAGCTTCTAATAAATCCCACAACTCACTAGCACTTCTTGAGTTGTAGTAAAGATCATAGAGTCTATCTGAAAGGGATCCTAAAATCCTATGAAGACAATGATAGTCAACTTCTTCAGTTGTGGTGGAAGAAGAAGATCCAGGTTCAGTTAGGGGACGAGATGATCTTGTTTGAACTCTACGAGTGATGGTTTGTGAAGTATCAGATTCCCTACTCTCAGTTGTGCTATTGCTAATGGCTGAAATAAGACCAAGGGTGGTCAGCCAAAAGCGCATTTGGTTCTGCCATTTCCTAAAATTATCTGCATCAAATTTTTCTACTTTGGCACTAAGAGTTTATCTAGTTATTATGCTAGCCATGAGAGAAACAAGACAACATTAATCTTTAAATAAATATATCAAGATGTTTGTCAATATTTTAAACCAACAAAGCATACAATTAATTTATGCTGACTAAACAGGAACGTCTAAGCACGATTAAATAAGAACGATTAAATACGTCTTAACAAGAACGTTTACGTACGTCTTGTCAAGAACGTATGAACACTTAAACAATGATGTTCAAATAAGATTTAAAAGACAACGTTCGAACAAGAACGTTCAAATAAAAACGTTTAAACAACAACGTTTAAATAAGAACGTCTAAACGACAACGTTCAAGTAAGAACGTCTAATTAAGAACGTTCGAACAAGAACGTTTAAGTAAAACGTACGCTAATGTATATATGAATGGCTACGTTTTTTTTTTTTTTCACATGTATATATGCTTCTAACACAAAAATAATATGCTGGTAAAATAGAACTCTTAGATTGTTGGGTCGTCTTCCTGAAAATCGACAAAAACGCAGCTATACGAACAGATTAAAATTAAATAAATGGAGTTAGAAACATAGCCTGTCGGGTCGAAGCGCGTGATCGCTAGAACTAAGAGTTCTATTGCCAACCGACGTGCGGTTCTCGCGCAACGTCCTCCTAGAGATACGACGACCTCGGGTAGGCGAAACCCTTCTCTCCCGTCGCACGTCCTTCAGAGAGCTATGCGAACCGATCTTGTGAGTTTCTAGCGAAGAAGAACAAGAGAGAATCGAAGAAGAAAGAATCTCCCAGCAGCAGTCGTTGTGCATCCGAGAGGAGAGCTTCCGTGAGAGAGAGAGAAAGCGAGAGCGTACGCGCGCGTGCAAGAGAGCCAGCGCCTGTGAAGCAGAACGAACACACAGAGGAAAAAAGAGAAAAGAAAATCTTTCACTTTTCTATGCGTTGGATACCTTCCAACGGCATGGGGTGAAAAAGGGAAACGGGCGCGCATTTGTCGCGCGCGCCGGACGGTCACTCGACGCGTCCGTCGGGTGACAGTCCCTTCCTTTTTTTTTATTTTCTTTTAAGAAAATACTTTAACAGATCCGAGGGGCTGTGGCCGCGCGGCTGCGTGCGAGAGAAGCGCGGTATCCACATCCGCGAACAGCGCTAGGGGGGAGCGGCTTCGCGCGAGGCAGGGTCTGAGGAGCAGGGCCAGAGTTCCGCGCGACTAGGGAGGGTCAACGCGCTGCCATGCCGGTCAGCGAGGGGAAAACGCGCGGCAGAGCGTGTGCAACCGCTTGGTCGAGCGTGCGACGGGCAGGCGGTGTGCGAGGGCTGGGCTGCGCGCTCCACGCGGCGGCGAGCGAGGATGCGAGCAAGACAATGGGACCACGCTCGCAAGGGAAAAACTGAGACAGAGAGAGATGCGTGAAAAAGCGGCAGAGGCGGAGGCGACATTGTAACACTGCTGGGTAGGGGTGGGCACGATTGGAGATTTGGATCATTTTTTTTCTAAACCAAACTAAATCGAATCACCCTCTTAAATTAAACCAAACCAAACTGAATCAATTTGATTTGGTTCGGTTTAAACCGAAAATAAAAAAAAAAATTTAAATTAATTATTTTTTACATATATATACTAATTTTTAAGTTAACAATAATAAAAATAAATAGTATTTTATTAAAAATTAATAAAAATATCATTTTTATTAATACTTTAATAGTTGTTTTATATTTTTTGATTAAGTCGGTTTAAACGATTTGGTTTAGTTTAAATCGATTTGTAAGTTTTCCAAACCGAACCAAACCGAAATGGGCTCCAAACCGAACCAAACCGAACCGAATGGGCTGGTTCGATTTGGTTTCTCGGTTTGAACCATTTTGTGCCCACCCCTACTGTTGGGGGAGTTAAAGAGGGTATAAAAGGGTGGCGGGTAGTAGGGGTGTCAAATGAGTGGACTTGGGCTGGCCCGACTCAGCTCCAATTTAACCCACATGTAAGAAACTCAAACTCAGCCCAATTAAAATGTAAAAGATTTTTTAAATATGTAAATGGACTTAAAACCCACCGGGCCACAAAACTCATTTACAACACAATGGGTCAAATGATCTGTTTCAAATATTGTTAAATTGTAAATAATTAAGTTTTGAGTTAACACCATCTCCTGATTTGTGCGCCTAGCCCTTACGGCTGTAAACGGGACGGATACAGAGAGGATATGACATTTTCGTATCTACTCTGTTTAGCTAATTAGATAATCCGTATCCGGTCCGAATCAGATACGAATACGGATCGGATATTATTAGGGGTGGGCACGGTTCGGTTTGGTCCGGTTTGGACCATTTTTTTTCCAAACCAAACCAAACCGAATCACCCTCCCAAACCGAACCGAACCAAACCGAATCAATTCGGTTTGGTTCGGTTTGGTTCGGTTTAAACCGAAAATAAATAAAAATATTTAAATTAATTATTTTTTACATATATATACTGATTTTAATGTTAAAAATAATAAAAATAAATATTATTTTATTATAAAATTTATAAAAAAATCATTTTTATTAATACTATAATAGTTTTTTTATATTTTTGAATAAATCGGTTTAAATGGTTTGGTTTGGTTTAAATCGGTTTGGAGATTTTCCAAACCGAACCAAACCGAAAGGGGGTCCAAACCGAACCAAACCGAACCGAATGGGCTGGTTCGGTTTGGTTTCTCGGTTTGAACCGTTTTGTGCCCACCCCTAGATATTATAAGTCAGATAATCTTCGGATTCAGAGCGGATACAAAAATATCCATTTTGAAATGTTAATTAAATATTATTTGATTAATATATTAAATATTATTTGATTAATATATTTAATAATATACAAATACATATAAATAAAAGTATAAAATATAAAATTTATCATATATTTATTAACATTAACTTACTATACTATATATAATAAAGAATATTTAATCGTATTTGTAAATATAATGATTTTAAATATATAATTATATATATTATGCATATATTATCAAAGATTAATTCGGAATCAATCTTAAACGGAGCAAAGGGGACATTTTCGTGTTCTCTCCGATTATTATTGAGATAATATCCATATCTGGATATCTGCTCCAACGGATATCTTAAATCGGATATTATGTGCATAAACGAATACGAATTCAGAGCGAATCTAGATTTTATCCGCATCTGATTATAGTTCTACTACCCATTTCAACTTCCCTTATCATTTAAGAAAAAAAACTTTATAAGCTTACTTTTGACAAATTAATATTACAAGGTAAAATCTAAAATATGCAGACCATAAATTAATAATTTTGGTGAAAAGATTATCCAACTCTGCAGAAAATAAATGCATGAGTCAAAATATCCTATATCCTAAAATATCTAAAAATTGTCAAGCGATTTAAACAAGACATAAAAATATGACAAATGGATAAACTTTTCACAAATTCATATCTATCTTGTTTTACATGTAAAAACTAATAAATTTCACATATTTTCAAAAAAATTAAAAATATAAATATCATTTGAAACTGATCGTAACTAATTTTTGTGCAATTGACTAGATAGTATAACTAATATTTCAAAAATTAGCACCATGATATATGTTTATTCAATTAGCACCATGACTTTGTTTAGCAGGCCTAAGCTCAACTCGTTGCGGGCTTTCTAACGGGTTGGCAGGCTTGGCCAGCCCACTTGACAAGCTTAGTGGCTAGGGCTCAATAAAGGGGATTTCAATGGGAGTAAAAATGGGGAGGAGGGCTAAAAAGGAAGAAAAAGGTAAGACGCAAAAGATAAGAGTAAAATTAATATATATCATATCTCTTTTCTTTTTTAAAAAAGTAGATATTATAATCTACTGTGAGAACCTCTTTTTTTCATTTTTATTTTAGTTTTCAAAATCAATTTTGCATCTCCTTTGGACTACTTAGAAAAATAGGTATTAACCTATAAATGTATTAAATAGTCCGACGATACATTTAAAATTATTAGAACCGAGGTTCGGGTTCTTTGAAAAATTTGATTTTGACCCCTCTCCGCCGGATGGTGCGAATACCCGGCCGGCGTTAACTTACATCGAGCAAGTACTCGAACGCCCTTGATTAACCGCCATAGCAATCCGTTTGGTAGAGAGTGCACATCCATACAAAACAATAGACTAGAGGGCCGTAAGCCTTACGGGCCCGATGAGATGCGAACAAGTTGCGTTACGTTTGGTTGACGTTGATTTTATTTGATTAAGATGTGATTTTTACTAATTGATTTATATTTGATTTTTCAAGTTGTTTATTTTTTAATTTTGATATTTCCATTAACGTTTTGAATTAATGGGTTGAGTTTGATTTATTTGTTTTGTTGAATTTCAATTTGATTATGATTTTGTTTTGAGTTTAAAGTTTGATTAAATGAATTAGGTGTGCTATGATTTGAGATTTATTGATTAACGCATTGGTTAAGATTATTTAATTTCATTTTTGTTGCTTTTGTTGCGACATTGATTTAAGTACGTTCAACGCATTAATTTAAAGTTTTGATTAGATTGTTTAAATATGTTTTTTTTTATTTCTTTGAAATTTAATTTAAGACTTGTTTTTTGATGTTTACGTACTGTTTTGATGGATTTTTAATGTATTGGAGTTTGTTTATTTAGTTTTATTTGGTGTTATTTAATTATCATTTGATTAAGGAATTTAGTTGCATGCGTTGCGTATACTTTAGATTGATTTTTGGGTTGATTAAAATTTTGATTTTTGTATTCTTCATATTTGATGAGTGTTTTTATTATTTTTTATCTTGTTTATTTAATTTGAGTTTGCATCCCATCCGATCTGTCGAGCTAACGATCGGTGCTCAATTGAACATCACAGCTTCATTTCATTGAAAGATGGGGTGAAGTACATCGGTGTATAATGTGATTGATCCTTCCTCCAATATAGGTTTATCTTCACTACTTTGGGAAAATTTTGGCATTACGACGGCATGCCGGCTATTTTTCCAACTTAGTGAAAATTTACCCATCCAAGATAGCCAGCCTTAGCTTAGCCATATTGGGGGAAGGATCGACGGCTACGGGATTCATGCCCGCGCCTCCGTCCGGGTCGCCAGCTACGGGATGCATGCACGCGCCTCCGCCCAAGGTGGAGTTCCCCGCTGGGGGTGAATCTCCTTAATTTAATATTGCTTTCGCATTCTGAATTTTTTTATTTAAATTTTTTTGTTTGTCAAAGTCTCTTAGACTTGTTGCGAGTCAACTCGGCTGAGTCGAGACGGCCCTCCGGCGGTCCGGCAATCCCTTCCACATTTGCGTTTCTTCCCGGAAGCTCCGCCTCTACTGCATCTCCGGCGGCGGGATCTTTGTGTACGACTTGCCGAGCAAGTTCAACCAGGACCTCATGGAGCGCAGCCGCGATCTGCTGCCGTGAACGGACCTCTGCCCCTACCTCGCCAACGACGGCAAGGGGGAGGCGGTGCCCAGCCTCGGCGGCGGGTGGTACCGGACCCATCAGTACGCCCTGGAGCCGATCCTCCACCGGCGGGCCCTGAGCCACCCCTGCCGCATGCACGACCCCGGCGAGGCTCGGCTCTTCTACGTGCCCTTCTACGGCGGGCTCGACATCCTCCGGTGGCACTTCCAGAACGCCTCCACGGCGGCGAAGGACGCGCTCGGCTCGGGACTGGTGTGGTGGCTGGAGGAGCAGCAGAGCAGCTGATGGGCGAGGAACCAGGGGAGGGACCACATCTTCGTGCTGGGCAAGATCTCCTGGGATTTCCGGCGGCGGGCCGGCGACCCCTGGGGAGCGACTTCCTGGATCTCTCCCAGATGCAGAAGCCCTTCAAGTTCCTGATCGAGCGGCAGCCATGGCTGGACAACGACATCGGCATCCCCGTTGCCACCCACTTCCATCCCCGGTCCGACGACGACATCGCCGCCTGGCAGGAGAAGGTCGTGAGCTCCCCCCGGAAGCACCTCGTCGCCTTCGCCGGCGCCGGCCGCCCGGGATCGGAGGACAGCATAAGGTCGGCGCTCGTCGAGCACTGCACCGCAGCGGGGGGCCACTGCGAGTTCCTCGACTGCGGCCGGGGGGCTGCTCGGAGCCGGAGAGGGTGACCGGGCTGTTCCTGCGGTCGGAGTTCTGCTTGCAGCCGCCGGGGGACAGCCCGACGAGGAAGTCCGTGTTCGACGGCCTGGTGGCGGGGTGCATCCCGGTGCTGTTCGACCCCTTCACGGCGTACTACCAGTACCCCTGGCACCTGCCGGAGGACCACCGGAGGTACTCGGTGTTCGTCGACAAGGACGAGCTGAGGGCGTCGAAGAAGGTGGACCTGGTGGGGAGGCTGCGGCGGATACCGGCGGAGGAGCGGGAGGATATGAGGAGGTACATCGCCTACCAGCTCGTGCCGACGCTGGTCTACGCCGATGCCGCGGCGGAGCTGTACCGGTTCGACGACGCCTTCGACGTGCTTTCTTCGCTTCTTCCTTGGTGCGCTCCTCTGCTCGGGCGAACCAGAAGATGCCGCCTTCTTCTCTCCACCGGGATCCTTCTTTTCCCTCTTGCCTCGCTTCTCCCCGCGCGACCCCTCCTCTCCTCCTTTTATTGTTAGACTATCCCTCTTTCAAAACAGGCCGCGGCGGCGGCTGGCTTTCCACCGGAGCGCTTGCCGCAATCACCCCCTTCCCTTTTTTTTTACGGTGCTCGATTTGATCTGTACTAGTTTTAGAAAGATTCTCGCAACGGGAAGAGGCTCGTGTGCGTAAGACTGGCGTGCGAGGATCAGGCTGCCACCTGCCTATTTCTATTTTTTCTTCCCCCTTTCCTTCTTTTCAGCTGTGAAAATAGCAGATAAGGTCCGGACGACCCCTCATCCACTACGTGACTTGCTCTTGGGATTGGATTGTAGGGATCATGAAAAATGGGCCTACACCAGACTAGGACACGGGAGCTGGCTGTGGACCTGCGGTTGGCTATTTTTCTTATTCATGGAATAGATAAATAGGCATTTGGAGAGCATGGACCTAAATGGGTTACGGTCCCCCTAATTGGGCCTTGGCGAAGGCATGACATCTTTAAACAACAATGATATTAACTTATTGAATTGGAATATTAACTCTCTATATTTTTTAAAATGAAATTGAGTGTTCACATCTACCCTCCTTAAAATAAATTTCGTCTTCCAAATTTGATTATCCATGCCAAATATCCAAGGTGATCCTATTATCTCAAACTCCTTGTTCCAATTCTTTTAAACATATTATAGTGCACATGATTCAAACATCAAGATACTTATAATCTTCTTCTTTCCTCAGTATTGAGGATTACAATCATTTACCTCTAACTAGATCATACTCAAATGTTGATATTCAAACACCAATCGTTATTGTATATCAAATAAAATCAGATTTCTCAATGGAGCTTTACACCCATCCTGTGTTAGTGTTCTCATCGAATGCATTCATATCAAGATTCTAAAATCCACTTCATCAAGTGTTTCTCATGGCTTTTGCCTCATTAATTGTTTCTACACCCTCCCTTGATCCTCCTATCAGGCCACTAGGCCCTACTTTGATTAGAGCAATTAGACCTGTAGTTCTGTCATTATTTGATTATGAATGCTTATAAGTCCACCTTCAATCACAACCAACCCCAAGCCCATAGGCCCATCCCAAGATCTATCCAAAAATTTTACCTTTTTGTCTCTTCGCACCAATCAACCCACCATAGCCCATTCTACCTCTATGATTAACATTTTCCTAAAGAAAATGTCTTCTTCATGACTCAATTCCCGATTGAAGAGATGTCTCTACTTTCTCTTTTCACCTTCCCTTGTGAATTCCATCTCCTTTCCTTCTTCATCTTCTACTTTTACTCCTCGCTCCTCTTTAGGCTTAGCCTTCAATAAAAGAAGGACAAAAATCAAAGGTAAAAGAGTTCAAAATAACCATCTATGTCAACTAGCTAATATAAGTTTACAATGTGTCAAGCTGCTAGAATTCTTGGAGAACATCATCTTTTATAAGGATAAAGATAGCATTGATCAATCTTTGAGGTCATATTGGAAAAGAATCATAATTTTGATGAAGAAGAGGATGTGGCCTTTGTGTGAGCTTATTTAAGAAAATTCAAAGAACTGCTAGCCATAGTGGATGAGCCAACTAAAAAATGTAATCTTGGTACATTGAATGATCCTAAGATCATCCGTGAGAGTTCTAATCTCACACCCTTCCTAGAATAAGATGATGGAGATATGTTCACCTGAACTCATTATTTTATGTAGATACTGAACATCTCATTATGGGCTTAAACCGTATTAAGAATTCATCTCATACTACATCAAGCTCTTCTCCAAGCTTACCTTCATTTATATATGTTAAAAATATCCTTGCTAACATTGTAGCTTCTCTAGTATCTTCATTATCTATCCTACTAAGCATACATGCTCGGACTACATTTGTCCACCAGTAGACAGTACCTATAGTTGAAGATGATTGTTTCTTGAGAATCAAACAAAGATTTGAAATGAAGGAATATTTTAATTAGGCAGAGGAAGTTTCATTGATTGAACTTGGAGAATTAGAAGAGGCTTTTAAGGGTCTAATTGGTGTTTCGTTGAAATATGTTGATGCAAACAAGGCTGAATTGATGCTCAAGGAAGTACATTCTAGAGTATGTGGTGGTCACGTCAATGCTCAAACTCTTGATAAAAGGATCATTAGGCAGGGGTATTATTGGCCCACTCTTCAAAAAGATTGTTTGATCTTTGTATTGCATTACTATAAATATTAACTTCATGCCAACTAGATTCATTATCCTACATCTTCCTTCTATTCTATCCATACCCCAGGCCTTTCACCATGTGGGTCTTCAATATCATTGGACCCCTTGGTGACCTTAACTCTTTAAACAAAGTCAAATCTTTTATATTGATAGCAATGGAGTACTTTACTAAGTGGGCAAAAGCAGAAGCTTATGTAGAGATCAAGGCATCAACAGTCTATGCCTTCATCAAATGCAATATTATAGCCAAGAGGTATCATCACCAATAATGGACCATAATTCATCTCTCAAGAGCTACAGGGCCTATGCAGTCAGTACCACATCACATTGCATAAACATCTACATGTTATCCTTAAGGCAAATGGCCAAGAAAAAAAAATATCCAATAAAACCTAGATAAAAATTATTTAAAAGACATGTCAATCTAGAAAATTTGTTGATTGGCCACATATGTTGGTGGATGCTCTATGCATCTACTGCACTTCAGTTCCTCCCCCCTCCCCCAAGTTAGACTTCCTATACCTTGGCATATACGGTTTATAAGAAGAAAAGAGTGGTTCACGCGGGAACTGGGTTGAAATTAAATACAAGTAAGTCAAGTCTACATGGGGACAATCTTAAAGGAAGAGTAAACAGCAAGTTTAAAGGTAAATTGACAAGGAAAAGGTAAAGGACAAGTTGGTTCGCGTGGGAACCAAATCGGAAAATAACTAGTTGCACAGATCAATCAAGCTAGCACGGTTGAAGACATTGGTTGTCCCACCGTGGTCGCCAAAAAGCTGTCGACTCCAGAAACGGGTTCCGGATCAGCACCTCAAGAGAAGGTGATAATGGAATAGGGGAAAAGGGAGTGAATCGGAAAACACTCGGAAACCGGTAAAATCCTCACCTCGGTCCCACACTCACATTGATCCCCGAACTTTCATCTCACGGCGTCGCTCAAGCACCGGAGATGGTTCGGGTCATATGGGAGGAGAGTGAGGAATGAATTGACTTAAAGCAAGAATAAAAAGATTGTGGTCGCCAGGAGCCGCGGGCTCCATTTTATGGAATAGAAACCAGATTAAGTTGAATTTGACCATGTGTACCTTAGCGCGGGACAAATTGTGTGTAGGTTCAACCTTCTTCTTCTTCGGCCGGCCGATGAAGAAGAGTCCAACCGATGCTAGCTTGATCAATCTGTGAAACTTAATGCCCTGTTTGGTTAAGGTTTTATTTTTGATACTATATCAATATTGATATTAATATTTTCAAATGTTGTAGTATCAATATCAAAAGTAATACAAGTTGACACTTGTATTACTTAATATGTTTTGTTTGCACAACAAATTTTAAAATTGATATAATCAACCAAACACCTTTTAATGATTCTTATCAGTATCAATTTTAAAATTGATAGTGATAGAGATACTTAATAGTGTTACCAAACAGGGTGTAAGACAATAAAACAAGTGAAGAGTTTTATTAGACTTGTGAGAAGTGTAGTAACTGTAGTAAGAAGATAAGAAATGAAGCAATTGGAATTGAACTCATCGGCTTCGGGGTGAGCCTTAACCCCTTTCTTGTATTTTTAATTATGTAAAAATGATGCAAATGAGCTAAAAGATGTTTTAAAATAGTAAATAAACTGAATGAAATGAGTTAAGAAGAACTTATGAAGTGTATTGCTTGAGTTGAAGCCAAGTTGGTTGAAAAAGGCCGGTTCGGGTAGCCTTGCACCCTTTTGGTGCGACTTTTGTGCAGAAAATGTTACGGACGACCCCGATGTCAGAATCGAGTGCCGTTTGTTTCTATGGGTGGAGAACTCGGAGAGGAAGAGATATTCTACTAATGACTTCTCCGGAATCTGTCTGTATAAGCCTGTAAAAAATCCAAAAGTGGACGGATGTGAAAAATAGAACCTGGATGCGCGCCCTCAGTGCAGCAATCGCCACGAACAAATGGTAAGTCGGAATTGAGTGCCGATGGTTGTAAATGAAAGAGGATGAAGAGAGGAACAACTCCTCTGTTGAAGACTTTTGCAGAAGGATCCCGTATTTTCTACAGAAGCCAATGAAGTTGGTTGATGCAGAAAACACGGATCGGGCTTCTCCTTCGCCTCAAGATCGATCTCTCGACGTCGGATCACCTTTGGACGTCGGGAAGGCTTTGGGAGAGAGCTTGGACGACCTTAGGACGAGCTAGGCATGGAGGATTAACCTTGGGTCGTTGATAATGGCCCTCAATTTATAGAGGAGAGAAACTGGTGCAAAACATGGAAACTGGACCGACCGCGCCCCCGCATTTAAAAGGAGATGAGGGCGCACACGGCGCGCCATCGACCTGAGGGTGCGCAGGGCACGCCCTCACCTTGGGGGCGCAGTCTGCGCACCCCCCAGTTTCTTTGGGGGGGGGCGTTACGCGTCTTATTGATAAAATTCACCAGAATCTTTCAGAAATTGCTAAAAATTGACTTGACAAACGTAACGGGCAACCGATCTGGGGGCGCGGTCAAAATAATCGATAATTAGCAGGGGAAACTTTCCAAAAATCCGGTTTAGAAGGTTCTAATCGGGGCAATTTTCGATTTCCGAAAATAGACCGCGCCCCCGCGTTACAAAGGAGACAGGGGCGCGCAAGGCACGCCCCCAGGTTGAGAGCACGCAGGGCGCGCCTCCAGGTTGACCGCACCCTCCTATTTCAAAGGGGGCGGGGGCGCGGTACACTCTCTCTCCTACGTGCGCGTTTCGCAGGCCGTAACTTGCAAATCGAAGGTCCGATTCGGCTCCCGTTTGTTGCATTGGGAAAAGGGCCTTCAACTGCACCTCCTCAAGTTGGTAAACCAGCCGGCATGACTCCCGAGATGTTCGCATGGGGCTTTCAACCGGTTTACCCTCTCGCGAAAAGCCGAAAATCGTGACGAAGATCCGAAAGAGCACGGTACCGGTCGAGGAATCTCGGGTCAACTGGGGATGACTTAAAATGATGACCGAACAAGTCCGGTACGATCGAAAAACCTGAAGTCATCGAAAAATCTAAGATTAACTCGGTAAACATAAACCGAAACTTGGAAAAGCCGTAAAACCCTAAAATCGACCGAAATGGCTGTATGGCCCCGGTTGATGAAATATACGGCTAGGATCGACCCAGATGACCTGAAAAGACCTGGTGATGACCGGAAAGACCTAACACGTGGTCCGGGATAGCTATGTCAGTACAGATCGAAAAGCCATAACGAAGAAACCGTTATAGACTAACGCCTACCGAAATGACTTGTCGGAAACCCCGAATATTACGGAACACACATGGGACTCCCGAGATGTTCAAGTGTGGATCATTCAAGGTTGGTCATCGAGCATGCTTCATGTTTTCACAGTTCACGCACGGCTCTCGCCAGAAGGTTACGACATTATTCCAGAAATCATTGGTCCATTCCCAACTCACAAGGGGCTCCACCAACATCCTTAGCTCATCTCCACGAGGTAATCCGGATCAGATAATGGTCAAATAAAAGATATCGCCAATGGAATAGGAGTCTTAGGCTCCTAATCAAGCCAATTTGGCGTGTCTACATTAGTCTCTCTATCGACATGGTCTAGCATCTCCTAAGACCCCTTAACCAAGTTTCTGAAGTGTGCACCAATAAGCTCCATTGGGTCCCCCTTTGCGGCTCATTGCAACTCCCATTTAGCCACCACTTAAGCCCCATGTGCACCCCTTCTCTCCATGGCTAAGAGCCTCTGTGTGCATGACCAAAAACATCTTTTTTTAACCCCATGCATAGGGCTAAACACCCCTTGACCAAGCCCTTGTCCTGCCCATTTTTGCGCAACACCTTATATTGTCTCTTAAACTCTTCATGGTGGTTTATTGTAGACCCTCTAAAGTTCTCCGAAGGGGCCCCATTCAAACCCTGTGCGCCTCTCTGTTCAGGTCCCAATCAGACCCCTCTAGAAGCCCCCCTCCCCTATGCATCCTTTGCTCTACCCTCTTACGGGTCTAATTCTAGCCCTTTCTGGCCCCTGTCGACAGCCCTTAGGACCCCCCCTAGTGGCCTTCTAAAACTGTCACCTGTAGACCCCTTAACCAGTCCCATAAAAAATAGTCTAATTGCGCACTTTTGTGAACCGGTCCCATCCCCTCAGAAGGCCCCTCTCAATAGCCCCTTTGCGGCCCTGTTTTGTCCATCTGAATGGCCCCTAAACTGAGCCTAAATCTGTCCAAAAATATCTCTTATTTCTAGCCCCTTTGTGACTCCCCGAACTTAATTTTTTTTCTCTGTGTAGGGATGAGGGAACAGCTCGAGGCCACATAGAATCCGTGAGATGGGCCAAGTCATCGCTTAGGTGGCTCTCTATCCCACACTCACCGAAACAGCCACTTTACGGCCTTATTTTACCCATTGAGCAGTCCTAAAACCATCCCTCTAGCTCTCCCTCAAAACTTTTCTCTATAGGTTATGAAGTGGTGCCCTAGACAATCACCTGATCAGGTTGGAGGTGAGGGGCATGGCCTATGGTCTCTTGGAATCTGTGCGATGAGCCAAGTTATCACTTGGGTGACCCTCATTCTCAAAGCAAGACAAGGGTTGGATGCGGGCTTGGAGGACTTCAGACATGTCCACCGAGCCCAAGTGACATGAAGATGGTCCAATGGGCCTTATGAACATAAAAAACAATCTAATTCAATACTGAATTAAAAAAATCACTTAAGGAGATTCACACCACTTTGTGGGTTCTCCACAATAGGGAGGCTAATTTGGCTATGCTTCCGGAATGCTGACTTAAGCGTACGCATAAGAAACACTTCATATGTGGACAGACCCTTCCGGCTATGTGAAAAAATCAAAAGACTTGACCATGTAGGATAGGTAAACTCCATTTATTGAGAATGGGTCGGTATGTTGTCGTAATGCCAATTTATTTTCTTGATTTTATAGAAAGTCACCTTGAGGAAGAAAAGAATTACTAGGTTCAGATTTCACTTGTACTCTGATGTATCAAGTGTCGATATAGATTATTGCAAACTAAGCATCGATCCTAGCTCGATGAACCAAATGGAATGCAGACCAAACTTAAATAAAAAGATAAAGCAAATCTGAAAATACCTAAAAACACACCTCATTAAATCTCAAAATGCACAAAAGGCATATTTCTAACAATCTAGAAATTGCAATTGAATTTACTTAACTTGATAAAAATCAACTTCTCAATCAAGTAGAAATAGAATAATTCAAAGTAGATTGAATAAACCACATGAAAAATATTTAAAAACACTAAAAAGCAGTCATAAACACAAAAAATTAGATCATCAACAATCTGTAATCTAAAATTAGCCAAGTCAAATCAAACCTTAAAACACTTAAAATATACCGAACACACTCAAACCAGTATTAAAAAAACCAACTGACATGAAAACCAATAGAAAATTACCTTAATTCCCATGTCAACCAAACAAAAGAAATCATATTTCTTACAACATCAAATTCATCAGACTCCAAATGATAACAACTTCAACCAATTAAAAACAAAACAATCAAAACAAAAAAAAATCAAATAAACTGAAAGAAACCAAATCAAACCAAAACCAAATAATTCAAAGTCAACATAAAATTCCAAGAAATTTCAAATATGAAAACTCATAATTCAAACAAAAAATAAAAATAAATTATTTATAAATCAAATAAAAAAATTAACTTTCAACAAATTTAAAACAAACTTGTTCACATGTCATTAGGCCAAAAGGCCGGAACCCTTTTGAGTTCATTTTGTTGTGTGGATATGCACTCTCTCAAACATGATCTCTATGACAGTTAATCAATAATGTTCGAGCGGTTGCTCAATGTAATTAATGTTGGATATTTGCACCATCTAAGGGAGAGGGGTCAAAATAAATTTTCACATAACCCAAATCTTGGTTCTATATATTTTATAATATCATCGGACTATTTAATACTTTTACATGGTACTACCTATTTTCTTAGTTAGTCTGCGACATTGATATTCTTATTTTTCAAAAAATTTAAAAATGAGGTTTTCACATTGTCTCGCCATCTAGGCTTGACATCCCACCTTTGCATCTTGCTTAGCAATTGCCCCACCACCCACTTCACTCTAAATCCTACCATGTACTCTTTGCTCCACTCCAACCCCACCATCTTGTTTCATGGGCCTCCTACACATCCCGCCACTTGTCCTACCATGTTTATCTACCATTGTCTTACTTCTTATCCCACCATGGTTTTATACTACCACAGCCTTGTCCCACTATTTACCGATTCATCCCATCGTGTTTTATTTTATCCCATCATCATTTGTTAGTCATACTGATCGTCCCACCATGATTTTGGTCAATTATTTCATACCACCAAATCTCACTATTTCCTCCATGATCACCCCCTCACAACACCTTTATTCCAAATTCGGGCTCTTCGAATTTTTTTGGGATAGTCGTTGATCCGGTAATTTTGGCAAATTATTCCGATGAAGCATAAGATTAATTTACTTTGAATAAAGTCAATGTTACCACAAGAACTTAACAAACCTAAAGGCCTATCATTGGTCGATTGAAGAATCTACTTAATTTAGTTTAATCTTCTTTAATTTTAATATGTAGTTTAGCTTTTCTTAGAACAAGTACACCATAAAGTTGTGCTAATAACCGAGATGAACATACGAGTACATGACTTAAAGGTCTCTGCACAAGGGTGCATGCTTTCTTCTTATTACTCTTTGTGCCCATCAAACATTCTCTTAACTAATCGACTATAGGAGACAATTTAGATGGAATAGGATGGTAATCTCAAAATATTGTGACATTCACATTTGCCCAATTAGCGAACGATGAGCATATCTAAATCTCCACCATCATGTCACCTTTTCAGCCCATTACATTTTGCTCTGCTACGTCTCCTTTTACTCTATTACACCTATCTTTGCTCTATTTCATGTCATTCTCTTACAAAGCCAACACAAAGGCGAGACAGGTTGTAAACACACAATGTTGGCTTATTTTTGGAGCTCAAAACTCATACTTCTAAATATAATATTTGATTTTTCCAGTAAACAAACCAACATTTTTATGAAAAACTTTAAAAACTACATGTTGGGGCTTAACGCACTAGTAAATGAGCATGAGGCAACCCAATAGGGGACAACTAGGGTTGGTGCCTCTACAAATCCATTACTAACCACCTACTAAGTCCTTACTGAGTTGTTATTGACTACATCACTAACTCCTTATCGACTGCCTGCTAAGACGTTACTAACCCATTATTGAGAGATGACTAAGACGTTACTGACATGTTATTGAGTGATGAATAAGGCATTACTAACCCATTACTGAGTGATGACTAAGACATTATTGTCCTGTTACTAGTCGTAACATAACTCTTTAGTGAGGCCTTTTGTATACAACATTACTAACCGCATGCTAGCACGTTACTAACTAGTTATTGATATGTGACTATTTCATTAGTGACTATTGTCTAACTCGTTATTGTCCCATTATTGACGCTAACATAACTCATTAATAAGATGATGTTACAAACAAAAATGGTTAATACTGGACACTAAAATTACATTTAAACATTTTTTATCGTGTCATGTAACGACTTTCAAAACAAGACATTAATGACTGACGTAACAAACAGCTCGACAACATTTGTTTCCCCAGCATTGCTGTTACCGACCGGGCATCCGCCGAGCTGGATAGATGCATTGAACCAAACATAGTGTAACATGGACGGGTTCATGCCTCTTTTTTTGTCCAAAAAATATTTTTAAAAATATATAAATATATAATGATTATCAAACCCCTCTTTCAACAAATTTTGTTAAAAGATATAAAATTGTAACAAAAACTCAATTTATCATGCAAGGAAACATCCCATTAAGGCTGAAGTAATATGAATTGTCCACATAAGAATTTGTCTAGACCGCAACAGATGGGAAGAAACTTCAGCAACCTTGGGCAAAATAAGATGTGAACAAAATCCAAGACGCGCTTATATAAAGGTCGGTAATCCAGCTCAAAGCCAGGTACTGTTGCCAGAAGTGACTTAACATTGTGTAGGTCGTCACAAAACAAACTAAGAAACCATAAACCACCCACCAGCAACCAACAAATATACACAGGCGCATCGACCCAACAGAAAGAAGTTTTGCTGCGCAGCAAAATAGATACGTGCTAGACAAATGAACATGAACTTTGACCAGGAAAGAAAAGATGTGTCTGGACAACTACCACCCGCCCTTCCCTGCACTTGCATCTTTACATCTATCCCAGCTGCTTCCTAGCTCGATCAATAGGCACATCATCATTCCAACCTTGAGCCTCCGTGGCAACTGTTTTGTTAGGAGCTGAACACCATCTCCTTGCATCATTATCATCATCATCCCAACCTTGAGCCTCTGTGACAGTTGTTTTGTTAGGCGCTGAACACCGTCTCCTTGCAGCAGTAGCATCATCCCATCCTTGAGTCTCTGTGGCAGCTGTTTCGTCAGGCGCTGAACACCATCTCTTTGCAGCATCACTCTTGAACGCTCTAGTGTCATCCTCATGGCCCATTCCTTCTCCAGTAGGTCTTTTAAAGAAAACAGCATCACTCTGCCAGGCATCTGACTCTTGTGCTGCATCACAAAATTTCTTTTGCTCTGAGTCTACATTTGGTAATGCTGTACTCTGAGTCCATGCAGGCACCAAAGCATTTGACTGATCGGAGACAACCTGAACACTTTTAATCCATTTACTGCTCTCTGCCAAGTCATTCCAAACTCTACTAGTTTGATCACCTGTCCCCAAATCCTTACTTTTCCATCCACTGATTGATGATGACTTGCTCCAACCTCCACTAGCTTCATTGCATGTCCCTGAATCCATGCTTTTCCATCCACCCCTTGATGCCAAGTTGTTCCAACTTCCAGCTTGGTTGCCTGCACTTGAATCGTTGCTTTTCCATCCACTGCTTATTACTGAGTTATTCCAACCTCCACCAGTTTGAATACCTGTCCCCGAATCCTTGCTATTCCATCCAGTGCTTGATGTCATGTTGTTCCAATCTCCATTAGCTTGGTTGTCTGTCCGTAAATCCTTACTTTCCCTCGTGTCATTGGACCCTGATCTCCAGTCACTGTCTGCAGTAATTTGCTTCGTAACATCAGGTTGCCCGGTAAAAAGATCTTTCCTGCTACCAAAGCCGGCATGCCTGTGTCTGCCACCATTGCCTTTGTCAGAAAGATTGTCATGGGTCCAGTACCTCGGCTTATTCCAGCCATATGATTCTTCCTTCCCAGACAAATCAAGAGACTCTGTACCACCACTTGCCCAACTTGAACGCGAACCACTCCAGCCAGCCTGCCCAAAACATTTCCCTCTTCCTCTTCCATTACCTCTGTCAGACAACACATCTTTTTCCCATCCAGACGAGTGGTTGCCAAAAAAGGAATTTCCTATACCATTGGTTTTCTTGGTATGATGGTCTTCCCAACTACTCCAAGCACACAAACCACCAACAGTAGCAACTTTTCCTTCAGTGCTATGGCTTTTATACATACTTCCATCATCAGAAACAACATTTTTTCCGAGTGCTGCAGCACGACCTTTCCAGAGAACTTTACTACTGGATTCCCCCCCAACAAATTGTTCAGTATCCCACCTATCAGCTTTCTCATGATCAGAAGACTTGACCTTACTCCAAGCACCTGTTTCACATGCACTTGTACTATCCTTCCAATTCATCAACTTGCCTTCAGCTAACTTATCCACTTTGATGTAGCTGTCCCAAGACTCCCAACTGTCCTTGGTTTCTTTAATGCAACTTCCACCAGTTTCTCTATCACCATTTGCTCCATTTTTCCTATCATATTCTTTCTCATGGTCAGATAACATTGTCTTGATTAAGCCAGTTGGTTCAGATTCATTTGTATTATCAACCTTCCAATTATTATACTTGGTGGGATTTTCTGTCTTGCCCTGGTTGTTCCAATGACCAGTTAAAGCTTCGTCCCAGCCACCCCCATATCTATCCAAACTTCCATCATCAGATACAACGTTTTTACTAAGTGCTGCAGGACAATCTTTCCAGAGAACTTTACTACTGGATTCCCCACCAACAGGTCGTTCTGTATGCTCCCTATCAGCTTTCAGGTAATCAGAAGACTTTACTTTACTCCAGGCACCTGTTTCACGTCCACTTGTACTATTTTCCTTAAAATTCACCATCTTTCCTTCAGTTGACTTATCCGCGCTGATGTAGCTGTCCCATGACTCCCAAATGCCCTTGGTTGCTTTAGCACAGCTTCCACTAGTTTCTCTATCACAATTAGCTCCATTTTTCCTATCAAATTCTTGCTCACGGTCAGACGGCATTGTCTTGATCCAGCCACCTCGTTCAGATTCTTTTGTATTATCAACCTTCCAACTACTATACTTGGAGGGTTTTTCTTTCTTGCCCTGGTTGTTCCAACGATCAGTCAAAGCTTCGTCCCAGCTACTACCAGATCTATGCTCCTGTCCAAGATGACATTCTCTGCCAGATTGATTTCCCCAACTTTTAACATCAGATTTCCCACTGGTACCTGCATCTCTATTCCAGGTATCTACCTGGCCAGGATTATAAGATGCATTATTACAGTTATCAGCTTCATTGTTGTTTATATCATTTACCTTCCACTTACTGCTGTCATTACCACCTGATTTATTTGTTTGTTTGCAATTCCAAGCATCAGTGGTTGCTTCCATCTCAATGCTCCCAAATCCTTGCATGTCTTCAGATGGCCAGCTCATGTGAACGCTGCAATCACCTCTACCACTGGATTCTCCACTGATACCAGGCCCTTGGTTCCAGCTATCAACTTGAACGTGATCATGTGACGTACCACCTTTCCAATTGAACTTTCCTCCATCATTTGAAGTATTACCCTTCCAAGCCTCATGCTCATCTTCAGTTGACTTCTCTGCCTTCTGCCAGTTGCCCCAACTGTCACTAGCTGAGGATTGGCATCTCTGTTCTGCAGTGTTAACTGAATGTCCTGCATGAGATCCACTGACTGGAGCTACTTTTCCCCTCCACACATCATCTCCTTGATCATTTACCAAGATATCTGCCCGACAACCATCACCTGAAGTTACTTTATTTCCCCATGGATCATCTTCTTGATAATTACCTGTTAAAAAATAAAAACGTTAGATGCATAGAAAATATAAACCAACAAATGCAAATAAGCATGCTTAAGACATCTATACAAACACGCAGCTAATAACAAATTTTAAAAAATCATACTAGAGTTCTGGGTAAAAAAGATGGTACTGGATACAGTTGTGATTTCGTGAATTGAGCTAACTCTATACTTAAAGTATGTTGAGAGTCAGGTGGCATATATGCACATTTAATTAAAACCCAACTCAACTGTAAACTCAATCTCAAATTATTTGGAGTAGGACATACGAATTCTCTTTCTCAAGTCAAATCAATGTTGAGTTATTTATTCATAGGTATTTACATCATTCAAATCATTGACTTCCTCTAGTTGGATTAGCTCCAACATACCTCTCTTTTTATTTTCTTTTTTTTTTGCTTATACTATCTTGATTTTATTTTTCTAACTAAAGTTTTCTTAGATCTATGTCTAATATATTTAAACCATCTCAACCTCTTTTCTTTTAATTTGTCCAAAATTGCCACCACCCACATTCTCTCTTAAATATTCATCATGTATTCTACCAAACCTTGTACGCCGACATATCTATCTTGCCATTCTCATTTCAGAAAAACATATTTTGGAAGCGTATTTCTCTTTATAGGGTGATAAAAAAATAGCTTTCACCATGCAACAGAGAGATGTAGGTTTCAAATGTATATATACTATGGTACGCTAAACAAGCCTTTACATATTTTTTTCCTCAATCAAAAGATTGATTTATAGGCACTTTCACATCTCCTGGCACAACAGATATGAATATAACAGTACAAAAATGAAAAAAAAATGATGACAACTCACAAGCTTTGCTTTCTGTAGAGGAATTACCCCAAGTAGATAAAACGGGCCACGAGGCCCTGCAATGTATCAGACATGAACATGATTATCAAAACCTCTAGCCAATTAAGGTAAACAATCTACATATAAGCAAATTGACAAAACATGTCCACTAACATAATAGGAATTAATAATCAGGCAAATGAAATATAGAATCTGTATTAGATGAACATTCATAAACAATGCAAAAATAAAAAAAACACTTAAAGAATTCAATAAGATGACCAGGATGAACTACTTGAGAAATTTAGCAAAAGCCCCTTCTCACTCTCAGAATTCAGATTTAGAGCAGATAGAATTGATTGCTTTTGTGGTGGGCTGTCTGGCAATTACCGCCAATGAACCATTTTATTAAAAGATCTCAAGCTAGTATATTTAATTTAAAAAATACAAAAAAACATGCTTAAACACGAACCATAATTTGCAAATTTGACTTGGCAATGAAACTTCAATATGGTGGTAGGACTGTAATGCTAAGGCAAGGCATTGTATAATCCAAATTAGCACCAGTGATGGAGACCGAATCGGGGTTCAAGAACCGATTCATAATGAGTACCGAATTGGGACGCAAGAATCGATTAATAGTTTTCAAATTTCATGGAAATTTTAATTTTAGATAGATATTAGATCCATCTAAATATTTTTTTCCAAATTTTAGGATTTTTTTAAAGTTGTCTAGTCATTTTTTTTATCTTTATAAACAGTTTAAGTCATTAGTTGACATTTTCCTATTTTACGTGGCTTTTCATGTAATTTTTCTCTTTTATGTTGTCTTGGCATCGCCGGTTTCTATAAATAGGACCCGACCCCCTCTTATGTAAAAAGAGATGAATACATATGTTTTCATTGGTTTCCGGTTTTGCCCCTCTTTCACCTCCGGTGACTTAAACCCTTCGGGGCGTTCTCTCTCCCCGATGGCGATTCGGCGGGCTGCTTCTTTTCCTCCCTTAGCGATGGCGAAAACCCTAGCAGAACTTCCCCTCTTCGATCTGCCTCCTCCCGTGGTGTTCTCACTGAGCGCCCGAAGAGAAATCTCCTCCCCTCCTCCCCCGCTACGGAATCTTCTTCAACCCTACTGGTGATTGACCCCTTCTTCAGCCGGTTCGCGCGAGCTCCTGTGGTGGTGTTCCATCACTCGACGGCGGTTTTCCTCCCCTGGATCAACTTGATCCCTCTTCCAGAAGTGGTTTCGACAACGAGGTCCTGTGGAGTCTTCTTCACTCGTCCAGATTTCCTTCCCGTCATCGGAT
Source organism: Cryptocoryne crispatula var. balansae (assembly GCA_036172225.1). Lineage (NCBI taxonomy): Eukaryota > Viridiplantae > Streptophyta > Magnoliopsida > Alismatales > Araceae > Cryptocoryne > Cryptocoryne crispatula. The sequence goes on from CM069934.1 coordinate 13,337,144, forward strand.
GCGAAATATGTGCTATGGTTCTGGAGTTCTGGGGTTTCGGTACCTCAATGCTACTGCTATCAACACTTCGTTGGTCCTCCCGGAGTTGGTCCCTATTTCGTAAGGCCTTGTTTGAGACACGGAGCTGATGATGACGAGATCTCTGATTTTCCTCCCTCGTATGACTCCGGTTTGTATCTGTTCAGTCTTCATTAAAGGTCAGTATCAGTATCTCTGAGGCTGTGGATTCCCTTGCTGGGTCTTTGAGTCTCCGATTGGAAGCGATCCCTTCCACTCCGAGAAAGTTTGCGGTATGCCTTATCCTCCTAAGGCACAGATGATTTTCGACCCTTCCCCATACTAAGTTCCTCCCTACAAAGCTATACATGCTGTTCTCAACACTGTGGCTCCAACGATTGGAGAACTGGTCCATTTCCAGTTCAATTCCATCTGAGTGATTTTTGGGTTGTTTCCTTCCCGATTGCTCCGCGGCCGAATTTACTACTACCTGATTGCTCAGTTTCTTGAGTTATAACTGCAAAACTGGTCCTCTTCCATGTCTATATATGATTTACCGGTTCTCCTATGTTGATTAATCACTACTATCACTGGAATTATTTGGTATTGAGACTGGTCTTTGCTCCAGTCAACACTTGTTGTTCTGAATAGTTGAAAACACGACCGTTTTGCTGGTTCTATGTTCTGCTGTCGATCTGGTTACAGTTCAGTTTACTCTGATGACATGGATATACAGGAACGGCAACTTTCAGATTTTGCCTACAGTTTCACATGAGAATATAATGATGAAACCAGGTAAATAGTTCCTTAGTAGCTTTAATTAGTTGCCGGTACTATTCATTGGGAGGATTCCTGAAATATATGATGAATTTCCTGATTTCCTAATTCCCTACGGTTGTGGTGATATATATTTTCTGAGCCCTGCTTATCCCTCCCAACGGATTGTCCCTACTGATGTTTCCTGTTGGTTAAGTTAATATTTTTTTATGAGGGTTGCTTGCTTTTGAAGATAATTTCCCTGTTGATGCGAAATTATCATGTTGATTAATTGCATATTCTGTTGGAGGACAGCACACTGGTTTATTGCAAGTTAAACTGCTGGGTTCTTAGTATTTTTGGTCCTTGAACTACCTGTTATACCGTTGGGTTATTTCCTGAGTTTATTACTACTGGAATTCTGCTTCTATTTGGTTTGTTTATTCCTGAACACTGAAATTTATGGGATCCTCGGTCCCATCCCGCATCACTTTGGTATCAGAGCTAAAGCCGACCTATTTTGACAAGTTGGGGTCCTTAAGATGTGCGGGACACCCTGATTTCTATTTTGATGTCACACTACTGGTGGACATTCATGCCACTGTATTTTTATCCCGGTATGCAGGCAGTTGCATTTCACAATCCTTATTGGATTTAATTGCCCCAAGTTACTTGATAGAAGAGAATGGCAAGGTCTATATTCAATTTGACCGCATGGTTAAAGGTCGAATCAAACCTTGGACTATTAGATATGTTGAGGATGTATGGTGTGAAGTAGTCCTAGATGGGCACTTCATTATTTTGGGTTCCAATTGGCTGAATGAGCGCCAAGCTATGATTGACTCCACTTTTCAGTCACTTAACTTAAGGCCCAGAGATTACAAATATCTAAAAGAGCCGATAGTCATTGAAAATCTATGTCTCCAGCCACCTAAAGTTGAAAACAACTATCATGATACCTCCTCAGCTGAAACAGTGCATCTTCAGTCACACACAGTAGAAATTTTGACTGAATCCCTTACTGTTGACAACCAGGTTGTTGTTTATGAAGCTACTCATGAACTCATAGCTAAATATGAGTTAAAGTGTGCCATTGATATAGAAAATGAGCTAAAACATGCCCAGTATGTGGCTGATTTGACTCTAGAAACAAAGTTGAATGGGCAAAAATATTTGAGTATATTACCAACCTGATTTATGAACAACGGTGTATAGTTGTAATGGAGGTTGACATGGCTATCGAGACATGGCTGAATATAACAGTTTCAGATCTGGTACTTAATGGGATTTCCGATCAATCATATGACATGTTTTCTGAGTTGACAGCAGTCTCGACTATGGTCTATATTTCAGAAATCTCATATTTGAACCCTAGTTGTATGTATGACACAGTTTGGGTTACCTTCAGCAATCAGATTAGGAAATTCAATTGGTATTTCTGCTACATTCTCCCAGCTACATCGGCATTATTTTTAAGTTTTATAGTTTCAATTGGTTGAGGATGAGTTTTCCTCAACTAGGGGAGAATGATGGGGACCGAATTGGGGTTCAAAAACCGATTCATGATGAGTACCGAATCGGGACGCAAGAATCGATTAATGGTTTTCAAATTTCATGTAAATTTTAATTTTTGATAGATATTAGATCCATCTAAATAATTTTTTCCAAATTTTAGGATTTTTTAAAGTTGTCTAGTGATTTTTTTGATCTTTATAACCATTTTAGGTCATTAGTTGGCATTTTCCTATTTTACGTGGCTTTTCATGCAATTTTTCTCTTTTATGTTGTCTTGGCACCGCTGGGTTCTATAAATAGGACCCGACCCCCTCTTATGTAAAAAAGAGATGAATACATATTGCAATGCTTTCATTGGTTTCCGGTTTGCCCCTCTTTCACCTCCGGTGACTTAAACCCTTCGGGGCTTTCTCTCTCCCCGATGGCGATTCGGTGGGCTGCTTCTCTTCCTCCTTGGTGATGGCGAAAACCCTAGCGAGCTTCCCCTCTTCGATCCGCCTCCTCCCGTGGTGTTCTCACCGAGCGCCCAAAGAGAACTCTCCTCCCCTCCTCCCCCTCTACGGAATCTTCTTCAATCCTACTGGTGATTGACCCCTTCTTCAGCCGGTTCCGGCGAGCTCCTGTGGTGGTGTTCCATCACTTGACGGTGGTTTTCCTCATCTGGATCAGCTTGATCCCTCTCTTTCGGAAGTGGTTCGCCGACGAGCACCTGTGGAGAGTCTTCTTCACTCGTCCAGATTTCCTTCCCGTCATCGGATGCAGAATATGTGCTATGGTTCTAGAGTTCTGGGGTTCCGGTACCTCAATGCTACAACTATCAATGCTCCGTTGGTCCTCCTGGAGTTGGTCCCTGTTTCGTAAGGCCTTGTTTGAGACGCGAAGCTGATGATGACGAGATCTCTGATTTTCCTCCCTCGTATGACTCCAGTTTGTATCTATTCAGTCTTCATTGAAGGTCAGTATCAATATCTCTGAGGCTGTGGATTCCCTTGCTGGGTCTTTGAGTCTCCGATTGGAAGCGGTCCCTCCCACTCCGAGAAAGTTTGCATTATGCCTTATCCTCCCAAGGCACAGATGATTTTCGACCCTTCCCCATACTAAGTTCCTCCCTACAAAGCTATACTTGTTGTTCTCAACACTGTGGCTCCAACGATTGGAGAACTGGTCCATTTCCAGTTCAATTCCATCTGAGTGATTTTTGTGTTGTTTCCTTCCCGATTGCTCCGCGGCCGACCCCATCGCTACCTCGATTGCTCGTTTCCTAAGTTATAACCGAGTAACTAGTCCTCTTCCATGTCTATATATGATTTACCGGTTCTCCTATGTTGATTAATCACTACTATCACTGGAGTTATTTGGTATTGAGACTGGTCTTTGCTCCAATCAACACTTGTTGTTCTGAATAGTTGGAAACACGACCTTTTTGCTGGTTCTATTTTCTGTTGTCGATCTGGTTATAGTTCAGTTTACTCTAATGACATGGATCTACAGGAACGGCAACTTTCAGATTTTGCCTACAGTTTCATATGGGAATATGATGATGAAACCAGGTAAATAGTTCCTTAGTAGCTTTAATTAGTTGCCGGTACTATTCATTGGGAGGATTCTTGAAATATATGATGAATTTCCTGGTTTCCTAATTCCCTACGGTTGTGGTGATATATATTTTCTGAGCCCTGCTTATCCCTCCCAACGGATTGTCCCTACTGCTGTTTCCTGTTGGTTAAGTTAATATTTTTTTATGAGGGTTGCTTGCTTTTGAAGATAATTTCCCTGTTGATGCGAAATTGTCCTGTTGATTAATTGCATATTCTGTTGGAGGACAGCACACTGGTTTATTGCGAGTTAAACTGCTGGGTTCTTAGTATTTTTGGTCCTTGAACCATGGTATGCCGGGTCGCGACCCGGCCCCGACCCGGTCGGGTTTAGGCCCGACCGGCTCGGTCGCGACCCGGTCGGGGCGACTCCCCCGGCCGGGTCGCGGAGTCGTGGCCGGGTCGCGCGACTCGGTCCGGCAACGGTCCATGCGACCGTTGCCGGACCGTTGGCAACGGTCTCAAGACCGTTGCCAACGGTCTTGGGGGGCGCAACCCCCCCATTCAGCCCCACGGGGGCTATTTAAAGCCCCCAAGGGGCTCTCCTTACTCCCACCCCCCCCACTCTCACTCTCAACCTCTCATTTGTGCTCTCATTGCTCTCATTGCTCAATTTGTTTTTCTCATTTACTTAATTATTTCATCAAGCATTTCATTAGTTCATTTAGTATATTTATTTAATATTAGTTCCATTGATTAGTGAGTTAAGTAGTTTATTCTTTTTAATACTTATTTGCTTACTTGCATAGTTAGTTAGCTAGAAGATTAGTTAGATATTTAGTTTAGTAGTTACTTAACACATCATTAGTAGTAAGGAATATTAATTACTTACTTAATCCTATATTTAGTTAATCATTCAATTTATATAAATAAAAATATACTTACATTAGTAGTCACTAATTAAGGCTATTAGCTATTTAAATAATTAATTACTTACTTAATTAATTATTTACTTAAAAAATGTCTTCTCCAAGCCAAACAACCCAAACTACCGGCGCGACCCGGAGTGATCCGGCTTGGTTGCATTGCAATTTGATCTCCGTGGCGGAGAGAAAAGTGCAATGTAAATATTGCGACAAAGTAATATTCGGCGGTATTTATCGTTTAAAATTTCATCTTGCAGGCGTGAAGGGAAATGTTCTTCCTTGCACACGGACTCCGCCAGAGGTCAGAGCTCAATTTCGTAGGCACCTACAAGCGATGGAGCAAACGAAGGGAACTAGCAAAAGACATAAAGAGACCGTCCGAGAAGAATTGCAACAACCGGGGAGACGATCCGTACACATTTACGGAACCGGACAAGAGAGGCCGGATATTTTGGAGACGAAGAGTACGAAGGTATGGGAGGTGTTACTCATAAACGTTGTTCATTATTCTATTTTAAAGGATAATTAAGTAGCCTTGATACTTAAATGTTTTTTAAAAAGATGAACTCTCACGAGGGATGGAAGCAAGTCGAAGATCATTCGCCGAGGAAGACTTCTATAGACATACCGGCCGAATGACGGGTCGAGTGGTGCAGTGCCGGGAGTGGTCGAGGTAGCGGAAGAGGATCCAACAACCAACCGCAAGATCGGGTTCATGATCTCACACAAGACGACGACCCGGCAGTAGGCCCCGTGAATCCCGTAACCACCAGACCACGACAACGTCAAACAACAATCACGACGGCGATGAAGAACCTCAAATTATGTAAGGATAGGATTGGCCGGGCAACGTCAAGGTGGTTCTTTCACCACGGCATTCGGCAAATGCCGCGAAGGGACCATACTACGAGAACGATCGACACGATCGCGGACGTCGGGAGGGGAGTGCTCGGTCCAAACCCAAAGGAGATATACAATGTATATCTTCCTATGGAGGTGCAAGAAACAAAGAAGTACGTGCAGTCATTTGAACACATCTGGGAGGAACGAGGTTGCACGTTAATGACCGACGGATGGACCGGTAATTAAATTTTCGTTTACTCATTCATATTAGATGTATTAACATTCTTTTTTGGTATAACTTATTTATCATCTTATACTTAACAGTATTACTTGGAAGACTATGATCAATTTCCTAGTGTACGATCAAGCCGCACGGTCTTTTGGAAGTCGGTCGACGCATCAGGACAGGTAAAGAATGCAGAGTATCTTTACCAATTGATAGATGGAGTGATAGAAGAAATAGGAGAGAGCCGGGTAGTTCAAGTAGTCACAGACAACGCGGCGGCATACAAAGCGGCCGGTCAGATGCTTATGGTCAAAAGACCAAAGTTGTATTGGACACCCTGTTCCGCACACTCTTTAGATTTGATGTTGGAGGATATATGCAAGGATCCTCAAATAGACAGGGTAGTTAAGCTAGCCCAGTTTATTTCTTCATTTATTTATAACCACAACTTTGTCCTTACACTTATGAGGGAACACACCAAGGGGCGAGAGTTGTTACGGCCCGGTGCAACCCGGTTCGCCTCCCACTATATTTCCTTAGAAAGTTTATTGAGTCAAAGGAGAGCTCTAACTCAAATGGTCATTTCACCAGGTTGGGGTAGTTGGATGGCTAGATGTAACCCATCGGATAAGAGAAAGGGGAGAAAAGTAGAAGAGACAATAGAGAGTGGAGATTTTGGAAAGTTGTAAAGAAGACGTTAGACATCGTCCAACCCATAGTGAAGGTACTAAGGATAGTTGACGGAGATAGAAAAGGCATACATGGGGTATTTATATGATGCGATTGAGAGAGCCAAAGAAGAAATCTCCAAGACCGTGTCCAACTTCGCCAAGTGGTGGGATATTATAGATCGTCGCTGGGAGCGTACATTACATCAACCGATACATGCAGCAGGTATATTTTCTTAAACATTTACTAATCTTTTTATTAATCAAAGTTGTGTATAACTTGTTTACTAACACTATTTGTTTCGTAGGTTACTTTTTCAACCCAAGATACTGCTATAGTCCACATTTCAAGGCGACGAACGAGCTATTAGATGACGTGAAGAGCGTCATCCGACGGTTGCTTGGTGACGACGACCGGGCTATTATCGCTTGCAACAAGATGTATGATTACATAATGCGGAGTTATCACTTTGGAACGAGCGAGTTGAACGAGCCGTGATGATACTAAGTCCGGGTACGTAGAAATGTTTTTCATCACTTAATTAATTAAAGCTTACTTAGATAATAATGCACGACATTCAATTTATGCGGTGATTGGTGGATGGACCGTGGTAAAGTACCGGGGTACGAGGACTTGGCGGACGTAGCCATCGTGGTCCTAAGTCAAACCACATCGGCTTCGGCCGCGAGCGAAATTGATCTACATTCAAATTTCGATTCACACAAAGCAAAGAAATAGGTTGACATCAAGGAGGCTTGAAGACCTCGTGTATTGTCACTACAACGTGAGGTTAAAGTTGAGGAATTTGGATAGAATGAAGCGAGAACCGGATGGAACAAAAGAGTTGGATAGCGCGGCGGCGGGACGTTCGGTCGACGAGCCGCCACCGAAGAGGAGGATATCGATTTGGAACAAATATTCTAGGAGAAGAACTCCTTAGAAGCTTGGGTAAACGACCGAGAAGGGTTGGGAGAACCGGAGTTCAACCCCAAGACCGACAATGGGCCGAAGGAGTGCTCGACGATGTCCCTTTATCCGAAGAATTCCGGATCCCTCCCTCACTAGCAAAGCGCCGCAGGACCGAGAAGGAACTAGCCAAGGTACGCAAAGTAGGCGAAAAGGTAAACAAGTTATGACCGATCCTTTTGATATTGCGGATGCCGATACGGTCGAAGACGATCGAGAAGATACGCCGGAGCCGAACATCCGAGTGCGGTGCATCGGACGTCCGAGGATTCGTCCTCAAAGAGTAGCGGCGATGATGGTGCTCGATACGGGGGCACGGACACTTTACAAGTACAAGGGACCTCGGATCCTCCCATATCTCCTACCACGTCGCTACGTTTTACCGGCGAGGAGCAATATACTCACGCGACCCAAGATGCCGACCTTGGTAGAAGGCCGCCACAAGGTAGAGGAGGTCATCGTAGCCATGGAGTTGGAGAAGAATACCACGATGCCCCCGACTATGTGTATGATTCATCCCAAGGCTCTTGGTTCCCTACATACGATCAAGAGTACTGTGGAATGAATTACATGGAGTCATCGGATACTTCGATGCAATCGACCTATAGTTATGGTGACTCGTTTGGATCAAGTCTTAGGATAGTTTCCCGAGGGACAGACGAATATGATCGTCATGGGTACATGTATCAAGCCTTGGACTCTTCCCAAAGGACACGGAGAGAGTACATCAACTACCTACAAAGTGTACAACACATCATGTTGGAATAAAATTGATGCATTATTCATTTAAATCATGTCATTTAATTTATCCAATTTTTCTGTATTTTTTCAGATTTTTTTTCGCATTTTTCTTATTTTTTTGAATTTTTCAAAAAAAAATATTTAAAAAATAGGGTCGCGACCCGGTCGCTACCGGGTCGGCCTGGGGGTCCCGCGACCCGGTCGCGACCCCCGACCCTACCCTCCTTGCCTTGAACTACCTGTTATACCGTTGGGTTATTTCCTGAGTTTATTACTGTTGGAATTCTGCTTCTATTTGGTTTGTTTATTCTTGAACTCTGAAATTTATGGGACCCCCGATCCCGTCCCGCATCAACCAGCCAAATCCACTTCTGCAGGAACTATGTAGTTAGTCAGGAACTATGTAGTTGGAGATGAGAGGCGGTTGAGGCGAGGGCAGCCTCACCTAGTATCAAGTACCTGAGGCAAAAGTTTATTATTATTATTATTTCTATACATTTGGGAATTATTTGAAAGTGAGAAAGAACATACCTCTAAAAACTGAAAGTACATGTAAAAAAGCATGAAATATTTCTAAAAAATAAGAATATTTCTAAAATACAGTAAATTTATTTTAAAAAGCAGCAAATATATCTAAGCATACAGATAATATATCTAAAAAATAAAATATATCAAGAAATGTAAAAAATACATCCAAAAATGTATAAAAACATTTTTCTACGCTGCCAAACTTTGAAATAATAATTGAAATATATTAATCTGCCAAGTGGCAACAATTGAATAATAAAACAAGTTTGAAAGTGCGTTAATAACTAAAAGTTCAAGGCATCATTAAAAATATAGTTGAACATTGTCCTAAATCTCAAAGTACACAAAAGAAAACATGTTTCAATGCAATATCAATCTAAGTTAGAAATCAGAATCATCGTTAACATGAATTTTTCCATCGAAATCAGAAGTATCTTCATCAACGGCTAATCTCTTCCCCTTCTCAAGTCTTTGCCTTTTAGAGGTTGTTGCTCTGGTTGATGGACCATCCTTTTCTTCACAGGCAGTTGCTAACTCAACCTCCCTCTACATTAGTTCCTCTCCTTCATGCACAAGATCCTTGTCATCTTTAATAATTCACTCATCAGTCTCATTGATATCATCCAATAAAATAGAATCATAATTGAACTTCTCCGTCTTAAAATAGCATCTTTGATTATTTTGAATGTAGACATGATTGCTTAGCCTTTTTTGTTCCAACCTATTTCTTTTTTTGTGTACACCTATAATACAAGGTCAAATTTTTTAATGGATGATCGATCTTGAATATTACTTAAAATTTTTAAATGAAAAATTATGAAAAGAGGAACATTACTATTATACTTATTCAAAGGTACTTCAATTGCACTCACAACTATATGCCCTACAAGTAAGGCTCAATATCCTAATTGTCAATCTTTGTAATTGAGGAATCTTACTCCCCAAATCTTTCCACTAATTTGCTACAAGGAAAAAGATAGTTAATCAAATTAAAAAACACATGAAATGCTAAATATAGAAATAAAAATAAAATGTCAATCTGGAATGGATGTTTTTCTTTGTTTGATAGCCATATCTCTGCTAAATAGTCCCTCAACATCTCTATATGTATTAAACTATTTCATAATCAAATCTCGCTCATCGAAACTTTTAATTAGCTTTTTAATGCAATCATATAATCTTTGTTTTATTTCTCCATCACTCTCAACATTGGGGTACGAATAGTAGAATTGTGAGTTAAGATAATACCTCGTTATATGTAATGGATGATAGAGATAAAGATAGTTGTCTCATCTCCTATCAACAATATCCCAAATAGGACTATATTTGTCCAACTTATCATCCAAGACACTCTTAATGCCTCCATTTGCATGGTCCCTTGCTTTACAAATGTAACACATAGCTGGCCTTTCACCATCATATAGGCATAAAACAAACACATGAGGCTTGAAAATAAATAGAGCATAAACCACACCTCTCCAGAAAGTAATGTTTAGAATAATCTCATATAATTTTTTCTCCTTAGTTTGTTTAGCCTATCTCGTAGAAGCAATCTAATCTTCAGAAGTGAACATTCTTCTCAATTCATCCTTCGAGTTGTGTAGACTCTCAAGGTTTTAGTAGTTTGTTGCAAAACCTTGTACAAAAAAAATTATTAAAATGAATTAGAAAACACATTACAAATCACTATTAACATAAAAAAAGACATTTCAATAATTTATTTGAAATATTACTTTGTGACCACTGCCTTGCATAATTTTTTTTCATTTGTGAACTTCCTTGTGATGGCAAGAACCTTTGTACGAACATGTCATGACATGCTGTGGGAACCTTGATTAAAATTCTATTTATGTATGATGTGTTTCGAAAAGAGTTTGTGTTTGAAAATATCGACATTCAAGTTTTCCAACAAAATAGATAATAGCCAATAAAGATACTAGATAGTTGAGTGATATTAAAAGAGTATAGAATCGAGGTTTGTTTGGTTTGCATCACATCCGGTCCGTTGGGTTAATGTCAATGCCCGGTCATACCAAGTTGAGTTGACATTTGAAATGTTCGTTGAATATCCATATCAGTATACATCAAGTGTGGCAGTTGTTGTGCCATGTTCAATGTTGTCCAAGCTAAATGTGTGCATGTATATGTCCTTCCCATGGTGTAAAATCTCACTTGACCGGAAAAATTTTAGCAACATGCCGCATTGTTTTCCGATCAGTGTGGAATTTTTACCTGTCCTACATGGCATAGTCTTTTAACTTTCCAAGTAGTGGGAAGGGTCCGTCTGTAGTAGGAAACGTGTTCCATGCCTACGCCCGGGTCAGCATATCGAAAGCGTATCCAGACTAGCCGCCCAATAGTGTCCAGTGATGGACTAACTCCTTATTTAATTTTGTCATTTCGCCGTCAGATTTAATTGAGGTTTATTTTAAGTGTCCATAGCCCAATGGGCTAGCTTCATTCTCATGGCCAGATAAGGTCGACTTCATGTCATGTCGGCCCGGTTGGCCCAACTTCAGCCTCATGAGGCCCTAGCGGCCTGGTTTTGTCTTCAAGGGCTAGCAAGGCCTGTTTTGAACTTCCATGGCCAGCAAAGCCCAATTTGCACCATGTTTGGACCGGAGTTGAGAGCCACCATCTTAGACCTTGACCCATCATGTGAGCTAAGGGAATCATATTGTCACCCCCAACCCGGTCCTCACAAGGATCTGTCTTGTAACCTTGATTGGATCAGCACCTGTTTAGACTCTGCTCCACCACCAGTTTTGGGACCGAACCAGCACTTGTTTTGAGCTTCAAGCCGGCACTTGTTTTTGCACTTTGTCCTTGTTGTAGCAATGGGATAAGTGGGCCTTAGAGGAGCTGGAATGGGCTGGCTTAGGTGCTGGTTTGGGAGGGCTATTAAAGGGGACTGGTTTGGTGATGCACAAAGGGCAAGGGATTGAGGGCCCGCCCAAGTAGTCTTGGCCTGTCTAGTAGATTTTGAGAGTCTCAAAACGTCGACCCTCACCTTAAGCTCTAAAGGGGAAGAGAAAGAGACATTAAGGGTCTGTTTTTGGGGAAGGCACAAGGGGTGATTGAGAGGTAGCACAGGGGTTGTTTGGGTGGGTGACTTGATTCGGTACAGGTTGAAGGGCACATAGGGGGCCTGATTGTGGATGATTTTAAGGTCACACAAGGGGCCTAATTATGAATGATTTTAAGGGCACTCAGGGGGGCTGATTGTGGTACTCAGAAGGTCTGAACATTGCGGCACACAGGTGGCCTGATTTTGAACAGGTTTAGGGGGCACTCAAAGGGCCTGATTGTTAAGGGTTTTAGGGGAACTCAAGGGGCCTGATTGAGGGGTGCACTGAGGGCTGTTTAGAGGATCAACAAGGTTGTTCTTCTAGAGGCCAAACGGGGGTGCCCAATGGGGTTGTTTGCAGGCCATCTAGGGGCTGTGCGCATATGAACAGCTAGGGACCTGAATTAGGAACAGCAAGAAGTCCGAAATGGAGGTTGAATTGGCATGCTCATGGGACTATGGATGGAGGCATTGTGAATGGCCAAGGAGGAGGCCGAAGGGTAGAGAAAGAAAAGGGGAGGAAGAAAAATGAAGTGCTACATCTTTATTTCTCTACTCACCTCGTTTCCTTTCTCTTTTCCTCGTGCTGCAGGTGGTGCTGAAGATGGAAGGACTGTACGCCCTTCTTCTCCTTCTTCTTCCTTTTCTCCTTGTGCAAATGGCGCTGGAGAAGGGAGATAAAGTTGTTGATGTTGAAGGCCACCCAAAAGATGAAGAAGGCCTAATACTATTGTTGGAGTTGGCACACAGACTGGGTGGGCTAACTGCACTTCCTGTTGGCGCACCCTCTTGGAAGAAGCATGTTTCTTCTTCTTCTTGTTCATTTGGCACACCCAAAATGGGTAGGAGAGCTTGCTCACCTGGATGCCGAAAACGTCCAAACAAGAGGAAGAAGAGCTAGAGCAAGGTTGATGGCGCACCAAATAAAGGACTGAGCTGGAGTAGAGCTTCCGCAAGGTGCAGCTAGACTAGGTCGACCATGGCTAGATGGGGACTTATTTATGGAGCAAAATGGCGCTATCTGAAGGTTAGGATAAGACTAGAAGGGTAAGAGTCTTAATGGCTAAAGAATTATAATTTTACAAGACTTCTAATTGGGTAAATGAGACTTAACCATCTCATGGGTGTAAGATGACATGTGGCGCACCCTTCCCTATCTTTTAAGTGATTGTGTGCATACACCAGTTAAGAATGGGTTGAATTTCGACCAAAAGATGTCCATCTGATGGTTAAGATAAGACTTAAATGATAAGGCTCAAATGGGACATGGATAATGGTCAGTTAGGGAGAGTCCTAGTGCAAGAAGACCTCCCATCAACTAAATATATGTGAGGTGAGAGCTGGCGCACCCTCCCCTACTTTGTGGTGCATTGAGCCCACATGGCAGCTAGACAGGGGCTGAATTTTGACAAAAAGATGGCCATCTGATGGGATAAGATGATGTGTCAAGGATATTTTTGAATTAAGATAAAGATAATGCCCATGGAGATAGTGATAAGTTGAAGATAAGATAAGAGAGCAAGAGTCTTATCTCATGAAGATATCTTTAGCTAAAAGAATTCTAACCAAAGGATGAGGTGTTGGATGAGGATGAAGGAATTTTGGCCAAAGGATGAGGTGTTGGATGTAAGAGATGAAACTCAATCTAGTCCGTCCTTCTAAATGCTCCCGATCTGACAGTTATCATTGATTTCGGCCGAAAATTGATTTAAAAACACTCAGAATTAAATCAGAAAAATGTGGAATAATTCTTAATCACCATTGATCTTGTGCACCATCAAGATGTGTGGCCATGATGCCTTGAATTGCATCAAATCTTCTGTTACCGATTTTCCCGATCGGTGCGATCTCGGCTGTCGATAATGTCAGAAACTATAATTAGATACAATTAAATTCTTTCATTGGCCAAAACTTAATTCCAATGCATCAATATTCCCAAAATTATAATTATAGACTAGAAAATTGAAATTTTTAGCGCATAGGTTGCTCTGAAAATTATTTGGACCATCATGCCCCTGACACTATTTAATACAGGCTTTGGCCAGATTTAATAGTTCTCGCATATCTTTCCAACTGGTAGTCAGATTTTCAATCCGTTTCGAGCATTATCCAACTTTGTTTAACATTGATAATGTGGTAAAGTTGAAATTCTATGTTAGAGTCCCAACTTGTCCCAAAGTGTCGAGGGCAAAATGGTCATTTCAGCCTTCCGGTATCCGTTTTCCATGTTTTGAGTATCATTGCAAAGCTCTCGACTAGAGCTATGCAATAAGCACATTACCTTGGCCATTTATAGCCTATCAAGCCATCCCGAGACATTTTCAGAGCCTGTTTGCATCATCTGTACTTGAATTTTTCGAATCTAGGTCGAATTTTTGGACAGGCTTCGACATTGCTCAAATCTGTGTTGAGTGAGCTAAGCGGAAAAAATTGGTGCAAACACATAATTAACAATTGTGGACTTGATGCTTGACAACATAGAGGTATCATCTAACATCAAATCAATTCAATGGGCTGCACATACTGTTTAAAATAAGTGACGATGTATGAACATCAAAACTCTCCCTGTAACTACATAACTAGCCTCATTATCTATTACAATTTAAATGATATTTTTTTGCCCAACTTCTACCACAACGTTGTCCAACAAGTCAATAAACAACCATACATCTTTGGCTTGTGAAGATGTGTCCACAGATTTTAACAAGACTATGCCTATAGGTGTGTTTACTAAAAAAATTATCAATGTCCTTCACTTTCTATATGTCCAGATATTTGACATGATAGCTCATCAATACTTTACCCAACTACCTTTTTTCTTTTAAACTAATTCACGAATTGTTTCAATATCTTCTACAAGTAAATTTTCACAAACTTCATGATATGTCGAACCTTTCAAACAAGAGCCAAACTGCCCAATAGCTTCTAACATAGTCTAAAAATTATTCAACCGTATAGTGTTAAAAAGAATACTTACTTGATAGATCTATCGAGCAATGTATTGTACAATTATGTCCCTCTTTTTCTTCAAGTGCTTCTTATCCTTCACACTTTTCTCTTTGGACACTTCTGAACTTTGTCTAATAAACCGGTCTATAGGACTTCTCAAATGAGGAGGCATAAAAGATGGATCACAAGCAACTTGTTTATCTTCGCCTTTGGTGCTTCAATCTTTCTTTAATCTCCTTTACCAACAATGCAACCTTTTCAAATCAAACTTGTTTAACATGTTCCATTTGTTGCTTAATATTTTTTTCCCCTCCAATGTAGCCTTATTACAAGATGTGACATTTGTAGATAGATCAGCTATATGTTGTTTCAATCTATATATTCCACCCTTGTAATCCTTGTTACAAAAATTGCATTTAACTAGATCCCTGTTTTTTAAATCCACCAAAATCCAATATTTCCATTTGACATCCTTCGATTTAGGAGCATGTCTTGAAATTATAGGCACTGTTGTAGTCGGTTGGGTGTAAGTCTATTAACAAAAATAGATTAGTAGCTAAAATATAACCATGTGAAGAACAAACCAAAGGTTAAAATAAAAATGGAGAATGATGAAGAATGAAGAATGATAGAAAAACAAAAAAAATAAAAAATGAATAAACAAAAAAAAATCAAAAAAATAAATAAACTTCACCTGTTTAGGTCGTTGGAGATAGGTTCTCGCGGCACTAGTGGCTTCTCCGACAACTGGTGGTGGCGCCAACAATAGGCACTGGCACCGGAGTCTTCTCCGACAATAGGGGACAGGGAAGGGGGGCAGTTTCAGCAATCCATTGGGGTTTCTGGTCCGTCGGGGTGCAGAAAGTTGGAAGGGGGAGAGACGAAGACCCCTGCAGGAGTCTTTTAGTTGTATTGGATTTGGGCCTGGCCCAACTTCGATAGTGCTGAGACCTTCGCCTCAGCACATTGCCTTGCCTCAGCTGCCTAGGTGGATAAGGCAACCACCTCAGGCGGTTGCGAGCAACTTGCCTCGCCTCACCTCAGTGCCTAGGCACTTGAGGCAGTTGCCTTTGACTACATAGGCTAGGAATGGTCTATTCCAGGCAGGGATCGGCTGACCTAGCTGAACTGGTTTGCCCAGCCTAAGATCAGCAGGAATCAGCCAATTCCAGTCCAGAATTGAGTGAGCCTACCCTGAAACCTGCCAGGATTGGCCAACTTCAGCAGATTCAGGCTGAGTCACAGAAAATCAAGCCAATTTTGGCCAAATCACCGATAGTGGCTTCCCCCAGACAGGGCAGATCAGCTAGTATGATCCCCATTCTGATCAGTATCGGACTGGCTGGTTATGCGCCAATACTAGTTCCCTTGAGTTAGTGCTGTAACAGGCTATTGAGATCATGTTCTCTGCATGCGACCATTCTTGCCACAAGATAGAAAGGAAGGTCACGTTACTGTATTTCCTTTTCTTTTCCTCCTGCTTTTGTCTGCCGGCTTACAGGAACTAACAGTGAAATCTGCGTTGGGGCCCTTTTGGTTTGGCTATACCAATTTTAAACCGTTCACTATACGATAGATAGTCTCAATTTTTCAGGCATTAGAAATTTCAGACTGATAGGAAAACATCTGAACCAATGTTTGAATGTATCACTATCACCTAACTGGAATTTAAGGTAACTTGCTACATGTTTATTCTCAGAGAAAAAAAAAGTTAAAATCCATTTTTCATAAGAGAAATAATTAGAGACAAAATTAAAAATTAATTTATTCAAATTAAACCAAACCAAATGCCCCCATACTACCAGTCTTTCTTCTTTCCCTTCTATGGTACACTGCTGAGCTAGATTGCTGAATTGGCTGGATTGGATTGGACCCCTTCGACCTGATTTTGGCAGTAAGGACCATTCCAACTGGATCTCCCGTCAAAATCAACCTGAATCGATTGAATCGAGCTAGATCAGGGCCAGAATCAGTCAAATTGGCTGATTCCAGTGAATCGGCCCCTGAGCTGCCGCAGTTGCGGCAACCCAGCCACTGCAGCATCTTTCCTGCCCTATCAGGTAGGGAAGTGACCCTTACCGGGTCCAATGGGACCCCGTAAGGGTTAAGTCACTGGTTGTGACCCAATATGACCGGAACCGGTGACTTAGGATCCGGGTGACTTGACCCTTATTGGTCCCGATGGACCCGATAAGGGTGAAGACCGGTGCAGCGGCACAATGCCATGGCGGCAGCCAATACAGCCCCCTTTTGAGGCCAAAATTGGCCCCAAAGAGCTAGATCAGATTAGAGTCCAATCTTGGCCCCTATTCTATATTTTTTCCTTATTTTAGGATTTTTTAAAAAAGATTTAGGGTTTTATAAGTGATCCAGGCCAATTTCAGATCAATTTTTCAGGAATTGGTTGATCTGATCCGGTGAACCATGGGACTGAGATAGTTTCCAAGTGTCCTTGTGGTGAACGCAACAGGGTTTGCAGGATCAACTTATGTGAATCTAGATAGGCACATGCCAACCTTAGCCAAGGGGGAGCACAATCCAGAGGTGATTTCTGCCGGGATCAAGCTGGAATAAATGGATTGACCAGGAATCAGCCGATGCACCTAAAAACAGCCCAGATTGACCTGGATTAGGCCAATTCAGTTTGACATCGGTGCATCAAGGATAACTGTGTAGTGCAAATGGCCAAGGAACTGATGACATCAATGCACATCAAAGACTCACTTAATCATTAGGCTTAGGCTGAAACAAAAAGCCCCAAGAATAACAAAGTGGAAATGGCTAAAAAAGAGAAAGACATAAATGGTGGTTATCAGCATGCATAATACGATTGGAGGTAACAGGATACTCCATACTATTATAGTATTATCCACTACCCGAGGCCAAGCTATACTTAAGGGATGGCAATGTGGCATCCAAAGGAGAGGGCATATACAGAGGTCATGTGCCAACATCAAAGATCACTCAATATCATGGTTCTCAGAATCGGATGATTTGGATCAACTAATATATGTTACCCTGACTTTGTGGAGGAGGAAGGGAGTCAATCCAACTCCCGAACTGGCCGATCCAAGCATTTCCGACAGGAAAAAACTTGAAACATTCAACAAATGGGGTCAACCTTGAGCCTCAACTCCCCTCCCCCTGCACTGTAGAAGCAATAGCGCTGCTGCTGCCACTGTCCAATAATCTTACCGTCATCAGAGAGAAGTGATGCTTATCATGTTTGTCGGCCAATTTTCCACCCAAAATTCACCGATTATGATCCGAATATGCTAGAATTACTTTGGATCCTAGCTACTTTGAGTGAGTATCTACATCCTTGCATGGGATGGTGCTAAATATGATAAAAAATATGGTCGATGAACAATAGGATGGTAAATCCCGTGATATTGGATGGGATCATAGCTTTACGATGAATATGGCAAAAAGAGAAGTCCAATGTAAGTGGTATAGAAAATAAATAAATGTAAATATTTTCTACCTCAAACAAAAATATCGGTGAGATTAGTGGAAATGTATAGAAATGTGATCATGTTAATGCAAAACTATTAGAAGAGATGAAGACAAAACAAGAACATCTTAAAAAGAAATAAGAATTGAACAACAGAAAGACTTACATCCTGAGTTGGTACGACTCAGAATGTTAAAAAAATCTCAGTTAAAATTAATTAAGATAAAGTTAAATAAATTATAAAATAGGATTTACAAATTGATAAAATAATAAAAATAATGTTTTGAAATGATTATATTAAATTAAATTTTAGTAATTATATGTAAATTATCAACTCATTTTTAATAAAAATTAATATTTAATATGTATTTCAGAAATTATTAGATTCGGTTTCGATTTCGACAATGAAATTCAAATTAGATCGAAATCAGAATATAGTGATTCTGAAATTATCGGTATCAAAATCGGAATACCTTAACTCTTATCGGAATCGAAATCAGATCCTGGTAATTCCACTACCGAATCCAATTTGTTTGCAACCCTAGCTGTTAAGCATATAGTAAAACATATTTGCAAGTAGTTTCTATGTATAGCTTTATAAGTCACAACTCATAACTCTTTTTGCCATTTATGTTATTGTCAACTTAAGTTTAGCAATAGTTTTCTTCAGGTAGGTGTTCCAACTAATCAAGGAATGTCATCTCACTTAGATCTTGGTTTCACTAAGGGGGGTGAGAAAGGAGATCGATGAGATCTCACCCCATGTAACCTGGTCTGAATGAAAAAAATTCTTCGGGGGACTTTACCCCCCTATACCCCAAGGGGCGTTGCCCCCTTGACCCCCGCGACTTGACCGCGCAACTCAATTTGCGACTACTCTGCACCCCCCGTTTATGATAGTGTAAACATATTAATATATCTCATCGTCACTTATACTATCACATAAAAATGTGCTACAAGTTTAATACCATATTAGTATTTAAATAAGATTGTATGCAAGTTTTAATCTTTTAGAAACACAAAGATCATCTTTTTGGTATTAAGAGTGCTTTGTAATTATTCATTCACATAGTTGATGTGTAAATGTGTTATATATTTCCATATAAATTCATTGATGTACTCCTATTTTTATAAGATAATATGTTGTGTTTCATACACATATACAATTTAATCCGAGAATCCGAGATCCGATCACTCAAGATTTTTCTGAGATCTCTCCGAGATCTCTCCTCTTTCACCCCCCACCCCCCGAGACGAAGCCGAGATCCGAGATGGCAATCCTTGCAACAAATATAGCTATTTGTCTATATTTTTTGACCATAGTGAATGCTATTGTAGAGGCTAAATCAGGATTAAAAGTTCCAATCTCAAACAGAGTTGTCAAGATGACAAGGCGCCGACGATATTGAAGGGTGCCAAATCAACTTAGGCAACTAGATGACAGTTTAGGTGTCGCCTAGGCAGTCAAGACTGTAGCTAGGTATTTATATATATATATATATACACATATACATATGTATGTGTGTACATATAAATGTGCATAGATCTACCCTAAATATGGGAAGAAAAAAAGGATGTATACAACCCTAAAATCATAACATTGGGGTGCTATAAAACTATACAAGAAATTAAAATATCTCTACTAGATATTAGGAGAAGAAACATGAAGAAAGAAAACCGTAAAATTGTTCATTTGAGAAGAAATATTAAACAAGATAGTACCGGAGGTGAAAGACGGGAACAAGAAAAGAAGAAGCCTCCTCTAAGCAATGAAGGACAACGGTGACTACACCTCTTCATAAAAGCTCTATTGCGGTCAGCACATTCGGACTTGTTGGGGAGCGGTTAAGTTAAAACGGTGAACCGGTTTGAGTAAAAATGGTTCACCGGTCTTGCTACCCAAGTAGTCAATCAACCTCCCACCCGTTTGCCTTTATCGGCCTTCGTAAGGCGATTGTCAGGCACTCTTCAAAAGAGCACCTTTACGCCTAGGTGCCGCCTAGGCGTTCGTCTTGACAACAATGATCTCAAAGTACATTTACGAGGCTAAACTTGATGCGGAGGATGATGAAACGAAGTTTTGAATTAACAAATTTTATTGGTTTGAAAAGAAAGAGATTGTGCTATTATGTCGAACAGATATACAAAAATCATAAGGTGTAAGATCAACTTCCTCGTATATTATTCTAAGTGTACAATATTTTTTAAATCTATTAATGTGTATCAAGTTGCATTGAAAATTCAAATTATCTATTCTCCTTATAAAATATGGTCTTGTGAGTTGGTGAAGAAAATATTGTAAAGTTTTTATAGATAATGGGCATTCCAATAAGTCTCTGGTAGAAAGTTGATGATTTTTTAGTACCATGTGGAACATATTCTATTGACCTCGTGTCAAAAGATATTATGATGTAAACTTCTTTTAGAACAATTGTTAGTCAAACACAACTGATCACATTGTTTATATACAATCATCTCAATTTGCTTCACATCGCAAAAAGGCTCACTAACGAGCATGATCTCACTAGGCTTGGCTTTACTAAGTATGTCACGAATTTTATTACCTAGAAGAACTTAAGTATACTCAGACATTCATTGTTGTGATTTACTCATTTGCCATAGTATATTGATTAAAAAAGATGATTGCATAACAAACATGGTTGTCAATACGACAAAGTGACCAAAAGTCCATAAAAGATGATTGCATAACAAACATGGTTTTCAATACGACAAAGTGACCAAAAGTCCATTTACCACTTAAGTGTCCACTTAAGCAGTAAGACTAATTGCGGCAGTCAATAGTTGGCCCAATAAATAGAACAAAAAAATCCTAACAATAAGACATAAAAATCAATTTTATCATTTCACACAAACAATTAATAAACTAACGAGACTTGACCCTAAAATTAAAATAGTACACACCATACAAGATATAGTTAAAATAGTCTTCCCTTACATGGAAATAGAAAATAAATACAAGTATATAGCCAATACAAGTTAAAATACAATAAAATATTAAAAGAATATACAAGTTAAATGGGTCGAAGGGGAGGTGGAAATAAACTAGGAAGACAAAACGGTATACGAGTTAAAACGAATAATACATTATTCAAAACTAAAAAAAGGGCATAAAAGAAGTTGAAAATAGGCTACGACGAACAAGATTGGCATAATAGGCAGAGGGATCCAGGCTGAATGAATCCAGATCCTGCCTTTACACGGATAAAGTGCTGCCACTCAAAGTGCCCAAGCGAACACTCTTTTAATGGCCAATAGAACATAGGCTTGCTCAAGCCCCGAAATTTCGCTCAAGCGCTTAAGTGCTCGCCTTGACAACACACATAACAGAATGGATCAACTTGAAATGTTGACCATGGTTCGCCGGGTCGGCGACCCGGTCGGCCGGGTCGCCCGACCCAATCGGCAGGGTCACCCGACCTGGCCAGTTTTCGGGTCGACCGGCCCAAAAACGACCCTGTCGGGCTGACTCCAAGCCGGCCCGGCAGGGGGTCGTGCAACCCAACTTCAGGTCACGCGACCCGGCCTAGGTCAAATTTTTTTATACTATTATTATATGCTTAAAATTTTTTCTTCCCCTTCCCCGTTACCACCATTAAAAAAAAATTCTTCGGAGGGCGTTGCCCCCCTGATACCCCCCACAAGGGACGCTGCCCCCTTGACCCCCGCGACTTGACTGCGCAGGTTGATCCGTGACTACTCTGCGCCACATTTAGTAATAGTATAACAATACTTCACTATCACTTATACCATCACATGTATATAAGAATTTTAATCATAAATATGTGTTATATACTTAAATTTTATAAAGATCTATTTTAACTCTCTTCTCTTTCATACACATCATCAAATTTGTCAAGAATAAATATTTTTTGAGCGTCCCATTTATTGATTGTAAAATAATAATTTACTATCATTTATATTATTATGTATGTTTAAAATTTATAATTATAAATATATGATACATCTTAAAATTTATAAAATTGTTTGTTAAGTATCTTTACCTTCTCACTTAAGATTAACTCTTTCCCAACATATATTAATACAACATAATCACAAAAAAAATCATATTTACTTGTATACATAGATAAACACTCATATTCAATTATAATATAAAAAATATAATTATATTTATTATATATTTTATGTATACATAAATATATGACATAAAAATTAATGTTTCTATATGTTTCTTATTTTTATATAATTTTTTATAATATAATAAATAAAATCCAACCCCGTCCAACCCGGGGTCGCGACCCCGTCCGACTAGGTCGATTTTGGGGCCGACCAACCCCGGGCCGACCCCCGACCCTGCCTTCCTTGATGTTGACCATGATGGAGCATCTTATCGTTGATATTCATTTCTGGGAGAGAATTCATTACTACTTGCATTGCTACTTGTCCATCGTAGAACCCATTGTACAAGTATTGAAATTAGTTAATTCTAATGACAAAAATTACATGAGATATTTTTACAATGCAATTGATAAAACAAAAATAAAAAATACGCATCCAAATGGTTATAAGAAATAGTGAAAAATCATTTATGCAAGATAGGACAAGATTTTGCACCATGATGTTCAGACAACAAATAATTATGTCTGTATAATTATGTTCAATAGTCAATTTAAATAATACTTAACTATATTTCTTTATTGATAGATATGTAAGCAAAGAAGGTGCAATGCCACCATTGTAACAAGATTATGTTCGTTGAGATATTCTAATTAAAGCGTCGCATTGCCAAGAAGAAGGAAAATATCGGTCCATGCACTAAAGATAATAAATTACCTTCATATTTAAGATATTTATAACAAAAGGTGGCAACTACACATAAAAAGATCACCTGAACGGAGATTTCTCGCCCTTTAAAACATGGAATCAATATTCACAACATCGGACAAGGGCATGCTGAAGATATGTTCAATTTAACTTTTAATAAACTTATTCTATTTTACTTTATGTTCTTTAATTTATTTAAAAGACAAGATGATGCATGCTAAAGAACCTAGCTATAAGTCTTTTATGGATGAAGATATGTAAAAACAAATAGAGAGATATATAGGACAAGACCCTAGTAGTTGACAAGAATCTTCCAATGAGCCTCAATGTGAGATCTACGATCTCACAAGAGGTGATAACCCATGAATACGTTCCTTAGATCCACATTATCCGTGAGTGAAAGAGATTTAATCATCTGAAGAATAAAAAATGCAACAATGAGAAGATTGAAAGAATCATTTCTAAGTAATGTTTTATAATAACAGATCCACCAAAACTCCAAAAGATGTGTATCATGAGAACATGACTAACACACAGATGTTGGTAAAGGAATTCATGAACCAACTATAAAAAAATAATTTACAAGTATTTATCAATAGAGGTAAAAGATAACAGGAAATACATAAAGACATTTAGATGTATACGGAATAAAAGAATATACACACTAATGACTGATGACTGGACGAATATGTTTAATACTTTGTTATCTTATAAACTTTGCAGTGTTAATATCTTAATTGTTTTAAATCTTAATCTTACTATTGTGTTGTTTTTTAATGGAAATTATTAAGATCATGATCAATTTTCTAGTTTATTGTTATGTCAAAACGATTTTTTTAAGTCGGTGGGCACATCTTGTAAAGTGAAAATATCGAATACTAATTTGATAGATGACATAATAGATGAAATAGAAAAAAACTATGTTGTTCAAGTTGTCATGGACAACGCAATTGCCCGTAAAATAATTAGACAATTGTTGATGGTCAAGGCATCATATCTATATTGGGTATCATGTTCCAAACGTTTCTTAAATCTAGTACATTTGCAAAGATCCACGGATTAACAGAGTAATTAAAATGGCATAATCTACTTCATCTTTCATCAACAACGACAACCATTAAACTTAATGAAAAACTATATAAAATAATAAGAATTATAAGGCCAAGTGCAATGAGATCTGAATCATATTATATTTCACTTGAGTATAGCATAGTAAAGACGTAAAGTTGGAGGACACGTCTCGTAAAGGGAAATATCAATCACTTAATTAATTTAATAGATGACATAATGGATGATACAGAAGACTTTGCCTAAGTTGTCATAGACAATGCAATTGTCTATAAAGTTGATAGAAGAAAATTTGTAAAATTTACAGGAGGGCCTTATAAAGAGAAAGTTGCTCTAGAGTCCCAAGTGCCTAAAGAGGTGAATATAAACAATATTTTTCAGGAGAAACACCCACTTTCTACATAATTAGAGGAGAGAGAATTGAGGGAACCACCAAAGTTTTGACCTAGATGATCATGCATGGCCTGAAGGGGGAGCTTGATGTTGTTGAGGGTGAACCTATGGAGAAGGTTGTTCATGACATGCAGCATATACCACCCCAAACTTCAACCCCAGTGGTATCCCAAGCCCCATCCCTACCCCTAGCCCTAACCCCAACCCTAGCTACACAACCTACTCCAACAAAAACAAAGCAAATGGCACATAGGCCGCACAGGCCTTTTACAACATTCAAGAAGATATATTAGCATGGCCTTTTACAACATTCAAGAAGATATATTAGCATGGTTTGAACCTACGCACTTCGTCCCAGTTAGAAGAAGAAAAACCTAAAAAGAGAAAATTAGGCAATGTCATGTCATTAGAAACGGTAGTACCACCCAAGGAAGGTGGGGTCGGGGGTCGGCCCGAGGTCGGCCGGCCCCAAAACTGACCTAGTCGAATGAGGTCGCAACCCCGGGTTGGACGAGGTCGGATGGGATCGGATTTTATTTATTTTAATATAAAAAGTTATATAAAAATAAAAAAAAATAGAAATTTTTTTATACTATATATTTATGTATACATAAAATCTATATATAAATATAATTATATATTTTATATTATAATTGAATATGAGTGTTTATCTATATATACAAGTAAATATGATTTTTTTCTGATTATGTTGTATTAGTATATGTTAGGAAAGAGTTAATCTTAAGTGAGAAGGTAAAGATACTTAACTAACAATTTTATAAATTTAAGATGTATCATATATTTATAATTATAAATTTTAACCAAACATAATAATATAAATGATAGCAAAATATTATTGTACTATCAATAAATGAAACACTTAAAAATAATTATTCTTGACAAACTTGATGTGTATGTGAAAGAGAAGATTTAAAAAAAAATTATAAAATTTAAATATATAACACATATTTATGATTATAAATCTTATATATATATGTGATGGTATAAGTGATAGTGAAGTATTGTTATACTATTATTAAATGCGGCGCAGAGTAGTCGTGGATCGACTTGCGCGGTCAGGTCGTGGGGGTCAAGGGGGCAGCACCCCTTGTGGGGTATTAGGGGGGCAACGGCCCCTGAAGAAATTTTTTTATGGTGGTAAGGGGGAGGGAGAAGGAAAAATTTTAAGTATGCAATAATAGTATAAAAAAATTTGGACCTAGGCCAGGTCGCTGGTTGGTTAGTCGGCCTAGCGAGGTTGTTTTCGAGCCGATGGACCCAAAAACTGGCCGGATCGGGCAACTCAGCCAACTAGGTTGCCGACCCGGCAAACCATGGTACCACCTCAGAAGATGATGAGGAAGAGTGCATACCACCACCGAGTCTACATCGCCTTCACATAAAAAAGGTGGTGGTGGTGGTAGACGAGGAGGATTCAAAAGAGGGAGATCCGAAGGAAAAGGTGGTGGTTCTATTTCTAATGCACGTATTAGTGATGTAGGTGCATTAGATTTGGGCTCCATACAACATTCTAGTGGAAGAGTTTGCAGTAGTCAATTATCCAGAAGTGGCTTCTCCTTCAAGTTTTCATCCTTACTATTCATTCACAAATCCTCTTCAAAAAACAACTTACAAGTTTAGCCAGAAGGTTGAATCACTATTTTTATATGGGCACGCACAAATCATGAGAGATAACAATGAACGTAGTACTTATGAGCATAACAAATTTACAAAAATAATGATGACACCCAATATCACCAATTTTGGTGAAAGGTATACCATTTGTTTCACTATCATTTGTCATGAATATTTTAAATTTGCAATGATCATGTGTTATCATTATTATGGCAGGTTAGACATTAGATTTATATTTTTAACAACTTTTTTTAAAATGTTTTTTAATTTTTTAAAAATTTCAGAAATTTTTTGAATTTTTTGAAGCAAAAAATTATAAAATGATTCTGAATTGGTTTTTCTTCTTGATAATCAGTCGAATCGGATCGATTCAATCCAATCCAAATAGGATCAACCCTACCAATTCAAATTCTGATTCTGATTCTAGAATCCTTGATACTAAACATCAGATGATTCAAACATCAAAAAGCAGTGACAATGGAGTGGGGAACGAAGAAAACACCGCCACCACTTCTGGTGGACAAAGTATAACAGATCTGAAGATCTACCCTACAATCACACAGCACTTCACTGAAAAGGAGAATTACACGCACATGATGCAAGATGCAGACAACAATGCAAGGTCACAAGATGAAGGTGGAGGAGATGAACACACACACGGGAGTGGAGGTCAATACTATGGACACTCCACCTATAGAGTCGATTCATCCCAAGACTCTTAGTTCCCTATATATCACTAAGAGGATTATGAGATGAATTAAGGAACCTCGTCAAACACTTTGATACAGTCCAACTATAGTAATTATGGTGGTTCTTGGAGATCTTCTAGGGTTAATTTTACAAGAGAATGATAAATATGATCGTTATGTATACCGTGTACAAAATAGAATGATAAATATGTACTCAACTTGAATGGTGGAGAGATTACAGACTCTACAAAGTAGAAAATGTAAGATTAGAATAAAAAAATAAAATTGATTTCTAATCATACTACCTTTTTAAAATATATAAATAATATTTTTTGTCATTCTTTTACAAATTTTTGAATAAATGAGGATCGGACCAAATGCAACACAGTCCAATTAGGTTGAGTCTAGGCCAGGCCAACAGCAACTAGATCGGCTCTGGGCCGGGCCAACCCGGTCCCAACCCAAGACCCCCCCCCCTCCCCGCCTTGTCTGAAGTAGCATCATAAGACTTACTGTACATAGAGTATGGATGTGGCTAAGAATAAAAAGAATTGCTCAAAGATATGGAAAGCTTTTAGGCCCAAGATATTATGATTAGTGCTTCTTAATAGAAATAAGTGATGAAAAGAAATTAAAGTTCCGGCTCCAAAATAGCTAGATCGGCTTCAAAATAGCAAGATCAGAACGGAATCCGATCTAGCCTCTTATTTTGTAGTTTTTTTTCAATTTTTAAGATGTTTGAAGAACTGATCCAGACCAATTAGATTGGTTTTTCTCTTAGAGAATTAGTCGATTTTCCAATTCAATCCAGATCAGAATGGGAATCGGTTTGTGATCCTTGTTTGTCTTATGGTCACTATAGATCTATCTTCTTGATAGATGGTTTTAGGCACAACGTACTTTTTAATTTTGTACATCTGTCATTTGCTTTCAGTTATTAATGAATTGCATCCATTTTGCTGGATTGCTTTAAAAAAATGCAATCCTTCAAGAGACCTAAAAACCTTGGCACAATTCCCAAAGACCTTGGCACAATTCCTTCATATGCAAAAAATGATCTAAAAACATGGTTGACGGGACTGCAATAAACGCAGAGCAAGACAAATAAATATCATGTTCAGCAAAAACGACAAATGAATATAGAATATATGCTACCTGGTGCTTGATGCCAGTTCAAAGTCCCATGTGTTTCCACAAGAAGATCCACCTGCATCCCCATTGGTGAATTCGCCCCCATAACCAAATAAAAGATGTAATGAATACAATACTCAAGCATTAATGCATGATGAACAAGGAATCAGGTGTCTAGATATTATTTGAGTGTCCAGAAATGCTTAGTACTTGATATTAGAAATCCATTTTCCCTTGTCATAAAGCATAGTTTCCCAAGGCCGCCAAGATGCTCTGTGTTGGGCTCATTTTACTTCAATATAATTTAAATGAGTTAAATATCTCAGAAAAAATAACTAAAAATTGACATGAATGTAGAAAAACCATCTATATGATCCACCCAATTAATTTAGGATTAAGCCCAAGTTGAGTTGAGGTGACATGAGGGTGACGTGTAAAGTTGATTTCACTTTTTGTAATACCTAATGCCCTTTTTAAAAGAAAACCATATAAAACAATAAGAAAACCCTAGCCTCTCTCTCTCTCTCTCTCCACTATCCTATCTCTCTTCCTCTCCCAAACCCTCTCTTCCATCCTCTTCTATGAAGAACAAGCCTCTCAGTCAACCAGCAAGCACATTGATGTCTTCCCCTCTTAATCTCTCTATGGCCTCTCTTCCACTCCAGAACTCTTCTCCGGTAAGCAAACACCCCATCCACTTTCATTTCCCTTCTCAGCATTCTTCCTTGCACTCCCCAGTCCCCACCTCATTTTCCTGTCATTCTTCTACAGCCTGATGGTACACACGCAATGAATCCCCACAGCAAATTTGAACCAACCTGCAATGCAGGAATGCCAATTTGGATCTCAACCTCACCTCGGGTCCTCAGGATGGATAACAAGTCAAGATCTCACAATATTCTCACGACATTTGACTGGGGTCTGAGCCCTGTCATTGTCAGGTCCAAAAACCTAGATCGGCAAAAATGTTTTGGCATTAAAGCCAGCTCCATCCGGCACTGCTTCCCTCTTTGGAAGCTACAGCACTTCTCTTCTCATCACTCTCAGGTCCTCAGATCTCAGTAGCACATCAAAACCGATAAGCTTGTGAGGATTGTCAAGATTGCATTCCATGCACGCAGTCGGTAACCACCACAGCACTCTGATGTCCTCAGTGCAACATTGGCACTCCTTTTCATAATATTAAGGCCATCTGGCCAGCCTAGCTTGCATCATGACTAGGAGACCATAAAGGAGACCACCATCCCATCTGTGCTGTGGGCTCTTTCACCCATCAGCAGACCTAACAAAATGGCACCTTGACCACCTTCCAAACATTCCTGTGAGCTCAGGCCACAGCCCTTTCAAGGATTTCCGAGGCAAGGTCAGCCATGATCAATCCTGACATGAATAAGGATCCTCTGTTCTGCTGGAAGCTCAAGCTGGTACGACTGACTGCCCAGGTCAGGAGGTGCTTTCATAGGATGCCTGCTGCTGGCCACCGCCAGCTGCTTTCCCACCATGAATCCACAAAGATTCCTTGAATCCACTGGCAGGTGGTGGCTTATGTCTTCCCTGCCTGTTTCAGGTGGGGAAAATGAATTTTTGGACCCCTCGGATCTGCTATATGGCATATTTGGTCCCCCCTTCTCCAAGGCTTTTTTGTCCCCCCTTCCACTCCCCATGGTCTCTCCCTATTACCCCCTCCCTTCTCTCCTTCACTACTCACCTCTACCACCTATTCTCACTCATCAACCCACCATCACTTATTCCTGCCTCCACACTCCCAAGTCTCTATCAATCTCCACTTGATGACTATCTCCTAACCTATCCACACCTGTCACAGCTCTGCTAGCTCAATGTTGCTTCGCTGCTGCAGCTCACTTCCTCCCTGCTTCTGTTATTGGAGTTCATCACTGCCAGCCAGTGAAGCTAAAGCACCCACGTGCCAATTTCCAAGGGTGGTGCCAGGCCTTAGTATCCCTATTCCAGAAGTAGGCATAAGGATAATGCCAGTGATCATCTTCCTTCATAAGCAGCACCTACCAGCCAGCCAACGTTCCTCACATACAATTCTTAAGCCACGAACATGGATGGCTAGTTCACAATCACAACGGTAGCTATACCCCCGTATGCAACATCAACAGCAGCAAAACAACTTGCCTGCCATCACTATCCACCAGCAGCGCAATTCCATGCCAACCAAGCATGTGGAAGCATGTGCAGTGCCTCCAGCTGAATAGGCGTTCCCCAACTGCATTACTGGCCACCTGTTCCCAGAAAAACCCTGCTTATGTATGTTAAATGGTCACAGAATTGCCAGACAGCGGCTACAGAAGCATCACTCAGACTATCCTATCATCATCGTATTATAGTGTGTTTACAATGTTTTAGGGGGGAGGAATTGAAGATTTTACAGTAAATGAACTGTAGAGAAGATCATATTAATGGCTATTTAACTTTTCTAAAGCACACCCAAATAAATGGGAGGCAGTTATATTAATTTAGAAAACCAAAAAAGTCCATGTCAGCAGGAAGGAGCATAAGAGGAAAGACGTGGAGGTTCCATAAAAAAAGATAAGACAGAAGAAAGTAACTGGAGGGAAGGGCCAAAGAAAGACCCAAGCATCTGCAAAACACAACTACACCAGATGACAAAGACACAAGATGACACCAAACTAAGGGAAGAACTTGAGTAGGATATGCAAACTGAGTGTAGCAGAGGGTGAATGTGGCATGGTGAGATGCGTGGCAACAAGGCTTGCTTGCGGGCATGACAAGCCGACGGATGGGGGCTTGCTTGTCAACATGGCTTGAAGGTGATGGGGTGACGCTGGTGTGATGTTTGCTGGGTTTGCGCGAACAATGACACAGCACCACAGCAGGTTTGCTGTTGCAGTGCGGGGGTGTTGCAGCACAGGGTGGGACAATGTTGCTATGGTGCGGGTGCAACACAGAGGGGTTTTGGCAGGCAGAATGTAACGAGCGCAGAAGGGGGTGGCTGTTGAGCACAGTAGCAGAATGACACAGTGAGGTAGATCAATCAGGGGAACGACAACACTAACACCAGGGCGCAGCATCAGAAGGCGTACACATATGTCGAGCTTTGATGCATGGAATGCGCAAGAGTGGTAAAGCAGGGTTGTGCTGTCGGGATGCACGGTGCTTCTGCACAGCAGTTGCGTGGGGCAAGTCTGTGCTCAGACAGCCATGCAGGGAAAAGGACGAGGTAGGGCTGGTGCTGAGACTGCAACTACGCGGCGGAGTGCCACCCTCAGCAACACAGGCTGAGTGCAATGCAGCAGATGGCCTGATGCACAGCAGCTGCTGAATGCAACCGGAAGACTCCGCACATCAAAATTGCAGGAGGCCAGGGCGAGGGTGATGGTACGGTTGGTCATTGCGGCAGATGATGCTGCACCAAGGGGGAGGCAGTGGCACTGCTTAGTTGCAAGAAGAGAGAGAAAGGTGGCATAAACAGGGGAGAAGGAGATGCTGAAGAGAGAGACCGGGGTATTCCTTCCCGGATTAAATTTTGATCGATTTCCTGTTATGCTGGTTTCCTTACATAACTACAATGCTAACCATCTAAAACTCTTTCCACCGAGATTTTTATGTATTTAATTTTTTCTACCAGATATTACATCTTCCCTATCTGTTTACCTGCCTTGGCTATCTTAAAACCATTGTTCTTGCAGATTGCCAACTACAACCTGCAGTTACTAAGGAACTCTCTGATCACATTCTCTTTCCCAGAGAAAGATAGCTCCAACAGTTTCCTCAGGAGTAAAATAGTGGTATCATCTCATAGTTGCAGAGGTAACAGCCAAAGGCAATTCCGCTAGAGCATCTAGGTGCAATGACAGACCAAGAGAATGAGACTGATGTAGGAGGTCAAGAGAAGCCAACAAAACCTCCTTAGACAGCAGGAACTAATGACGAGAAAAGACAGATTCTGAAAGAGGGCCTAGATGCAGCATGGTCCAATCTGTCACTTGTCTAACAGTGGAGAGGGAAGACAGAAAGACCTCACTCATCTAAGGAAGAAGAGGTGCATTCAAGTGCAGTGACCTCCAGACCAAACTGGCAGTGAACCAACGAAAGAGGGAACTCAAGCACAGAAGCTCCTGCAAACAGGTCATGATGCACTGCTTATTGCAGAGAGAGGTCGGGAAAGGTGCCCAGGTGAACTGGTATTAAGAGCTGAAGCCAATATGTTGAAATCCAAGCCGGATTGGTTCAGACACCCAGAAAAAAGAATTGAAAGGTGGCAGTCCCCGACATGCTATGAGAAACAGCCCAACTTTGAGAGGAGGAGAATCCTCCTCTCTGACATGGCGTCCAGACAAGGAAGATTCACCAGATCCTCAGTCAATAGAACTAGAAGGAAACGCATCCCACCATTTGACCCATCACCAACTGAAGAGAACAATACAACCTCTAAAAATAATGTCATGTTTCTGAAGTGACTTTGGCCCTTTGCCAAGGACAGGAACAGCTGATCAAAGCAGACTGTCACCCCCACAGATTATGGCTGTCCTCTCCAGCGAACCTTCCACACCAGAATTGCTTCCTATCCCTCAGGGGAGAGCAAGTCATCACCCATCACCAGTTGTGACAGGACCCAGAAGCACATTTCACCAGAGTATTGATCACGGGATTGGAATCAGGACCAGAACAGAACTGGATCGGCCAAATTGGCCGATTCTTTAGAAAAAAAAATCGATTCAGAATCAGTCCGAATCAAAAAGCCCTAAAAAGAATAAAAACACAAAATATGGGTCTAAATCATATTCCAGTCCAATCTAAGCCCATGTTAGCAAACGGAAAAAATGCGTCTAAATCAGATTCTGATATGATCTAGACCCTTTTGGGTCAGAATTCGGCCCCAAAATGGAACGTGTAGACTGCCGCCGTGGTGCCAGGCAGGGAAGCATTAGGCCCATTGGGACCAGATCCAGTGACATGTGGATCAGATGGCTTAAATCACAGGATCCAACCATATCCATGGATTGCAGAATAGCCAGAATCGGATTGGAATCGGCTGATTCTGGAATCCGATTGTTCGATTATGATCCAATTATTGGCTGAAGAACTGATTCCCTTGATAATTCTGGAGGAATCGGTCGATCCAACCGATTCCGCTTGAAGGATAGGGTTTTCGATAACGGTTCGATATCGAGTCCGATTTGGACCTTGTATCGATTCAATTCTAGCCCTAAAAGGCCGAAATTGGCCCCTTCATGGCTAGAACCCTTGCGGGCTCTTGGTTGAAGGCAATTCCCAATGGCAATTCTTGCAAAAATTGCTTGATTCAACCCCCTGCAGCGCAATTCAAGTGGAATTGGTCGATTCTGTCACCAATTCCAACGATCCTTCAGCGATTCCAGTGATTCTTTTAGCTAATTCCAGTGATCCAAGCTCGATTCCAGCTCTATTCAAGTTGTTCTATCATCATTTGAAAGTTGATGGTAAGATTTCTTCGCTGGAATCCACAGTACGCTCATTTTTACACATTTTCGACGACTCCGTAATCACTTAAATGGGCTATTCTCTTCCCAAATTGCTCCAATCAGGCCATGTCTTCAAAATTAACATCTTATTGATAACATTTCAGTGCCAGAATGCCTATACGTTAGTTTTTACGGTTTTCTGACGATTCTAAAGTGGTTTTAACATAACGAAAACTCCATCTAACGGGCTGTTCTCTTCCCAAACAACTCCTAAACTAATCATATGCATATCTAACAGCAGGTATGAATTGTTTACGTATATTGCAGGTATAAGCAATGACTGATCACAATGATGATGTAGTGGCGGCACGTCATTTTGACATCGGTTGTGAACATTAGCAGATAATAGACCTATCAAAAAAATAGTCAGATGCAAGTGGTGTGGAAAAAAGAAATGGGAGTATGTTTTGGTTCAAACAGCACATTGTCGGAGTAGGTGGCAATGTCAAAAAATGTGATAAGGTACCTAAGGAGAAGAGTGAAGAGATGAGAGGCTTCCTTATAAGAAGAGCCTCTCAATGGGAGATTAAGATTGAAACAGAGGGAAGAATTGCATGATAAGTTCCTTGAGAGGAGGGGAGAGGTGTCAACCCACAAAGGAAAAAGAAAGGGCAAGGCAAGAGCCAAACCGGAGTCAAAGAGTGAGGACTCATCCAAGACTCCGAGCTCAGGAGAGCTAGGCATGCTAGCAAGGGTGCATCAGCAATGAAGAAAGAGAGGAGGAGAGGAGTAGGAGGGTCCAGAGCTGACCATGTTTTTGACCGGTCAGCATCGGCTCAACTTACCCAGAAGACTGAGGGAGGGAGATAGGAGCCACTTTGTCCATCTGAAAGTACAAGATTTACACTGACCGATGAGTATCTTTTTGGGAAGCAGAGTGCCTCACAGATGAACATTAAACAAATTATGAAAGGGGTGAAGACAACATGAGTGACTATAAAGAGAATAGTAAGGCACATTGTAAAGTAGTTTTTACATGTAAGTATAACTCTTAAGTTGTCATGTATGTATGTTTTATTTAAATAGCATTGTTTATGACTGATAATTTTTTTTACCTTACTTCTAAACCATGGTTGATGTCGTTGCTAAGGCTAGACCGGGAATGCAGGTCCCGACCAGCAAACATATATATGCTAGTGGGTTAGTTGAGAAGGTGCGAGAGTTGAGAGAGTGGATAAATGATTTTAAATTGGTATGGAAAGAGAGGGGTTGCACAGTTATGTATGACAAGTGGGTAGGTAGGGGTGCAAACGAACCAATACACTCGAAAGTAGCTCAAAACTCAGCTCGATAAAAATTCAACTCAGCTCATTTATTATGTTAAATAAAAAAGTATGAACAAAAAAAAAACTTGACTCATTAAACGAGTTGAGCTTGAACGGACTCTTAGTCGGCTCGATAAACTCACAAGTAGCTCGATTAAATATTCTATTGAATATTTATTTATAAAAATTCAATTATGAGTATTAATATTTATATGGTGTCACTTAAATATATTAAATAATTCAAAATTTGAGTTTAAACTTAGATCAAGTTTCATAAATGAGCTAAATCTAGAGTTTCATAAATAACTTTTCATTGATTTTGAGTTTTATAAATGAGTTTGTATATAGCTTAAACTTGAATGTGGATTGAATTTTAGTTCAACTACTACTTAAGTTCGAGCTCAACTCGGCTCAATTAATAAACAAACCAAGCTTGAACAAAGGTTCAACATACTCATTAAAACTCGAGCTCGAACTCGAACTCGAACTCGTGTAAAATAAATGAGTCGAGCTTGAACACCATACTACTCGACTCGGCTCATTTGCACCCCTATAGGTAGGTATCACCAAGAGGAATATGATAAACTTATTGGTGTATTGTCACGAGGGCATGATATTTTTGAAGTTGATTGATACTTCGGGCCAAATAAAGAACGCCAACTATATTTTTTCCTTGATGGATGCCGTAATGGAGAAGATTAGGGAGGAGAATGTGATTCAGTTCATTACGGATAATGAACCCTCCTACAAGGCGACTGAAAGGAAATTAATAAAGAAGAGATAACATCTCTTCTAAATATCTTGTGCGGTGCACTCTATTGACCTCATCTTAAAGGATATAGGCAAGGAGGAGACATTTTTCACACTTGTCAGGCAGACACAAACTATCACTTCCTTTATTTATTCACATCCTCGTCTACTACATATCATGAGGTCATACACTGGAGGGTATGCACTTGTCAGGCCAGGCCCTACTCGGTTTACCATGAACTTTATAGCATTAGAGAGTTTGCATCGGCACAGGCATGCACTGATTAGGTTCATCCAATCCGAGAAGAACTATCAATATATGGTGGATAACCTGCATAACAAGGAAGATCAGATAGAGATTCTTATCAAGTCTAAGAGGCAAATCACGAACAAGAGATTCTGGGAGAGGATTGCCTACTACTTGGCAATCATAGAGTCACTAGTAGTTGTGCTAAGGTTGATAGACTCAGATGACGGGAACCAGTTGACACCTTGTACAATATAACGGACCAGGCCAAATTGAAAATAAAAGAGAAGAATTAGAGATTACAAGAAATGGTGGAAGATCGTAGATGACCGATAGGATTGACTTTGCATCACGATGTACATGCGCACGTTAGTTAATGAACAAATTCTTTGTGATTATTTATTTTCTACTTAGTCAATATTTCCGTTTCTTCATTATGTAATATGCTTAAATAATTGCAACAAATTTTTTTGAATCTCCACATCCAATACTTAAGACAGTGTCAAACGATAACGAGGTGATACGGGTACACTCTTAGTTATTGAAGACTTTGTGCCAATTTCGGGAATAGTAGAAGCCGAGTTAAGTAAGTAAGTTGGAGTTGCATTAATAATCGGGAGTCAATAATTAATTGAGAACAACTAATCATTTTTTATTTATCATTTTTCAAGTGAAGAGATATAAAATGAGAGTTTGGGTATACTCAGATACTAATCTAAGATATTCTTGTGGCAAAGTCTCTCCTTGTGTATTTACTTAAGATCATATTTTTATTCCTTAATTTATAACTAATAAGTCCATTAATTCAGGTGAAAGAGGGCTGATTGTTTACTTTTTTTTATTTTTTGCGTAATGAGTGGTGGACGTAAGTCAACAATAGGGTGGACGAAATCCACTTACCGTAGTTGGTATCGGGATTTTGAGTCGCATCACTAGTTCTTCATATGAGAGAAACTAGAGTACATTCAACTCGATATATACAAAAAGAAGGAACATGTTGACCTCTCCGACAAGTTCGAGAAACTAGTCTGTCGTTACAACATAAGGTTGCGTATCGAGAACATAAAAAGCCGACAGAAGATCTCGGAGGAGAGATTTCAGACAATTGCAGGATGGTCCATACGAGCAAGAGATCCGAGATCACGTACACCACCACCTAAGAAAGATAATACGTGAACCAGATATTTCAAAAGAAGTATGCACTTGCTTCCCGGATAGAGAAGAAGGTAGCTAGAGATCATCCAAACGTAGTTTGATCCGTGATAACTCGTGTACGGCGTAAAAAGAGTTGGATGGTGTAGAGGCTAAGGACGCTGCTCCACCTACTCCTTAGGCTCAGCCCATCTTCTCGTCCCAAAGAACCGTACAATAGCCGCATTTAGCCTTAGCCCTAATCCTAGCCCTGCCCCAACCGCAACTACCCAACCCATTCGCAATCCACGCAGGATTAAAACAAAAGTGACATAACGAAAAATGGACCAATTTTCACAAGCGAAAAGTCTTTGGGTTGTGCGGGGCATCGTACATAGCGTAAGAAGAGAAGAGAAGGAAGCCGGACATTGGCGACGTCCCCGCGAGTATGATGGCAAGACACAAGCTCATTCCCACTCGCTCGATGATAGCGAGGAGTGCAAATCGGCCACGCAAATAAGAAGAGGGAGAGGTGACGGACCGAGATGCAGGTGCGCCAGCCCCAGACTCACCTAGTCCACGGTGGCCTAAGCCATATTTCAGCTTAGAGTAGTAGCCACCACAGTATCATTATATATAGTCAACTTATCTAGAATTTTATGAACCTCAAAGAATCGCGGATTCCTCCACCTCGAGCCTACCTACGTGCCACGTCCGATCCATATGATTTGTGAGACATGGCGAATGCATTATTTTCATACGGATATGCATCGTATTGATAAGAAGAACGGGGACACCTTAGTCATGGCAAGAAAATACGAGGAAAAGGAGAATGAAAGCTAATATCATAGATATTGATGAACATGTCATGAAATGTATACGTTTACTTTCATATTTTCATGTGTTCATAGATATTAATGAACGAGTAGAGGCATACCTATTCGGTATATTTAAAGGGTTACGTATTTGCCGGAAATGGTCGTAAATCAACGTACGGGGTATCCGGAATTTTTCCCGTACAAAGAACATACAATCGATGTTCTTACAACTTGAATAGAGTTGTTCAATAAAAAATCACCGAGTTTAACCATGCTCGAAGTCGTCGAAAACGCGTAAAAATAGGTGTATGACATACCCGAAATTTTTCCCGTGCAAAAATCATCCAATCGAATAGTTTAGAACTTAAACGAAGTTGTTCGGTCGGAAATCACCGAGTTTAACCACGCTCGGAGTCGTCGAAAACGCGTAAGAATGAGCGTACGAAGTTTTCGGCGAAGAAAGCTTACCAATAACCTTCTAAGGATCGAAGAATAGGTTGAATCAAGGCCGATCGGAGCTTGAATCGGCGGAATCCCTTGAAGTAGCCTGGAATCACCGGAATCGCTAGAATCGCTGTCAAAATCGCCGGAATCGCTGCTGGAATCGCACCAGAATCGGCGCAGGGAGCTGGATTCGACCTCAGAATCACCGGAATCCTCGATTTCGAGAGTTGAAATTGCCCAGAATCACTAGGAGTGCCTCGCCGCCTGCTGGTCGATTCCGGCCCTAAAAGGGCCGGAATCGGTTCGATTCCCGGTCCAGAATCGAACCGGGAATCAAACCGGACCGGCCAGACCAGTCTTCCGTGAAATCGGTCGGGATCGACCGATTCCAGACAGAATCGCCGGAATCAGATCGATTCTAACCAATTCCGACCGATTCCACGGAATTCCTGCTGGAATCGGCCCATCCACACCGATCTGATTCCTGAATCAGCCGATTCCGATCCGATTCCGGCGATTCTGCAATCAATGTGTAGAGGACACACCACAATGCAGAAGATAGCTCCGCTACCTACACCCAAAAGGTCTGCAACCAAGGAAGCAACAGAACTAACACCCTGCGGGAGATGACAAATGACCAATTCTTAACAATTAAATCCCATACATTAAAGAACATTTTTTACTAGACAATTCTACAGAAGCTCTACCACCTTGCTGTCTCCGGCCAAGGTCTCTCCAGGAAGGATCTCACTCTCACCACCCTTATAAGAGGTACTGAGCTTTCCAGACCCACCAGCAATACGTAAGACATCCCTTGAGCCACTATCGTCTTTGAATAGAATCTTGAGCCCAAAGAAAAAGGCAAGGAGCCAAAGCATTAACACTTGGTAAAGCTCACAAAAAAAGTCCTTTTCAGTGATAGAGTTGCACAAAAACAACCATCAAAACCTAATATAAAATGTACAACTTCTGCTGGAAACCATCAATTGAGAAAAACTGCTTCCTCTCTAACTTCAAACAGTGATGAGGTGTTCAACACTACTATCTGACTGACTCCCTGCACTCGCTAGTCCCTACTGCTTGTTGAAGAAGCGTCCTTGTAGTTTCCTGCCCATGATGATTTCAATAACTTTTATCATTTCTGACTGCCATATTAGTTTAGTCACCTGCATGCATGTATCTACTCTTTCCTTGTAAACCAGTCTTCTTAATTCACATATGTTTCTTCTTTCCTCTAGTTCCATCTGGAATTCCAAGTTAGGATTCTCATAAAAACAAGTGATCACCTCTGCTGTTCCTTGGTCTCAATGAGTCAATTATGGTGTCAATGGAAACCAATTATCCAGCCCGTTCATTATGTTAACATTCGGTTAAAAGATAGTTCAAAGGCCCCGGATAACTTAATGGTATCGACAACCGATAAGCCATTAAGTTAACAGATACTAAAATGGATAAACCTAAAACCATGGTTCATGGAATCGGCCTATTATGAATCTGAGTCAGTACGGGTCAACCCAACTTGGGAGAGATTACCACCCAAATCATCATAGATCAGGACCAATTCAGCTCAAGTCAGCCGCCAGCACCTTCCCCACCCTATCGGGTGATCAATGAATCTGGCTCCATCAGGTCCAGGAGACCTGGTATGATCACCACCTCAGCACAGTGCCCCACTCAACAGCCAGCCTCCAAAAATGAGGCACTACACCATTCACCCAGCAACAGATAGCCTGTCCCCCCTTGACAATATCCATTTGGCTCTAAATAAAATAGAAAGTACAAAATAACCGAACATTCCTTAAGTAGTGATTGTCATCCTAGGGAATTCTTATTCAGCCACAGAGTAAGAAGACCTTTTTCAGATAATTCTGCTATCCACCATTTGTTAACCACCAGTCATTCCACCTATAACATCCTGCACAGATGGTTGAATCTTCCCAGATGTTCTCAAGCCAGCAGCCATGGAAAAGCTATCGAACCAATCCTTCCTATGACTCAGTTAGCAGCGAAGTATTCCCATGGACTCTCCATGCCTCCCGGTAGCAAGACGATGCAAGCGCACCCTCAAATTCTCTGTTTGCAGCTTCCAGCAGATGGGAGTGTTGGCGTCAACTTTTTACAAAAGAAGGGGACCGCACAATAAAAAGAAGAAAAGGAGAGGTTTCAGGCCCATTTCCAGCAGGTCCGACCTTAATTGGGGTAAGTCTTAGTTAGTCCAATCCCGAATTGGGCTAAATCAGGCCATGAGATGACCCATTGGTGCACCCTCAGCTGGGCCGGTCCCTATTTGATTTAATCAGATGATTTTCCAGCTCCCTTGAAGGCCCATTTGCGCACAGACTATAAGAGGAAGGAGATCGGGCCATGGTCAACCCAATTGGCCCAGTCAACAGGCCACATCAGCTGGCCACATCAATGCCCAGTCAGCGGCCATGTCAACTATTTAATGATATGGGAGAACTCAAAGGTCAAGTCAACTATTTAATGTCCTAGGAGAATTCAAGGAGTCAAGACAAGTTCAATTAAAACTACCTAGGAGAAGCCAAAGGCCATCTTACATTTACTCCAAGGCTGTCCCTTCATCTCCCTCTCATTTCTATAAAAGGAGAAGGGTGCCCAAGCCAAAGGAGGACCACCAACATTACACGACAGGCTCACCACCAGCTGCTGCCCCTGCGTGCACCTATCTGCCAGCCCCCCTGCAGCCAAACGAGAAGAGAAGAAGAAGAAGAAAGAAGAAAGGAGGAGGTGGAGGAGCCTCCTGCGGCCTCCCTTGGGCAGGCCGGCCCACCTTCTTCATCCAATGCCAAGAAGAAGAAGAAAAGGTAGGGAAAAATATACATATTAACTATATAGCCCTTTAAGGGTGCTTTCCCTCTATCTCCTCTAAATTCTCTTCTCAATCCCTCTCACGGCCTAAACTGGCCTTCATCGACATCAGCACACTCCAAGGTCTGGTCGACCCTACCCAAATCACCCTCAAACAGGTCACTTAAAGCCCCTCTAAACAGTCCCTGTTCTGGCCCTTTGTGCACCCTTCTGAACAGACCATTTTCACCTCCAATTTGACCCCTGTTCGGCCCACCTGAAGGCCCTATAAACAGTCCCCATTCAGAACCCCATACAGGTCCTAAAAAAAGGTCATTCTGACCCATCTTCAGTCCCTTAAAGAGTAACTTTTTGGCCCTCTGCGCAGCTCCCTTAAACAAGTCACCCTATCCTATTTTCGGCACCTGTTTGGTCCACCCAAATCCTCCTTGATCAGGTCATGTTTAGACCCCTGAAACAGGACCTGTTCGGCCACTGTCAGGTCCCGTACAGCAGGTCCTTTTCTTGCTCCCAATCATGCACCGAAAAGTCACCAATATAGGCCCTGTTTGGACCCCCCCCCCTCAACAGGTCATTTTCGGCCCTATGCACCCCCTCTATACAGTCCTATTTTGGGACCCCCTTGTTAGCCCCTGTTCGACCTATGCAAACAGCCCCTTTGCCAGCACCAACCAGTCTCCAATCAGTCCCTAATGAGACCCTAAACAGGCCACTGTTGGCACATCAAAACATCCCTTACATGGTCCCATTTTCAGACTATACAGGGCCCCTTTTCGTAACCCCTGTTACAACCCACCTGCAGGCTCTAAACCAGGTTATTCTTGGCCATTTTTCAGATCCCCAAAACAGGTCGTTTTCTGACCGGGTTTGATCCCTTACACAGTCACCCATTGAGCCTCGTAAATGAGCTCCAATCAGACCCATCAACAGGTCATTCTCAACCCACTTTCAGACCTTCAAACAGGGCATTTTTCAACCCGTCTTTTTGGCCCTCCAAACAGACCCAAAAAATAGGTCATGTTTGGCCCCTACACAGTTCCATTTTTCTGGTCATCGCCACCCCCTTTTAGAACCTTAGACAAGGGGTGATGCCCGGAGATTCTCGGAATCCGTTTGACGGGACAAGTCTACTCCGGTCAAATTCCTACCCAAACAGTTCCTTACACAGCCCCTCTGTGGCGTCCCCTTAAAAATTTCTATTTCAGCCCCTTTGTGACATCCAAAAACCTCCTGTTTTCTGCACTACGAGCAGCCCCAAACAGGCCCAAAATCTGCCCCCTTGCGCAGTCCCCTAACTGACCTCCAGCAGGCCTATTTCCAACCCCTCATCGGGTGGCTACAGCAAAAAAAACAAAAAGAAAGCACCTCAAAAATAGGTCCTGTAGAAGCAAAAAAAAGGAGAACAGCAGTCCCCTGTAAGTGCCAGCTTGAGGGTGACGGCTCAGCACCCCTTGGAAACCGTCCGACGGGCCAAGGGCATAGCCAAGTGGCCTTCAAAGCCGGTCCAAATAGGGACTCTACAGCAAGGCACCAGCTCCCACAACAAGCCCTTCTAGCCCAAAAAGTTCAAGATGGGCCCACTGAGCCAAAAAGACCGAAGGCCGGCTATGAACACCGATCGAATTCAAACCGGCCTAAATGGCCTTGACAAAAAATTTAAATAAAAATCAGAAATGAGAAAAGTAAAATTAAAATAAGAAGTGAAACACCTTTTCATGGGTACTCTACTTTTGGATGGCTCCCCCGGGTCCAACCCGGAATGTCAATCCGGACAACGGCACAAGCCAGTTCCCATAGCCAACGATCCTTCCCCCGATATAGCAAAGTCAAAACGCTTGTCACCTTGGATGGATAAATTCCACATCGGTTGGAATAAGTCAGCATGTTGTCATAATGCCGAAAATTTTCGACCTTATAGAAATTTACGTCGAGGGAAGGAACACCAGTCTTTTCACCCGGTGTTGTATTCAAACCACTTGTACACTGACTTATGAAATGAAATGATGTTCAAGTGACAACTCGGAAAGCAAAAAATCGGGCACCGAACGCTAGCCTATAGGGTCAAATGGGATGCAAACTCCAAACTAAATAACAAAATAAACAAATATGAAAGTTAATAAAAAAATCAGATCTGAAATAAAATCTGAAAATTCACCCAAAATCCACCTAACCTAATAAACTTGAAGCCTTAACTAAGTAACAACCAAAACAACCAATGAACGACACCTAAAGAACACCAAGCTTAATCTTAAAACAAAAAGTCAACTTCAACCAATCTGAAAATTTCATAAAAAAGGTTACTAATGGCTCAAAACAAAAAAATCAGACTTCAACAAATCTGAAAACACATGTAAAAATCAGATTGGTGGTAACCTAGAAATTCAGTCAAAAAATGCTTGATACAACAAAATAAAACCCTTAAACAAAGCAGTAATTAAATCAAACTCTAAACAACAATTAAAACATTAAATAAAACATCAAAAATCTATCCCAATTAAAAAAACAGATTTCAAAACGGATCTGAAAACTCAATAAAATTCGCTTAAGTCCAATAAGACTCGAATCACAATTAAGAAATATTCATAGGTCAAGCCCCAAACTGAAAACAATCAGGCGAACCCCTGAACACACATAAAAGTCAGATTTGAACAACCTGAAAGTCCTTTGAAAAGACATCCCATCTCATTTAAATGAATCCCTAAATCAAATAACAAAAAGACTAACTTCAAAGAGAACTAAATCAACAACATTTCAACACTTCAAACATGTCA
Organism: Cryptocoryne crispatula var. balansae; assembly: GCA_036172225.1. Taxonomy (NCBI): domain Eukaryota; kingdom Viridiplantae; phylum Streptophyta; class Magnoliopsida; order Alismatales; family Araceae; genus Cryptocoryne; species Cryptocoryne crispatula. The sequence goes on from CM069934.1 coordinate 13,380,782, forward strand.
AAGACTCAAAACCAACTTAAAACAAAAATTCAGACTGTCAAATGAATCTGGAACCTTAAAATTAAACGAATCAAACCGAACTTCAAGGTCGATGAAACATATTAAACACATCAAAACCAAAACCAATCCAAACCAAAATTGAATTAAACTAAAATCAAATTAAAATCAAACCAACCAAAATAAAAAAGATAAATCAAAAATCAAATCAAAACGAAACAACTCAAAAAAACAACAAATCAACAACAAACAAAACAAATCAGAACCAAACCGAAACCAAATTGAACGGAAATCAAACAACCCCAAAATCAATATGAAACTAAACCAAAATCTGAAACTCATAAAACTAACTCTAAACCAACCAAAATCAGCCAACAAACTCATAAAAAATCAAATAAAATCAACTCTAAACCGTTGGTTCGCATCTCATCAAGTTCAAAAGGCCGCAACCCCTTTCAAGTTCATTACTTTTTATGGATACACACGCTCTCCAAAACATATTGTTACGACGGTTAATCAAGGCCATCTGACAACAAGGGGTCAAAATCAAAAAATTTTAAAGAACCCGAACCTCGGTTATAAATCTTTCAATATACCACCGGACTATTTAATATTTGTATAAGATATCACATATTTTCTTCCTAGATAAGTCTAGGATGTCCATATTCTCACCAAAAACTTAAAATTGTTTCAAATCAAAACGGAAAAACGAGGTTCACACCAAGGAAGGTAGGGTCATGGGTTGCGATCAGGTCGCGAGACCCCAGGCCGACCCGGTCCGACCAGGTCGCGACCCCGTTATTTTAATATTTTTTAAATTTAAAAAAATACAATGAAACAAAAAAATTCTAAAAAATAAAAAATAAGAGAAAAAAATTAAATGACATGATTTAAACAAATAATCCACTAACTTTATTCCGATTTGACATGTTCTACATTTTGTAGGTAGTTTATGTACTCTCCCATGTCATTTGAGTTGAGTACAAAATTTGATACATATATACATGACGATTATATTCGTCAGTCCCTCGGCAAACTATCCCAAGACTTGATCAAAGGAGTCATCATAGCTATAAGTCGATTGGATCGAAGTATCAGATGACTCCACATAATTCATTGCATATTACTCTTGGACATATGTAGGGAATCAAGAGCCTTGTGATGAATCATATGCATAGTTGGAGACATTGTAGTATTCTTCTCCAGCTCCATGCGTACGTTGACCTCCTCCACGTTGCGGTCTTGTACCATGATCTTCGTTTTGGGTCACATGTGTGTAGTGCTCCTCGCCGATAAAGCGTAAAGACGTTGTAGGAGATATAGGAGGATCTGGGGTCCCACTGTCGCTGCTACTCTTTGATGAAGAATCCTGAGAAGTTTGGTATTGCACTCGAATGTTTGGCTCCGGCATGTCTTCTCGATCATCTTCAACTGTATCAGTATCTGCAATATCAAGAAGATCAATCATAACTTGTTTACCTTTTCTCTTACTTTGCGTACCTCGATTAGTTCCATCTTCGGTCCTTTGTCACTTTGTTAGAGAGGGAGAGATCTGAAATTCTTCGGCCAAAGGAACATCAATGAGAACTCCTTCAGCCCATTGTCGGTCTTCCGGGTTAAACTCTGATTCTCCCAACCATTCTCGGTCGTTGACCTAAACTTCCAATGAGTTCTTCTCGTAAAATATTTGTATCAAATCGATGTCCTCCTCCTCAATTTGTAGCTCCTCGACCTGACGTCCCGCCACCTATGATATCCAACTCTTTTGTTCCATCTGGTTTTGCTTCATTCTCTTTAAATTCTTCAACTTTAACCTCTTGTTATAGTGACAATACACGAGGTCTTCGAGTCTCTTTGATGTCAACCTGTTCCTTTGTTTCATGTGAATCAAGCTGAATGTAAACCAATTTCTCTCGTAACTCGAAGCCGAAGTGGATTGGCTAAGGACCCTGGTGGCTACATCCATTAAGTCCTCGTACCATGGTACTTTACCATGGTCCATCCACCAATCAGCTGCATAAATTGATTGTCTTACATTATTATATCGTACACTTTGATTAACTAAGTGATGAAAAATAATGCTATGTACCCCAGACTTAGTAGCATCATAGCTCGTTCCAAACTGAAATGCTTGCATTCTGTAATCGTACATCTTGTTGCAGGCGATAATAACCCGGTCGTCATCACCAAGCATCCGTCGGATGACACTCTTCACGTCATCTAATAGCTTGTTCGTTGTCGTGAAATGTGAACTATAGTAATACCTCGAGTTGAAAAAGTAACCTATGAACCAAATAATATTAGTAAACTTATATGTATCTGATATTTAAAAAAAAGATTAGTAAATGTCTAAGAAATTATACTCGTTGCATGTATAGGTTGATGTAACGTATGTTCCCAGCGGCGATCTATAATGTCCCACCACTTGGCGAAGTCGGACACTGTCTTCGAGATTTCTTCCTTAGCTCTCTCAATCGCATCATATAAATATCTCATATCTGCTTTCCTATCTTCGTCAATTATCCTTAATACCTTCATTATGGGTTGGACGATGTTTAACGTCTTCTTTACAACTTTCCAAAAATTCCCACTTCGATTGTCTCATCTACTTTTCTCCCATTTCTCTTATCCAATTGGTTACATCTAGCTATCCAACTACCCCAACCCGGTGAAATTACCATCTGAGTTAGATCTCTCCTTTGATTCAACAAACATTCTAGCAAAATGTAATGGGAGGCAAACTGGGTTACACCGAGCTGTAGTAACTCACGGCCCTTGGTATGTTCCCGCATAAGTGAAAGGACAAAGTTATGGTTGTAAATAAAAAAAGAAATAAATTGGGCTAACTTAACTACTCTTGCTATTTGAGGATCCTTGCATATATCCCCCAACATCAAGTCTAAGGAGTGAACGGAACAAAGTGTCCAATACAACTTTGGTCTTTTTACCATAAACATCTATCCGGCCGATTTGTATGCGGCCGCATTGTCTGTGACTACTTAAACTACCCGGCTCTATCCTATTTCTTCTATTACTCCATCTGTCAATTGGTAAAGATACTCCGCATTTTTTACATGTCCCGATGCGTCGACGGACTTCTAAAAAACTATGCCAGCTTGACTGTACACTAGAAAATTAATCATTGTCTTCCTAGTTATACATGTTAAGTATAAGATATTAACTAAGTTATACTAAAAAGAATATTTATACATGTAATATAAATGATTTTAAACAAATTTACTTACCGGTCCATCCGTCGATCATTAACGTGTAACCTCGATCCTCCCATATTCGTTCAAATGATGCCACGTACTTCTTTATTTCTTGCACCTCCATAAAAAAATATACACTGTATATCTCCTTTGGGTTTGACCCAAGCACTCCCATCCCGACGTCTGTGATCGCGTCGATCATGTTCTCATAGTACGGTCCTTTTATAGCATTTGTTGGTATGCTATGGTGAAAGAACCACCTTGACATTGCTCGGCCAATCTTCTCCTTACACAGTTTGAGATTCTTCAATGCCGTCGTGGTTTAACATTGTCGTGGTCTAGTGATAACGGGATCCACGGGACCTACTACCAGGTAGTCGTCTTGGGTAAGATCATGAATCACATCTCTCGGTTGGTTGTTGGATCCATGGTTCGCCGGGTCGCGACCCGGGTCACGACCCGGCCCCGACCCGGTCGGGTTTGGTCCTGACCGGCTCGGTCGCGACCCGGGGGAGCCGACTCTCCCGGCCGGGTCGCGGGGTCGCGCGGGGTCGCGCGAGTCGCGCGACCCAGCGACCGGGTCGCGCGACCCGGTTATATGACCGTTGGCAACGGTCATATAACCGTTGCCAACGGTCATGGGGGGGGCAGCCCCATTCACCCTCGGGGCTATTTAAAGCCCCTGCGGGCTCCCTTACTCCCACCCCTCCACTCTCACTCCCAAGCTCTCATTTTTGCTCTCATTGCTCTCATTGCTCTCATTTTGTTCTTCATTTACTTAATTATTTCATTAATTATTTCATTAGTTCATTTAGTATATTTATTTAATATTTGTTCCATTGATTAGTTAGTTAAGTAGTTTCTTCTTTTTAATTCTTATTTACTTACTTACATAGTTAGTTAGCAAGAAGATTAGTTAGATATTTAGTTTAGTAGTTACTTAACACATCATTAGTTGGAAGGTATAGTTAATTACTTACTTAATCATATAATTAGTTAATCATTCATTTTACATAATTAAAAGTATACTTACATTAGTAGTCACTAATTAACCTCATTAGCTTTTTAAATAATTAATTACTTACTTAAGTAATTATTTACTTAAAAAAATGCCTTCTCCAAGCCAAACAACCCAAACTACCGGGGCGACCCGGAGTGATCCGGCTTGGTTACAGTGCAATTTGATCTCCATGGCAGAGAGAAAAGTGCAATGTAAATATTGCGACAAAGTAATATTCGGTGGTATTTATCGTTTAAAATTTCATCTTGCAGGCATGAAGGGAAACGTTCTTCCTTGCACACGGACTCCGCCGGAGGTCAGAGCTCAATTTCGTACGCATCTACAAGCGATGGAGCAAACGAAGGGAACTAGCAAACGGCATAAGGAGACCGTCCGAGAAGAATTGCAACAACCGGGGAGACGTTCCGTACACATTTACGGGACCGGACAAGAGAGGCCGGATATTTTTGGAGACGAAGAGTACGAAGGTATGGGAGGTGTTACTCATAAACGTAGTTCATTCTTCTATTTTAAAAGATAATTAAGTAGTTAAATACTTAAATATTTCTTAAATAGATGACCTCTTACGGGGAATGGAAGCAAGTCGAAGATCATTCGCCGACGAAGAGTTCCATAGACGCACCGGCCGAATGATGGGTCAAGGGTCAGGAAGTGAGAGTGGTCGAGGAAGTGGAAGAGGATCCAACAACCAACCGCAAGATCAGGTTCATGATCTCACACAAGACGACGACCCGGCAGTAGGTCCCGTGGATCTCGTAATCACCAGACCACGACAACGTCAAACGACAATCACGACGGCGATGAAGAACCTCAAATTATGTAAGGAGAGGATTGGCCGGGCAGCGTCAAGGTGGTTCTTTCACCATAACATTCTGGCAAATGCCGCGAAGGGACAATACTATGAGAACATGATCGACACGATCGCAGACGTCGGGAGGGGAGTGCCTGGTCCAAACCCAAAGAAGATATACAATGTAAATCTTCCTATGGAGGTGCAAGAAACAAAGAAGTACGTGGCATCATTTGAACGAATATGGGAGGAACGAGGTTGCACGTTAATGAGGTTAAAGTTGAGGAATTTGGATAGAATGAAGCAGAACCAGATGGAACAAAAGAGTTGGATAGCACAGGCAGCGGGACGTTCGGTCGACGAGCCGCCAATTGAAGAGGAGGATATCGATTTGGATCAAATATTCTACGAGAAGAACTCCTTAGAAGCTTGGGTAAACGACCGAGAAGGGTTGGGAGAACCGGAGTTCAACCCCCAAGACCGACAATGGGCCGAAGGAGTGCTCGACGATGTCCCTTTAGCCGAAGAATTCTAGATCCCTCCCTCACTAAGAAAGCGCCGCAGGACCGGGAGAAGGAACTAGCCAAGGTACGCAAAGTAGGCGAAAAGGTAAACAAGTTATGGTGATCCTTTTGATATTGCGGATGCGATACGATCGAAGACGATCGAGAAGATACGCCGGAGCCGAACATCCGAGTGCGGTACCGGACGTCCGAGGATTCGTCGTCAAAGAGTAGCGACGATGATGGTGCTCGATACGGGCGCGACCACTTTACAAGTACAAGGGACCTCGGATCCTCCCATATCTCCTACCACGTCGTTACGTTTTACCGGCGAGGAGCAATATACTCACGCGACCCAAGATACCGATCATGGTAGAAGGCCGCCACAAGGTAGAGGAGGTCATCGTAGCCATGGAGTTGGAGCAGAATACCACGATGCCTCCGACTATGTGTATGATTCATCACAAGGCTCTTGGTTCCCTACATACGATCAAGAGTATTGTGGAATGAATTATGTGGAGTCATCGGAAACTTCGATCTAATCGACCTATAGTTATGGTGACTCGTTTGGATCAAGTCTTAGGATAGTTTCTCGAGGGACTAACGAATATGATCGTCATGTGTACATGTATCAAGCTTTGTACTCAACCCAAATGACATGGGGAGAGTACATCAACTACCTACAAAGTGTAGAACACATCACGTTGAAATAAAATTGATGTATTATTTATTTAAATCATGTCATTTATTTTTTCCAATTTTTATGTAATTTTTCAGATTTTTTTCCCATTTTTCTTGTTTTTTTTGAATTTTTCAAAAAAAAAATAATTAAAAAATGGGGTCGCGACCGGGTCGGCCTGGGGGTCCCGCGACCCCTCCCTCCTTGGTTGGATCCTCTTCCACTTCCTCGATCGCTCCCACTTCCAGACCCTTGACTCATCATTCAACTGATGCGTCTATGTAACTCTTCGTCGGCGAATGATCTTCGACATGCTTCCATTCCCCGTAATAAGTCATCTATTTAAGAAATATTCAACTACTTAATTATCCTTTAAAATAGAAGAATGAACTACGCCGTATAATAAATATACCATCATCGTAGTCTTCGTCTCTGAAAATATCCGGCCTCACTTGTCCGGTCTCGTAAATGTGTACGGAATGTCTCGTCGGTTGTAATAGTTCTTCCCGAACGGTCTCCTTATGCCATTTGCTAGTTCTCTTCGTTTGCTCCATCGCTTGTAACTGCCTACAAAATTGAGCTCTTACCTCCGGCGGAGTCCGTGTGCAAGGAAGAACATTTTTCTTCATACCTGTAAGATGAAATTTCAAACGGTAAATACCACCGAATATAACTTTGTCACAATATTTACATTGCACTTTTCACTCCACCATAGAGATCAAGTTGCAATGTAACCAAGCCGGATCACTCTGGGTCGCGCCGGTAGTTTGGGTTGTGTGACTTGGAGAAGACATTTTTTTACTAAATAATTACTTAAGTAATTAACTATTTAAAAAGCTAAAAACATTAGTAAGTGACTACTTATCTAAGTAAAATTTTAATTATGCAAAATAAATGACTAACTAATTATTTAACTAAGTAATTAACTAAACCTTCTAACTAATTATCTAATTAAGTAACTACTAAACTAAATATCTAACAAAATATCTAGCTAATTAGCTATTTAAGTAAGGAAGTAAGTATTAAAAAAATGAACTAATTATGTAACTAATGAATGAAACAAGTATTAAATAAATATACTAAATGAACTAATAAAGTACTTAATAAAAAAATTTAAGTAAATAAAGAAGAAAAGAGCACGATGTTGAGCAAAATTTGAGAGCAATGAGTGTGAGAGTATTGAGTGAGGGTAAGGAGAGCCCCTTGGGGGCTTTGCCCCCCCTATGATGACAGTTGCCAACAGTCATATGGCCGGGTTGTGTGACTCCGCGACCCGCCGCGACCCAACCGGCCAAGTCGACCCGACCGGGTCGCAATTGGGCCAGTCGAGGGCAAAACCAACCGGGTTGGGCCCAGGTCGCTCGCGAACCATGGTTCACACAGGGGGTTACCATCTAGACCTAGAGGAATTTGAAGCTTGTCCCCCTTTCCATCAACATTCATATGGGGCTCCCTCTAGCATAGTCATAAGTACCAGTCCCCCCAAACCTGCTGTAAAAATTCTTGCTCTAACGACCCACACCAACATCTCTACATAGTTGTCAAGGTGGGTGCCTAAGTGCTGCTTTGACAGTGCTTGAGCACCTAGTCACAAGGCAACTTGCTAAGGCACATTTTGGGTATCCACCTTGGCATCTGGGCTTAAAGTTCTCTCTTAACCCTCTTTTTTTGTCCCTCTCACTTAGCTTATCAAGATTAGCTATTGGCCAAACAATATATACCAACATATATATAATTACATGAATAAAATCACATTTATGTGTATGCACACATCATCACATTCAATTATAATATGAAAATATTATTGTATTTATGTATATATATTTATATGTAAACAAAATATACATAGTATAAACATCTAACTATATATACATATATAGAAACATCTAAAACTGTTGCCTAAGCGATGGCTAAATAGCCATCTTGTCGCCTAAGCAAAATTGGGAACATTGATTACCTTGGGGGCCTTGTCATCATAGTTGTTAAGGCGGCCAAGGCGATCGAGGCGACATAGTACCGCCTTGGCGCCTTGGCGATAAGGCGAGGCGTTAGGCGACGCCTTATTTTATATAGTAAAATAGATAAAATAATAAAGATATATATAAAAAATGATGCAAAATAACTTTGACACCATGCAAATCAATCAATAATGTGGGAATTGCATAGTTACATAGACTAAATAACTTGACAAATTAGTTAAAATTACTATTTAAATTATATCATCTATTAGTAAACACTTAAAAAATCATTTAACCCTAGCTATTATTCATCAAAATGTTAATTTATAGTCAAATTAACTATTAAAACTAGTTGTTTTTACTCTAAAACAACTTAATCATATGATATTGACACTTAATTAGCATTATTTATTATTAAAATAAATAAAATAGTTATTTAAGGCAATGGGCGCCTAGGCGCCCATCGCCTTGCCCCCCTCTGGGGCGCCTTGTCGCCTAGGCGACGCCTAGGCGTCGCCTTGAAATATGTCCAATGATCATTCTAAAGTTAGCAATTGCACTGGTGGATGCTAACTGGGAGTTCCTCCTCCAGTTGATTACTTGGAAGTTCTTCAACACATTGCCTAACCTACCTAGAAATGGGCTATTTCTGACACCATGCCGCCTCATTGTCTAAACCTTCTAAAGTTTTCTCCAGCCCATCTTAAAGGCCACGATGCACTCCCACTACCTCCTCTCTCATGAAACCGCCACAAAAAGATAGTTACGTGGTTTTCCCACGTTCATAACCCCACCACCATCCATAAAGAAAAAAAAACGAAAAGAGAGGGGACGGGACGGTTTTTGGCTTCTTCTCCCTCCTCCTCATCCGGCTGGATAGATCCAAGGAGGAGATGAAGGCTACGGCACAAACTCCTCCAGTCCACTACTCCTCCAGCCCTGTTGCTGCTATCCATCCTGTGGTTGTCGAAGGAAGACCGTGCCGCTGCTGCCTCCATCACCCATAGGAGGACCTGTTGTTGTTGCTATCGGATGTGGCCTTGTTGGCTGTAGTCTCTGTCCAGGCCAGCTGCAGATGCTATCGCCTCTTTCTCCTAAACCTGCTGACAATAGCACCCATGGGGAATATAGAAAATTAAGGAGTTAGATACCCACCAACGTGCTGTGCCCACAGAAGAAGAGTAAGGAAGAAGCAGCCCTACCTGCTGCCTACGTTGCCATCTCCCTCTCTCCCTTCTACCACTACACTTGATGCTCCTCCTGAAGATGTCCTCCTGCTGCTGCCATGCCCCTATGCCCATGGGAAAGACAAGGAGTTTGTTTATCCTTCCTTCTAACGCTATCACGCTGTTGTCCTTGTGCTGTTGTGCCAAGGGAAGAGGTTCTATCAGATGCTCCTGCCCATCTACCTCCTTGCAACCATGAAAGAAGCTTCTCATCCCGCCCCACTCGCTGTTGTTGTGGACTTTACTCATGGAGGAAGAGTCAAGGGGAACAGCCCCCACACGTTGCTGCTGGTGATTGGCCACTTGGGCTTGAACAAGAAGCTGGCCGCTAGGGGCCATGTGTGTCAAGACCGACAAGGCCCATGTCTAACAAAATCACCCAGGCAAACAGGCCCCCTAATGGTCAAGATGAAACGGATTGTCGGAGCCTCTGCTTGTCAGGATTACCAAGGCCGACGGGGCCCATCAATCAAAAATGTTATTTGACTGACAGGGTCCATGTCTATCAGAATCACCAAGGCTGCCTGGGCAAGATTCTTTAAGAAATTCCAAGGCTACCCCAGGGCTAGATCCCAAAAAACATTTCAAGGCCGCCAGGGCCCAATGAAGCTAAAATAGGCCTTCAAGACCCAATGGAGACAATCTGACTGCCAGGGTCTTAGGAAGCTTGAATCGGCCATGAAGGCTCAAAAAAATATATCTTAATCAAATTGGACACAAAAAAATTAAATCAACTAGGAAGTTAGCCTACTTTCATAGGCACCTCATGGGATGGGCACACGGGTATGCTCCCGACGTATTTAGTTCAGGACAAGGAAACGGGCATGCTCTCATCCTCTACCGATCCTTTCCGTAGAGTAGGAAGTATCAAACTCCACCTACTAAGGAAGGAATACCCCATCAAATTAAACAGAGGTCATGTCAAAATTCACCCATAAATTAAAAATGAGAGAAATATGTCAATGAAGGATCATCCTAAGTTCATCAAGGACTAAGGAAAATTCATTAATTTGCAAACATGACATTTTTTATGTCTCCATTTTTAATTTGCATTCAAATTTGCCAATAAATGGAATTTTGAATTATACATGTCATTATTGTCAATGGAACTTATGGAAAGTCCCATAAACTCAAAAGAATGTAAAAAATATATATAATAACTAAATAAATTTAAAAATACTAATAATCTGGTTAAATCAATCAACATAAATTTTACCAACTCAAAAAATAATTTTCAGATAATTAAAACAACAATAAAATAAGTTTCATAAATCAAAAATACAATTAATGAGCAAAATGAACCAAATCAACTTAATATCTCAAAAAATAAACAAGAGAAAATTCAAATAACGAAAGGAAACTCTGGATAAATAAAAGATGCTCGGAATAAATTTAAAAAAATAAATCATTTTTAAAACTTCAAACAAAAAAAATAAAAAATAACTTTCCAAACCGAAAACCTAACCAACAAAAAAATAAATCAAACAAAACCAATAAGTCTCAAAATAACTCAATAAGAAATAAAAGCTCCTAAAACAGGCTAAACGATGTTAAGTTGATAAAATAAATAAAAGACACCACAAACAATGAAAAGTTCAGCCATCTTAAAATAAAAAAATGTGGCAAACATAAAATTTCCAAAAAAATAAATAAATAATAAAAAAAGGGCAACCCAATCCATGATAAAAATAATAAACAAAACTAAAACCACAAAAAAATCAAAAGGTCCAACAAAAAAAACAAATTCAAAACTCAAATACAATGTGCCCACATCTTAAATCATCAAATTCACTAAGTCCTCGTCTGGGATCACCAAGTTCACTAAGTCCATATCCTTAAACAATAAAGAGGTCGTAATTAATTCAATTCCAAGTTCCACCCGTTTGAACCTAAACAAAGTGAGAACGAATTCTTAATATTAAATACAAAAGTTCTCAAAATCTGAAATCTTAAATCAAAAGTAATGATTCTCAAATTTGAAATTCAATCTCAAAACGTCTAAGTCAAAAATCCACAAATCCAAGATCTCAAATAATAAAAATCTGTAGTGTCAAAGGTTAAAATTCGGAATCCCCCCCCAACATCAAACGAATCCAAATCAAATTCATCTAACTTAAATCTAAATCCAAAGTGGATCTAAAATCAAACAGGATTCCCAAAAACAAGCAATAAAAAATCTTTAAAAAATGCCCAAGTCAACTCAAATCAAACCCAAAACATAAAAAAAATCAATCAAATTTAGAACATGTCCTCAATCAAAAAAATTGTTAAGTTCCAAAAAAACAGCAAAAATCACAATCTGGATCAAGCAAAATTCAAATCAAAGACATCAAGTCTTCATTCAAAAATAAAACACATCATAAATCAAACTTTTAAAACAAACTTAAATCAAATTGAGACCAAATCACTCAACTAAAAAGACACTAAGTCTTAATCATCAAACTCAGGATGAGGAAACGGGCAAGCTCTCATCCTCTACTAATCCTTTCCGTAAAGTAGGAAGTATCAAAATCCACCGACAAAGAAAGGAATATCTCATCAATTTAAACGAAGCTCATGTCAAAATTCACCCTTAAATTAAAAATGAGAGAAATATGCCAACGAAGGATCATCCTAAGTTCATCAAGAACTAAGAAAAATTTATCAAAAGAAAACATGACATTTTTTATTTCCCGGTTTTTAATTTGCATTCAAATTTACCAATAAATGGAATTTCGAATTTTACATGTCATTATTGTCATTGGAACTTATGAAAAGTCCCATAAACTCAAAAGAATGTAAAAAAAAGAATATATAATAATTAGATAAATTTAAAAATACTAATAATCTGGCAAATCAATCAACATAAATTTTTTTCAACTCAACAAATAATTTTAAGATAACTAAAACATCAATAAAATAAGTTTCATAAATCAAAATAACAATTAATGAGCAAAATAAACCAAATAAACTTAATATCTCAAAAAATAAAAAAGTGAAATTTCAAATAACGAAAGAAAACTTTGGATAATTAAAAGATGCTCGGAATGAATTTAAAAAATATATCATTTTTAAAACTTCAAAAAAAGGAAAAAATAACTTTCCAAACCAAAAACCTAATCAACAAATAAATAAATCAAACAAAACCAATAAGTCTCAAAATACTCAATAAGGCATAAAAGCTCCTAAAACAGGCTAAAACATGTTAAGTTAATAAAATAAATAAAAGACACCACAAACAATGAGAAGCTCAACCATTTCAAAATAAAAGAATGTGTCAAACATAAAATACCCAAAAAATAAATAAATAATAACAAAAGGGCAATCCAATCTGTGATAAAAATAATAAACAATGCTAAAACCACAAAAAAATCCAAAAGGTCCAACAAAAAAAAAAATAAAACTCAAATACAATGTGCCCACATCTTAAATCAGCAAATTCACTAAGTCCTCATCTGGGAGCACCAAGTTCACTAAGTCCATATCCTTAAACAATAAAGAGGTCGTAATTAATTCAATTCCAAGTTCCAAACTTTCGAACCTAAACAAAGTGAGAACGAATTCTTAATATTAAATACAAAAGGTCTCAAAATCTGAAATCTTAAATCAAAAGTAATGATTCTCAAATTTGAAATTCAGTCTCAAAACGTCAAAGTCAAAAATCCACAAATCCAAGATCTCGAATAATGAAAATATGTAGTGTCAAAGGTTGAAATTCGGAATCCCCCTCCCAAAAAATCAAACGAATCCAAATCAAACTCATCTAACTTAAATATAAATCGAAAATTAATCTAAAATCAAACTGAATTCCAAAAAAACAATAAAGAATCTTAAAAAAAATTGTCCAAGTCAACTCAAATCAAACCCAAAACATAAAAAAATTAATCAAATTTAGAACATGTCCTCAAACAAAAAAATGTTAAGTTCCAAAAAAACAGCAAAAATCACAATCTGGCTCAAGTAAAATTCAAATCAAAGACATCAAGTCTTCATTCAAAAATAAAGCACATCATAAATCAAACTTTTAAAACAAACTGAAATCAAATTGAGACCAAATCACACAACTAAAAAGACACCAAATCTTAATCAATTCAAATCTTAAAAATCTCTACATCTAAAAATTCAAATGTAAAACCCATCAAAAATCGGGAACTAAATAAAAATCTGAACATTTATTAAATTTCAAACCTCAATTAAAAATTTTCAATGAAAAAAAACAACCCAAAAACAAATTTTTACAACAAACCTAGTTCAAACAATTCAAATAAATTCAAACCAAATCAAACTAAAGTTCAAAACACTAAGTTTTGTATTCTATCAAGTGTTTGGGGATGTTGCTCCCATGTGTTTATTGTATGAATGTATGCCTTCTATTCACAAATTGCTACGGCGGCTAATCAAAGATAATTGAGTAATTGCTCGATATAATTAACATCGGATCTTCGCACCATCCATAGTTGTCAAGGCGACAAGGCGCCCAAGGCGTTGAAAGGTACCGATTCCGCTTAGGCGACAAGGCGGCCGCTTAGGCGTCGCCTAGGCGGTCAAGGCGGTATTCAAGGAAGGCTGAGTCGGGAGGTTGTTATATATAAACAAAACATAAATATAATTATATTTGTTATGTTATAATTGAATATGAGTGTTTTATCAATGCACATAAGTAAATATGATGTGTGTGTGAAAGAGAAGAAAGTAAAATAAATTTTTATAAAATTTAAGTATATAACTCATTTATGATTATAAAACTTATATATGTGCAATAGTATAAGTGATGGTAAAATATTGTTATAATATTATTAAATAGGGGAGCGCAGAGTATACCCAAAAAAGTATGTAATAGTATAAGTGAGACAGATAGAGAGAGAGAAGAAAGAGCTGAAAAAGAATGTAATTAAGTATATAATATATGTTTATAATCATAAATCTTAAATATATATGATAGTATAAGTGATAATACAATATATTAATATATTCAAACTATCATTAAATAAGTGTCCCTTGTGAGGGGTATCAAGGGAGAAAAACCCCTCAAAAACTTTTTTAATGATGTAAAAATACCCAAGACGCCTTGCTTGGGCGCCTTGGCGGGCGCCTTTTTGGCCCCAGACAAGGCGCCCTTGGAAAGGCGCCTTGCCGCCTAGGCGGGTGCCTTGACAACTATGGCACCATCCGATGAAAAGATGTCAAAAATAAATTATCAAAGAACCTAACAAGTAACAATCTCAACACATATTTTTATACATATCTTGGATCTACCTAATACTCCTATAGAATATCATCTATTTTCTCAATAGTCAATGTTGACTCAAAACAACCTAACAAATCAAAACAAAAAATAAATTTATAAAATTTCCAAATTTATAAAATTGAGGTTACATCAAATGGCACGTCCGGTGAGACCTCTCATTCCCTTCATCTCTCCGCCATAGCGATTCAAGATGTCAGATGTAACCTCGAAAATCTAAAAAGAGATTTTTTCCTTTTGTTTTGGAAATTCATTTTCTATTTTGAATTTGGAATAGACCTTAGCATTGACTTCTTAGGAAAATAGATGGTATTCCATAAAAGTACTAACTAAGGTCAAAATTATATGTTGAGGTTGTTAGGTTCTTTGAAAATTTGTTTTGACTTCTCCCCGTCGGATGGTGCGAAGATCCGACGTTAATTATATCGAGATTTCTCGAATACCCTTGATTATCGTCATAGCAATCCATTGAAGTAGAAGACATACATCCACAAAAATAAACATTCACACAGGAGAAAATAATCCCATGAATTTGATGGAAGGCAAGCACTTAATTTGGTTTTGAATTTGATTTAAGTTGAATTGAATTGGTTTAATTAAATTTGTTGGTTTGAATTTTGATTGAGTTGAATTAATTTGAATTTGTTTGAATTTAATTTGAGTTGAATTTAATTGGTTGAATTGCTTTTAGTTCGGGTTGGAGTTTGATCTGTTAATTATTTTTTTGAGTTGCTTATTGATTTTAAGTTTGGTTTAATTTGAATTTGTTTGTTGATTTAAATTTGATTTGGGTTAAAGACAGTTTGTTTATGGATCGATTTTATGGGATTTGGGCTTAACTTGAGAAATATGGTTTGTTGGAATGGGTTAATCTTGAGAAATTTGAATTTGGTTTGATTTGAGTTTGTTTCATTGAATTTGTTAGAATTCAGTTGAATTTGTTTGATTTGGAGAATTCAGTTTGAATTGGGTTGATTGATTTTAAACTTGATCTGAGTTTGATTTAATTTGTTTATTGTTTGATTTTTAGTTTGATTGGAGTTGAGTTTGAATTTGCAGGTTTTAAGTTTTGCCTCAGAAGTTTGGTTTGAAATTGAGTTTATTCAGTTTGGTTTACTTGATTGAAATTGATTTGAATTTGGGTGAAATTAATTTAAATTTGTTCAAGTCAGATTTGGCTTGAAATGAAGTTTGTTTGGTTTAATTTTGTTTGATTGAAATTAACTTGAGTTTAATTTAAGAGTTGGATTTGAATTGAATTTTGATTAAAATTGAGTTTGATTTGAGTTTAATTTTAATTAGGTTGAGTTTGATTCATTTGATTCATTGGTTTAAATTAGATTTCAGTTAAATACGTGGAGTTTGTGTTTCATGAATTTGACATTCTTTGAGTTTCTTTCATGGAATCTGTAAGTTTCGGATTTATATAAACTGATTTGGGTTTGAGCTTCAACTTGAGTTTTATCTGTTTGAGTTCATTTGAATTTCATTTTTTATTTAACCGATTTGAATCTGTTTCGAGCTTAAGGGTATTTTTGATTTCTTTGAACCCGGCAGATCATGATTGATTATGACTTATTAACCTTGAATTCAATTTGCTTGTGGATGTCAGTTCGGCTTACTTAAGTTAAATTTGTTCCATTTTGATTTAGAAAATTAGATGGAGTTGCTTAAGATTTTGAATTTGTTGAATTAAAATTGACTTGGACAGGTTGTTGCTGGTTTGGGCTTATGGGATTTGGGTCATATCGGATTTGCTTGGATCCTCTGAAGAAAATTCTTAATCCCACAACTTTTAATTTACAGATTTGTGCAGGTTCAGATTTGGTTTGGGGTTTGATTTAAGTTGTTTGAGGATGCTCTCAATTTTGCAGATTTCAGATTTATGAATTACAGATTTTTTGAAGTGTCGGCTTCCAGATTTTTCAAGTTTTACAGATTTCAGACTACTGATTTCAGATTTTCAGTTTTCTCTTGCAGCTTTTACAGGTTTCGGTTTCTGTTTCTGGTTCTGCAGGTTGGTAGATTTCATATTTTCGTTTTCAGATTTTAGATGCAAGTTGTGTTTCAGATTTTGGATTCGGCAGGCTTCAGATTTTAAAGAGTTTCAGATTATGCAGACTTCTTTTTAATTTCTGATTTTTGGCTACAGGAGCCTCAAACTTCCAGATTTCTTTTATTTATAGGCTTCAGATTGCTGATTTTAAATTTCAGATTTCCAGATTGCATGTTTTTTAAATGGGTTTCAGCACCAAAACAGATTTTCAGATTTCAACTTTCAGGATTTCAATTACAGATTTTTTTGTTCAGATTCCCTGAAGATTTCAGATTCTTAAATGGGTTAAGTTCAGATTTTCAGATTTTTAATCTCTGGATTTTAGAGGTGATTTCAGATTTCACAGTATTCACATTTTCTTTTGTCTTGCCTTCCTGGAGTTTCATGTGATTGTCTCTCCTTGTAACATAAATCTGTGCACCGAGCATAAATTCTCATTTATTTTCTCTCAACATGAGACATGATTTACAATCATGACCAACAGTCCGGTCCTCTTGAGTTCTTGATGAACTTGAAACTTGCTTGATCAATTTGAGATGAAAAAGCACCCGGTCTTTGATAGACTTGTGGGGACTCATCTCACTGATTTGAGATTAAATACGCCCGGCTTTTGATAAGCTTATGGGCAATCAACTCACTGATTTGAGATTGAGCACACCCGGCTTTTGATAAGCTTGTGGGGACTCATCTCATACCTCATGAACCTCACTAGCTCATAGTTTGGCATATCGGCATGTTGATCATGCACAGCCTTCCCATGGCATAATGGGTAAGTAACTCCCTCTTGGGGCATGGTAAGACATTGGGGTCTTTTTAATAGACCTTTGTATGTCCACCTTAAAAAGTTAAGGGGAAGGTTTAGAACCGACCCACAAATTCTTTTAAGTTTAGCCAAGATCATGTGGCGGGTTTTTAGCCGGCCAGATGCTCGCCTCGGTTTGTTGAATTAATTAATGGATTTTTATTTAATTTCTATTTGTTGTTTATTTTATTTGGTTTTTGAATTATGGGTCAAGAGGCGTGCTTGAAGCCGGCCTATTGCTTTCCCTTTTCTTTTGATTCTTTTAAATTATGCCGAGACCATGTCGCGGGTTTTTAGCCGGCCAGATGCTCGCCTCGGTTTGTGAAATTAGTTAAGTGCATTTTTTATTTAAATTTCAATTGGGGGTGTCTTTTAAAAGTCCTCTCTTTCTTTCTCTCTCTTTTCTTTCTGCCGAGAGGAGTTTGAACAGGCCCTACATGGGCCAATCCCGGCGGCCCAGGAGAAGTCCCCCGCTAACAGGCTGCTCCAGCAGGAGGGTTTCTCTTCCTTTTTTTTAACACCTCAACAAGTGTGGGCCCCACAGTAGTTGACCGGTGGGTCAACAGGTTTCCCGCGACTCTCACGCGCACGCGGCGTCTGGCCGCAGCCGCTCGCGACGGCCCGTCCCCATTTTTTTTTAAAAAACTCTCCTCCCAGCGGGCCCCGCAGCATATCCACGTGGACCAAAGTTGGCAAAACAAATAAAACCCGCCGGCCCTTTTCTCCTCCCGACCAGGCTACGGCAACGGATGGCTTCTCCGGCGATCTCCACGGCTTCTGGTCTACCCCGACGGCAGCGGCAAAAGGGGAAGAAGGACTTGGCGACCTCGGAGGGGCTAGAGAGCTTCACCAACGACGGCGAGAGAGGCTAATGGCCTCGACGACATCGCCTGTGGCTTGCGGAAGCAAGTGGAGGCTCGGCGGCGACTGCAAGCTCCAAGGGGGATTCCGGCGAGGTTAGCTACCTCCGAAGGGGATTCCGGCAGCGATGACAAGCTTTGAAGGCTTGTCCGGCGACGGCGGCTGCCGCGGGGAGGCCTCCGGCGATCACGACGTCCGCAAAAGGTGCTTCTGGCGGGCACAGCACTTGCGGGAGGTGCTCCCGGCAGCAGCGGCAAGCTCCAAGGGGAATTCCGGTCCGCTCTCTTTCTCTCTTCCTCTCTTCTCGTTTACTCTGGATCTCCTCTCTATCAACCTCTCCGTCCTCCCTTTGCTCTCCCCTGCGGGCTCCTTTTTATAGGGCCACCGGGCTATACGACTCCGGAAAGGGCTCTCAACGGCAATATCAATCCGACCGGGAGTCGAACCACCATAATAGGCACGGGATTTCCTTCGATTGCCCCTTCCATGTTTATCCCTTCCGTCTAGACTGTCCAGACTAGGATTGGGATCGCAGAATTGTAGTCGGCCCTCGTGGAAAGACTCCTAAAGGGTGAGCACATCTCCTCCCGTATCCTGTTTATTCCTTTTCCTCCTTTATTTTTATTTTTTTTTGAAAAGGACTTCTCCCGGTACACAGGGTTTGTGGGCCTGGGCCAGCCGCTTGACGTAGGCCTCCTGATTTAAAATCAAGCCCAATGAAAGGTGGGCCGTGTGGCCACTTGTGGGTTACAGTCCACATTAATCTTTTCTTTTCTTTCTTCTTTTTTTTTGTTTAGACCAAAACAGATAGGTTTATGCTCCATCAATAAATTGAACTTTGTAATGGTCTCCAATCGTTGAGCTCCAGCTGCTGATTCAAACCACCTTTTTTTTTCTCTCCCCCTCTTTTTTTTGCAAATTTTAGGTGCCAACAATGTCATACATCCCGTGTTCTATACATGTCTAACATATGTTCATTTCCCTTGTTTGCAAGGAGAAGACAAAAAAGAAATGCCAAGGATGACATCCGAAGGGGCCCAAGACTCTTACCGCAAAAAAATTTCATCCAAATACTGTGCACTGGGGGGTTAAGAAGAGCTGATTGCATTTGGCTAATTCCTAGAGTTCGTCTAAACAACAAATGTTCCTAGGGGCAAACGACTCGTCCCTATTTTTGAAAATTTCACCATGAGGTCTCTTCAACAACACCGAGGGCAAAGTGATCTTGACTTCGCCCTCGCAAACCCTTAATAGAGTCAAAGTGGTCACTAAATGGGTCATCTCCAACAAATGTAGCTATTCGCCAAGGTTGGCCATTCCAACCAACATGAGAAGAAGATAATAACAAAGCAAGATTCAAATTTTGCACCTCCAACAAGTGCAGAGCACCGGAAAAACTACAACGAAAAAAGTCTGAATCTAACTACAATACATGTTGTTGGTCAATCGGTGGTCTTGGATTTGAGCCGGAGATGCCATCACTTTGGCAGAAATTAAGTTCCTAAATCCGGATTATTTTTATTAACTACATGGGGCAAGGAACTAATCCATTGCCCAAAGATACAAATCGGCTAACCAATAGCCATTCTTATGTTATCTTAATGAGAGCCTAATTCTCAACTCATCAATTATTCTTGGCCAAGTTAATGCAAGACCTCGCTCGTGAAGCAATTTCAAGTGTGCAAGGAATTAGTCCTTCACCTAGAAGAAAATTTTGGCCAACCAACCAATGGTTTATCCCCATGATGTTGTCAGAGCTAGGGGACAGCCCTCTATCTATGTTCCCAACTAGCCGCCCAATGGTTATTACAATAATTGCGGTGAGCGGCAACATTCCAACCCCCATTCCAAGAAAAGTCGACCGATCAGCGGTCCCAATGCTATTGTATAGATAAGGGGGCAGCCCTCAACATGATATTTCAATAAGCCATATTGACCGAGTTCAAAAAATATTATTTGGACTAGGAAGTAATCCCATGCCTACACTGAAGTTGACTTGTTGGTGACCTTGTCAAATCTTGTTAAGACAAAAAAAAAAATTATCCACCCCACACACCCATGATGACAACAAGTTGGGTAAATGGTCTTCTGGAATTTCATACCCAACTAGGGGGCAACCTCTGAAACTACACCATGTCAACATAGGTCAAAGACAAATCTCTCGTCCAACATGCTACCAGGGGATGTAAAGTTAATCCCTACTTGGAATGATGCAAAAGAGATGTGACCAGTCCGCTGTACAGGTAAAAATGCAACAAGGCAGGTTGATTATCAACCAGCCCAATTGGTGGTTAGCTTCATCACTTCCAAGAAGTAGCAAAAGAAGAAATCTTCCTAACCAATAAATAAATAAATGTTCGGCTGATCAGCGGCCCTTGATATGATTATCTTGACTAGGGGGCAACTCCTACCTACCATTCCGAAAGGATTTGACCAACCAATGGCCTTCAATATTATAGCTCGGGTGAGAAGCAAAATCTTCATTCCTTATATTAACAAAGCTGGCCGATCAACGGCTCATTACACTACTACCCGATGAGGGACCAGCCCTTAACCTGCCATTTCAACCAAGACGACCGATCAACAGTTTTGTCATATAATGTCATTTAACGAACTAGGAATCAATCCTATGTCCGCCATCCGAATGATGCCGTGCAACTACTGATGCGGTTTCAAGATGATGTACAAGTTAGAAATAAATTTAATAATGAAGCTCAGTTATGTGGGGGTGCCATTATATTATGCCAGAATGAGGAACCAACCCTTGGTTCATTAGGCACTGACAATTGATCAATTCACTGATCTATATTAGAAAACCATTCACCTAGTTGGGGGCAGGTCCCCAGGTCATTCTATGACAATTCAAGTCAAGAGTCGACCTTCTTGGAATGCTGATTAAGGTCAAAGGGACAGATCTCATATCTAGAAATTTTGGAAGGGAAGCAATCTCTTGGTCAAAATTCAATTGACATGTCATCAGAGCATTGTCTCGTGTGGATAGGATGCACTGGGGGGCATAATTAGCATGCAATTGTGTTTGGAGTCTTTGGACTACATCACATCAAGTGCTAGCTAGCCCAAAGATTGGAACTATCACCGCCAACATGATAAGAAGTAAACCCTTTGCCCAAAGGACTAACTCCAATAGCTGATCAACAGCCTACACCATTGATGATCAAGAGGAAGATCAACCTCATGCCTACTAGTTCAACAAATTAAGTTGAGTAGAGGCCCAGTTCATCAATATTTTTCAGCGGATAAGAAAACAATCCCCTATTCATTGGCAAGTTGCCATACCTGATCAATTTGAGACAGAGAACGCAATTCGCTCCTTGAAGGGATATATTATAGCTGTCTAATCAGATAATCATACTAAAACCTTCTAGAAAAGGAACCAACCCTTAGTTTGCCAAACCACATCAGCAACTTTCCAAGTGAGAGGAAACAATCTTTGGCTCATGGAGATACCCAGTTGGCCGATCAACGATATGCCTTTTTAAGACAGAGAAAATCAATTGCAAACGGAACAAATCTTCTATCCGTTGGGGCATCGGGGGCCTCCCGATCGATAGTTCATCCCAACAATGTCCAGGTAATGAAGCAACCATCAATCCACCGATTTGCCTCAGCCAATGGATTGAAAGACTAGCATATTGACTTCTCCAATGACGTGAAGCTTGAAGATAATACAATTGGACGATCTATGGCTTAGCCCGAAAGCGTCGGCTCAGTAAGGAATAAATCCTATGCTCGTGACAAAATCAGCCCATTTGGTGGCCCAACCTGCAACCTTTATTAGAGCAAGAGATCAACTCCTAACACGGTGCATTTACTAATGCCATCTAGTATGAAGACAAGTGCCAAAATTCACTTTAAATCATGTCAAGAGCCAATTCCCTAGCCAAATTATGTCAATTAAAATCAATAAAGAAGTATGCTACCCAATATATATTGACAGAGGGCAAGAGAGTAAATCCTCTGCTCAGAAAACCTTCAGCTCAATCAATAAGGAAAGAACAAGCTCTTAAAATTGAGGCTCAACAACAATAGGGAGGGAAGGTATCCCTAACGTAAGTAAGATACATGACCCTCGGTAGTATCTTGGTCGATTAGATAGAGTCGATTGGATAAAGAAGCCATGAAGAAGATTTATTTTAAATCAACTTGCCCTCCTACATACCACCCCCGGGAGGACGAAAAAAAAAACACATATTGAGGCTACAAGGTGGCATTTATGTCGGCACTTAATGCATCTTGAATTCAATTGATAAAGATTCACAAGGAGAGGGTCAAAAGTTTGAGACACCAAACTGTCGAGGGAAGGGTCATCCCTCCATGTCGAAGGTTAGCAACTTTGGTTGATCAACGACCTATCATATTGCTGCTCGGTTACCAATGCAACGCTGATATATTTCTTGAGCTCGGAATCAATCAGACGCTACCATCAAAGCCGCTTCAAATGTGGGAACATTAAATTCTACCCAAGTTTGGAATCCATCCACCACCCAGCTTGTTTCGGCAATTGGTCAGTTTACCAGTTAACCTTCTCAAAATGGTCACCTAATCGGAAGGGCAAGTCTCCATGTCACTTTATTGCAGTTCGGGCTAAGGATCAACCGAATCACCCGTCATGCTTAATAGGGTCAGAAAAGTACAATTCTTAAAAAAAAGAAAAAAAAAAGCAAAAGAAAGAAAGAAAGTGAAATACATCAACAAACTTGGCTAGTCACCTTGTCTATTGACTAAAGGCAACATTGTCAAAAAAAAAAGAAAAATAAAATTTTCAACTAGGGTGAAAACCCAAGGAGGGCATCTTAGACAAAAAAATTGAATCACCCTGTTGTATAAAAACTCTACAAAAGAGGTGTACAGCTAAAATAAAGAAGTAACTGGCTTTGGCAAAAAAAAGGGGGCAAAAGGTGATCAAGCTAGTTAAAAAAAGAAAGAGAGACTTTGAAAATTCAAAGTGCCAAATGGGGCTCTTTTGTGCCTAAACATATTTAAACTCCCACCGCTATGACCTTCCTAGTCTTCACGGCTTCAAAAAAGTATTGTCTTGACCCTTACGATTTTTTATGATATCATAACAAAATTATACTATCTTGACCCTTTCGGTCTTCATGGATTTTAAGAAATCCTTGCCATCTTGACCATTTTGGACATGATGGTCTCCCAAGAAAAAAAACTTATCACCTTGATCATCTCAGTCTTCATGGTATACAAAAGTCCTCCACCGTCCTAACTATTCAAGTCTTGACAGTCTATAAAATGTTATCATCTTGACTCTTTCGGTCTTGATGATCTCTAAAAAAAATTCCTTGCCATCTTAACCCCTCTAGTCTTGATGATCTCATAAAATTTCATACCGCTCTGACCCTTCTTGTCTTTGTGATCTACAAAAATGTTATCATCCTAACCATTCCAGTCTTAATGGTCCACAAAAAGATTTTCTTGCCATTTTGACCCTTTAAGTCTCGATGACCCCAAAAATCCAGACCTTCTTGACCCTGTTGGTCTCAATGGTCTCACAAAATTCATACCGTCTTTGACCATTCCAATCTTGACAGGTCTACAAAAGAAATTTCCTTGCTATCTTGATTATTCCGATCTTGATGATCCACAAAGAAATACTTGCCATCATGACCGTTCCGGTCTTCATGGTTTTCAAACTTCTATAACCATCGCGACCCACAAGGTCTTTATAGTTCCTAAAATACTATCTCCTTAAATTCTTATGCCACTAGGATTGGAGATAGGATCTTTCATGTTCCTTATGTCTCAAGTCTCACCAACAACATGCAAATCTTTGATCCGGAGACAAGCCCTAAACCTCTAAGCCTACATTCACATTCATACCGTATAGACCGAATATGATCCCTTTGTACTCAAGTCTATGGGTTTTCAATGGCATCAAGCCATCCCATATCCATATCAAACTTCCTTTTGGCCCCAACATCGAACCCCTTTTGGCGCAAAGCCACCAAAATCATGTTGGCATCAAGTCATTTGAATCTTTCAAGCAAACTCCTTTGGCATCAAACTATCAAATTCTACCCAATAGAATGAGTATGACTCTTTTATGCTCACATGTCCTACAAGTGTCTCCGGCATTAAGCCACCCCAAACTTTGCCCAACAAACCGAATATGACCTCCACATGTTCACAAGCCTACGGGTTTTTACGGCATCAAGCCATCATAGAATCTTATGCCCAGCAGGCTGAGTCTTCATGCTCACATGTCCTCTGAGTCCTTTTGGCGTCAAGCCACCAAACTTTACCAACAGGCGAGTATGACTTTTTCATGCTCACATGTCTTGTGGGTCTATTCGGCATCAAGCCACAGAACTCCTTTCGGCATTAAGTCATCTAAATCTTTTCGGCGTTAATCGACTAAACTTCTTTTAGCATTAAGCCATCAAATTTTACCCAATAGGCCTAGTATGACTTCTTCATACTCACTTGTTTATGGGTCCTTTTGGCATCAAGCCACCAAACTCTTTTAGCATCAAGCCATTAAAATCTTTCAAGCAGACTCTTTTTGTCATTAAGTCATCAAACTCATGTTGGCATCAAGCCATCAAATTCTACCCGATAGATTCAGTGTGACTTCTTCATGCTCGCATGTCCTACAGGTCTTTTCGGCATCAAGTCATCAAACCCAACCCAATAGGCCAAGTGTGATATTTTCACACTCACATGTCTTATGGGTCCTTCTGGCATTAAGCCATCTTAAAATCTACCCGATAGGCTGAGTGTGACTCTTTCATGCTCACATGTCCTACGGGTGTCTTCGGCATTAAGCCACCCCAAACTTTGTCCAAGTCCAACAGGCCGAATATGACTTCCACGTATTCATAATCCTACGAGTTCCTTCGGCATCAAGCCACTAAATTTCCTTTGGCATCAAGCCATCAGACTCCTTTTGGGCATCAAGCCATCAGACTCCTTTTGGGCATCAAGTCATTATATTCCTTTCAACATCAAACCATCAATTCATGTCTTACGGGTCAAGTATGTCTTCTTCATATTCACAAGCCTATAGGTCTATTAAGCACAAAGCCAACCCAACATTTTATACTTTATAGACTGAGTGTGACATCTTCATACTTGTAAGTCTACGGGTTTCAAAGACACAAATCTCCCAAATCTCATGGCCTAGGGAAAGACTTGAATCCTCACTATCCAAAATTCTATGGCCCAGGGAAAGTCTTAATTCCTCACTACCCAAAACAATTTCATGACTCGAGGAAGCCTTAATTCCTCTCCAACAAGAAAAATCCAAACTGTCTTGACCCTCCTAGTCTTCATGATTTAAAAAAAATGACAATACCCCGCTATGACCTTTCTGGTCTTCACAGTTCCCAACCACTTCGACCCTAATGACCTTGGTTTCCTTGATTCGTGAACTCTAATCGTCTTGACTTTCTTCGTCTACACAGTTTTCCAACTCATATCGTATAGACCCTCCTGGTCTCCACGGTTTCCAACCAAGGATTCTTAAATCGAAATCGAAATCGAAATCGGAATCGGGATTCTGATTCCCAAGAATCAGTCAGAATCAGCCGATTCCTGGGAAGGAAATCGATCCCAAAATCGGCCAAAATTGGTTTTTTTATTTTTTCATCAAAAATATCAAAAAAAAAATCTAGAAAATAGGAAATGGTTTAGAAAAGTTTCCAAAAATAAGATTAGCAAACATCCACATAGAATGATTGTTAATAAACATGAGAAGATGTTAAGTACATGTTGAGATGCAAAAACTAAAATAAATTTTAACTGTATCACATGAAAACATAAAAGTAGAAATATACATGTTATTAATCTTCACCAATAACCATGATATGGATATTGACCTTCATCCTCTTTCTGCTGCTTTCGATACTCAGTTGTGCCTAGTCTTCTATTAAGTGCGGGAGCATATCCATATGAAAATAATGACGCCGCTATGTCATCAAAATCGTAAGCATCAGACTGTGGCACATAGGTAGACTCGGGTGGAGGAATCCACGGCTGCTGAGGATCATAAAATACTGGATATGGTGGCTTCATAAAATGCTACTGTGGTGTATGCTCATCTAGCGTGAAATACGGTTTTGGCAGCCGTGAATCAGATAACTGTGGAGCTGATGGCTACGTGCCTGGTATACATTCCTCGTCATCATCAACTAAGAAGTGAGAAGGAGTATGTGTGCTATCATCTGGGCTAACAGGACGTTGTCTGATCTTCAACTTCCTTCTCTTCACACCTTCAACCATCTCTGATGTCCCACCACAACCCAAAGATTTTTTTTAACTTTGAAAATCCGTCCATTTTTCGTATTGTCACTTTTGTTTTCGTTTTGCCTAGACTACGAATGGACTAGGTAGCTGTGGCTAGGGCTAGAGTCAGGGCTAACACTAGAGGAGGTGGCTGTTGAACAACTGCTAGGGCAGAAGAAGGATTCGCCTGAGCCTGAGAAGTAGGTGGAGCTGGAGCATTCTCCTCGACCTCTACACTATCCAACTCTCTTTCTGCCCATACACGGTCATCACGATCAAACTCAACTAGATAATCCCTGGATGTCCTCTCCTCTATCCAAAAAGTAAGTGTATGCTCCTCTTGGAATATGTTATCCATGTCCACCTCCTCAGGTGGTGGTGTGGCTGAGCTATGCCTCTGCTCGTATGGACCACTTGCGAACCGTGTAAATCTCTCCTCTTAGATCTTCTGTCGATCTTTGATATTCTTGATGTGCAGCATCATGTTATAATGACAGAAGACCAGCTTCTTCAACCTGTCTGAGATCAACATGTTCCTACTCTTTGTATGTATCAAGTTAAATGTGTTCCAGTTCCTCTCATAATGAGAGGAACTAGTGCTCTGGCTGAGTATCTTGATATCAATGGCAGCATGTGAATTCCATCCACTCCTAATGTTCACCTGAACCCAACACTCAACTGCAAAAAAAAAAAAAAAAAAAATCAGCCTAGCAGCTTCAATAACTTATAATAAGATAAGAAAATAAAAACTTTATCTTAAATAAGTATATTAAGAGATACTTTATCGCAAGAATATCTCAAATCAGCATCTGAGTATACCCTGACTCTCATCATATGCCTTTGCATCTGAAAAATGACAAGATTAAAAATTCATTAGTTGTCAAATAATTATTGACTCCAAATCATGGAATGCCATCTCGCGAGATATCGCCGAGATCTCGCGAGATCTCGGTCTCGCCAAGGAGGCCGAGAAACGAGATCGCCGAGATCTCGCCCCATGTAGACTGGTCCATAAAAAAAATTTCTTCGGAGGGTTTTGCCCCCCTGATAACCCCACAAGGGGCGCTGCCCCCTTAACCCCCGCGACTTGACCGCGCAGGTCGATCCGCGACTACTCTACGCCCGTTTATGATAGTGTAAACACATTTAATATATTTCACTATCACATAAAAATGTGTTACAAGTTTAATACCATATTAGTATTTAAATAAGATGACATACAAGTTTAAATCTTTTAGAAGCACAAAGATTATCTTTTTGATATTGAAAGTGCTTGTAATTGTTCATTCACATAGTTGATGTACAAAATATGTTATATATTTTCATGTAAATTCATTTATGTACTCTTATTTTTATAAGATATTATGTTATGTTTCATACGTATATACATTTTGATATGAGAATCCGAGATCCGATCTCCCGAGATTTTTCCGAGATCTCTCCGAGATCTCTTCTCTTTCACCCCTCCGAGACGAAGCCGAGATCCGAGATGGCAATCCTTGCTCCAAATTATTAACTAAACTCCAACTTACTTCTATCTCAACTTCTACCATATCCTACTGAGATCGGTAGAGACGTTAAGTAACAGAGTGTACCACATATCACCTCGTTGTCGTTCACCACCCGTCCTCCATATTGGATGCGGGAGTTCAAAAAATATCATGCAAAAATTTATGAATATTAGCATTAACAATATAAACAAAGCAATTATTAAGTAAACTGAAAGTAGGTAAGCACATATATTTTTTTCACCCACAAACCTACAATATGTACATCGTGGTGCAAAGTCTTGTCCCATCGGTTATCTATAATCTTCCACCATTTTTTGTAACTTTTGGGATTCTTCTCTTTTATTTTTAGTTATGCATGGTCCATTGCATCATACAGGGTGCCCATCTGGTTCCTATCATCGGAGTCAACCAGCCTCAGCACAACAACCAATGTCTCTATAATTGCCAAGTAGTAGGCAATCCTCTCCCAAAATCTCTCGTCAGTGATCTGATTCTCAGATCTGACAAGAATATCCAGCTGGTCTTCCTTTTTAAACAGGTGGTTCACCATATAGTTGTAATACACTTCGGACTAAGTAAACCTCACAAAGTGCATGCCTGTGCTGATGTAAGCTCTCCAATGCAATGAAGTTTGTGACAAAATGAGTCGGACCGAGCCTAACAAGATCATACCCTCTTGTGTGTTATCTCAAAATATGTAGCAGATAGGGATGCGAATAAATAAATGAAGTGATTGTTTGCACCTACCTGATAATAGTAGAAACACTCTCCTCCTTGCCTATATCCTCCAATATGAGATCAATAGAATGTGCCGCACAAGGCACCTAGAATAGATGCTACCTCTTCTTCATCAACATCTTCTCAACCACCTTATACGAGGGTTCGTTGTCAGTAACAACCTGATCCACATTCTCCTCCACATTCTCCTCCACCACAGCATTCATCAAAAAAAAAATTGTAGTCAGCATTTTTAATCTTATTAGAAGCATCCACCGACTTCAAAAATGTGGTCCCCTCAGATTAATACACTAAGAAGTTTATCATGCTCCTCTTGGTGATATATGACCACCCGTCACACATAATCGTGCAACCCCTCTCCTTCCACACCAATATAAAGCCATTCATCCACTCCCTCAACTCCTGAACTTCCTCATCCAGCCCACCGCCATATATATGCCTGCTGATCGGGACATGCATTCCCAGCCCAGCCTCACTCACGATATCCATCGCAGTCTGGAGGTAAAGGTTGGTGGTTGCATGTGCTGGGATGCCTACATTAAGTTAAAAAAATTTTGGATCAGCCAAAAATAAGGTTAACTAGATAAAACATAAAATTGGATCAGTCAATAACCACTTCATAATGTGGCGAACTGCTCTATTTGCAGCCGTTCCTGTTCCCTTCACCCCTTTCATGACTTGTTTAATCCCCATCTGTCCAGCACTTTGTTTCCTAAATAGATACTCATTACTCGGTGTAAACCGAGTACTGGCAGAATGGCAGTGTGACTCCTATCTCCATCCCTCACTCCCAGTCCTGAGTAGGGAGAGCCGATGATGATCAACCAAGAACTAGATCAGCTTTAGACCCTCTTGCTCCCCTCCTCCTCTCTTCCTCCGCAGCAGTTGCATGCTTGGTAGCATGCCTAGCTCTCCTGAGCTCGGCGTTTGTGCAGTCGTCCTCACTATACGGCTCCAGCTCAACTGCTGCCTTCCCCTTGCTTTTCCCTTTGTAAGTAGGCAAATCTCGGTCCCTCCTCCTCTCAAGTAGCTCATCGTGTAACTCTTCCCTCTGCTCAATCCTAATAGACCGTTGAGAGGCCTTACCTGTCATGTAGTCTCTCATCTCCTCACTCTTCTCCTTAGGCACCTTATCACATTTTTTTACATTCTCACCTGTTCTGACAATATGTTGTTTCAACCGGAACAGACCCTCGTTCATCTCCTTCCCACACCACTTTCATTGTACTCTCTTTCTAGCTGTCTACCATGTGGCCATGTTTCCAACTTACGTCAGAAAGACGTACTGGTGTTACATCACTATGATCGGCCATTGCTTATACATGCAACATTTGTAAACAATTCATAGAAAATTGTTAGACAACCTATAAATTGCTTTAGGGCTATTCGAAAAGCAGACAATCTGTCAGATAGACTATTCGGTATATGGCGTGCGGGGTCGGCGACCCAGTCGGCCGGGTCGGCCGACCCAGTCGGTTTTTGGGCCAACCGACCTCGACCCGACCCCGCGACCCCGACCCGGTTAATATATTTAAATAAATTTTTTATTATTATTTTTCCCAATCCCGACCCGACCCCGGCCTGACCCGGGTCGCGACCCCAACCGACTGGGGTCAGTTTTAAACCCGACCGACCCGATCCCAACCCCCGACCCCACCTTCCTTGTTTCAGTATGTTTAGAGGGTTACGTATATGCCGGAAAGAGTCGTAAATCGACGTATGGGGTTTCCAAATTTTTTCCCATACCAAGAATCTATCGATGTTCTTGCCATTTGTAGAAGTTAACTACGCTCGGAGTCGTCAAAAAAGCGTAAAAATCGATGTACGGGTTTTCGAAAAAATTTTCCATACAAAGACCATACAATCAATGTTCTTATAGCCTTAACGAAGTTGTTCGTTTGGACTTCAACGAGCTTAACCATGTTCGAAGTCGTCGAAAACGCGTAAAAATGGGCGTACAGGGTTTTCGACAAAGAAATCATACCGAAAATCTGCCAAGGACTGAAGAACAGGTTGAATCGACGTATATCGGAGCTTAGCTCAACGAAATCCCTTGAAGGGATCGCTAGAATCCCGGAATCAGTCTGGGATTCCACTGGAATCGTCGGAGTTGCCAGAATCAACGTTGGAATCGTCGAAATCACCCCAGAATCTCCACAGACAGCTGGGATCGAGCGATCCTACGCTAGATCGATCAATTACAAGGTAGAATCGCTCTAGGATCGTCTACGTCGGAAGGGAGCTCGCCGCAAATCAGTTCCTGCCTAGGAATCAACACTCTGGCCCTATAGGGCCAAAATCGGTTCGGTTCCCGGTCCAGAATCGGATAAGGAATCAAACCAAAGCAGACCAATCCGGCTTCCGGCGAAATTGGTCAGATCAACCGATTCCAGGCTAAATCAGTCGGAATCAGATTCTGACCAATCCAGCCGATTCAATCCGATTCCCAGAGAATTCCCCCGAAATAGGTCCTATAGGGCCGATTTAGGAATCAGCCGATTCTGATCCAATCCAACCGATTCTACAATCTATGTTTCCAACTATTTACCATTGTGACTACTCTGATCTCCATGGTCTATAAACTTTTTCGAGTTGAAATTCACACTCGAACCATGTCTTCGAGTTGAAATCGAAATTCGTCAACCCACTTCTTCGAGTTGAAATCTATACTCGACTACTTATCTTCGAGTTGGAATCCATACTCGGTAGGCCTTTTACCATCAAGTCGAAATTCATACTTGACAAAATTTCAATTTTTAGGTTAAAATCCATACCTCAAAAAACTCCACAAATAACTTCTTGTCTTTGGGTTGAAATACACACCCTACGTGGAATCCATACTCAACCTTCTACTTTTGGGTTCAAATCCACAATCGACAGGTCTTTCACCAAGCAAGTTGAAAGCCATACTCAACCGACTTTATATCCACTCACGACGCAATAGCGCATGCGGCTTGAGGGAAGCCTTAATTCCCTACAAAAAAATAGTGGGCTAAAAAAATGTTGCCTGACAGTCTTAGTCGATCACTCATAAGTGATTGGTTTCTACACCATCATGCCTCTTTCGGCCTATATGGTTTCTGCCCCAAAAGTCTCATGCCATAATGACCCTCTAGTTCACATGGTCCTCCAAATCCCTTGACCTCAATTTTTTGAGCCTATACGGCCTCACACTACCAAGCCGTCAAGACCATACATGGAATTTTCATGTGTCTCACAAGCATCACCAGCAAACCAAACCTCATGGCCTAGAGGTAACCCTTAATCTTCCAAGACAAAACTCAACCCTACAAGACAAGCCGGAACAAATCCAACTCAACGTGCCTACAGGTCTGTCACCAATTCTCCACAAATTTTACTCTACTGGTCAAATATGGCTCTTTCATGTCCACAAGCCTACAGGTTTCTTCAGCATCAAGCCATAAATTCAACCCTACGAGCTAAGTCGGAACAAATCCTACTCAACATGCCTATGGGTCCCCAAACCCATCCCTATGGAACAAATCCTACTCAACAAGCCGGGACAAATCTAGCTCAACAAGCCTACCGGTTCCGCATCAAGCCATTGTACAACCTTACCTTATGAGCTAAGTTAAATTTCTTCACATTCGCATATCCCACAAGTCCACCAACATCAAGCCACCACATTCACATTCATGCCCTACGAACAAGTACGATCATATCATACTCACATGTCCTACGGGTAAAATCTCACGACTCAGGAGAAGCTTTAATTCCTCATCGCTCAAACAAACCTTTTTCATTAAAGGAAACCTCAATTCCCTTAAAAAAGTGGAGAAAAAAAAGTCAAAGCCTAGCACGTGGAAGATGGGCAGCCAGACAAGCAAAGCGAGATAGAGAAGGCATCTCCCTTCTTATTGGTCAAATCCAAGGGCCCAAGCCCTTCTCCACCACAAGGATGATCTGGCAGCAACAGGAAGTAGCACAATGGACAATCTGCCAAGGGCACAAGTAGGAGAAAAACATAATGTTAGTTTCAACTTTGCACGAGTGATTCCTCGGCAACTCTCATCTCTAGAAAATCACTCATGAAGGCATTTGTTGGCACAAAAAAATGTTCAAGTTTATTTGGATTACAATTTGTTGGCATCTAAAATATTTAGTACTTAGTGGGGTGGGATTAAACAGAATTTGACCATCAATGATACATCATAATCTATTCTCAATCTTGGCCCAATTATTATGCTCTATTTCATTGCCAATTTCTTGATAAATACCCATCTTTTATACCCATTTCCATAACTCATGTTATATCTTTCCTGGGATAAATTCTGATTCCAAATTGGGCCCATCCTTGAGCCTAATCCATTAAGAAATAAGCCAACTTTTGTTGACAATTTCGTAGTCCCATGTATTGACAATTATTAGGCTGTATTTTAGTAACTTAATGGGCTCATTTTATATTATTTTCGCAATCTATTTTACATTATATTAGTGGACTGTCATTTCACTCATACATGGACCCATTTATTGTCACAAGATGACCCACCTATTAACTGACGCACAGCCCATGTTCCATACAATTAATGGGCTTTAGATATCAAAGTCAAATAAGCCCATGTTCTGGAGAATTCTCCACTACCACCTCATCACCTTCTAGAGCTTTCTCCAACCCATCTTAAAGGCCACGATGCACTCCCACTACCTCCTCTCTCATGAAACCGCCACAAAAAGATAGTTACGTGGATTTCGCACGTTCTTAACCCCACCACCATCCATAAAGAAAGTGGCTTCTTCTCCCTCCTCTTTATACAGCTGGATAGATCCAAGGAGGAGATAAATAAGGCTGCGGCACAAACTCCTCCGGTCCTCTACTCCCCTCTACTCCTCCAGCTCTGTTGCTGCTACCCAACCTGTGGCTGTCCAAGGAAGACCATACTGCTGTTGCCTCCAGTGCCCATAGAAGGACCTTCTGTTGTCGCTGTCAGATGTGGTCTTCTTGGCTGCAGCTGGCCTCTTCCACCTAGACCTGCTGACGATGGCACCCATGGGGAAATATAGAAAATGGAGGAGTTAGATACCCACCTACGAGCTGCGCCCACAGAAGAAGAGTAAGGAAGAAGCAGCTACTGCCTATGATGCCATCTCTCTCTCTCCTTTCTACCGCTACACTTGGTGCTCCTCCTGAAGATGTCCAGCTGCTGCTGTCTTGCTCCTGTGCCCATGGGAAAGACAAGGAGTTTGTTTATCCTTCCTTCTAATGCTATCACGCTGTTGTCCTTGTGTTTCTGTGCCAAGGGAAGAGGTTCTATCAGATGCTCCTGCCCACAAGGATTCCGGAATCAGAATCTGAATCGGAATCGACCAATTTTTGGGAAGAGAATCGATTCCGGATCGGTCCGGAATCGGGTTTTTTTTTTGAATTTTTTTTTCGTCAAAAATATTCAAAAAATTCAGAAAAAATCTTAAAAAATAGGAAATGAGTTAGAAAAAAATTTAAAAATAACCAATGCATTCATCCACAGGACCACATCGAATAAATACTAATGAACTCCAATTGAAGACTTGAAGTTAAGTAAATATTCCAATTCCATTGATTCAAAAATCAAAGAGATGATACATCATGAAAAAAAAATTTACATCATATCAATCTACTACCAAAATCTAGGATATAAATATGGGTCTTCCTCCTCTCCCTGCTGCGCTTCACGCTCCTCTCTCGTGCTCAGTCTTGTATACTGTCCGGGACCATATCCATATGAAAATAATGCCGATGCCATGCCATCAAGGTCGCATGGATCGGACTGCGGGATGACCGGGACGTAAGCAAAGAATGGTGGAGCTGGTGGTGTAATCCACTGCTGGTCAACCTGGCCAAATGCTGGATACTGTGGCTCCTGTATATAAGAATCATGTGTATCCGAATCCAGCGTGTAATACGGTTTTGGAAGCCGTGAATCAGGAGACTCAGCTGCTGCTGATGGCTGCGTCGCTGGTATGCACTCCTCGTCATCATCACCTGAGGAGTAAGAAGGAGCCTGCGTGCTGTCATCTAGGCTGACAGGATGCCTGACCTTTAGCTTCCTTCTCTTCACCTCTTCAGCCATCTCTGAAGTACCAGAAGGTCCGGAATCCAAAGTTTTTTTCAACTTTGCAAATCCTCCCATTTTCCGTGCAGTCACTTTTGTTTTCGTTTTCCCCGGACTGCGAATGGGCTGGGTAGCGGCTGCTGGGACTGGAGCTGGAGCTGGGGCTAAAGCTGCAGGTGGCTGCTCCATAGCTGCTGGGGCAGAAGAAGGCCCTGCCTGAGCCTGAGAAGTAGATGGAGCCGGAGTTGGAGCATCCTCCTCGGCTTCAACACCATCCAACTCTCCTTCAACCCATGCACAGTCATCGGGATCAAACTCAGCTGCATGATCCCTGGCTTCCCTCTCCTCTATCCAGGAGGCAAGTGCATGCTCCTCCTGGAATATCTGATCTATATCCACCTCCTCGGGTGGTGGTGTGATGGAGGAATGCCTCTGCTCGTACGGACCACATGCGAATAGTGCAAATCGTGCCTCGCTGATCTTCTGTCGATCCTTGATGTTCTTTATGCACAGCCTCATGTTGTAATGACAGAAGACCAGCTTCTCCAGCCGGTCTGAGGTCAACATGTTCCTCCTTTTCGTATGTATCAGGTTGAATGTACTCCAATTCCTCTCACAATGGGAGGAACTGGTGCTCTGGCTGAGTATCCTGATACCGATGGCAGCAAGTGGATTCCATCCACTCCTGGTGTTCACCTGAACCCACCACTCAGCTGCAAGAAAAAAACAAGAAGAGAAAAGGTAAACAATTAGCCCATCATCTACCATAACTTATATGAAAAGAAAATAAAATCTTCATCAAGCTATTACTATACCAGGTGACACTTTGTCAACTGAATATTTCAAATCAACTGAGTATACGCCGACCCTCATCTTATACTTCTGCATCTGAAAATTTTATAAAAAAAAATAGTAGTTGCCTGGTAAGGCTACTCCAAGGTATTGAATGAACTCTAACTTACTTCTATCTCAGCCTCTATCATGTCCTGCTGAGATCGGCACAGACATTGAATAACAGCAAGTGTACCCCGCATCACCTCGTTGTCGTTCACCACCTGTCCTCCATATTGGATGCGGGGGTTCAAAAAATATCCTGCAAGATTTTATTAGTTAACACTGTGCATATAAGACAACTATTCAGCAAAAAAAAAAATTTAACCAAGTTACTTGCAGCATGGACATCGTGGTGCAAGGTCTTGTCCCATCGGTCATCTATGATCTTCCACCACTTTTTGTAACCTCTGGGATTTTTTTCTTTTATTTTCAGCTTTGCCCGGTCCATGGCTTCATACAACGTGCCCATCTGGTCCCTGTCATCTGAGTCTACCAACCTCAAGACAACTACCAGTGGCTCAATGATTACCAAGTAGTAGGCAATCCTCTCCCAAAACCTCTTGTCAGTGATCTGCTTCTCAGACCTGACAACAACTCCAACTGATCTTTCTTGTCATGCAGGTTGTCCACCATATAGTTGTAATACTCCTCAAACTGTGTGAACCTAACAAATGCATGCCTGTGCCGGTGTAGACTCTCCAACGCAATGAAATTCGTAGCAAATCGAGTCGGACCGGGCCTAACAAGATCGTGCCCTCGTGTGTGATCTCATGATATGTAGCATGCGGGGATGCGAATAAATAAAAGATGTGATCGTCTGCGCCTGCCTGACAAGTGTGGATACACCCTCCTCCTTGCCTACATCCTCTAATATGAGATCTATGGAATGTGCTGCACAGGGCACCCAGAAGATGTGCTTCCTCTTCTCCATCAACTTCCTCCCAGCCGCCTTATATGATAGTTCCTTGTCAGTGACAACATGAACCACATTGTCCTCCCCGATCTCCTCCACCACCCCATCCATCAGAGAAAAGATGAAGTCGGCATTTTTTATCTTCCCAGAAGTATCTACCGACTTCAAGAATGTAGTCCCCTCGAACGGTACACCAAGAAGTTTATCATACTCCTCTTGGTGATACTCGTCCATCCATCGCACATAATTGTGCAACCCCTCTCCTTCCACACCAACTTAAACCCATCCATCCACTCCTTCAACTCCTGGACCTCCTCATCCAGGCCGGCGCCTTATATGTGTCCGCTGCCGGGGCTTGCAAACTCGGTCCCGGCCTCACCCACGGCATCCACCATCGTCCGGAAGTAGGGGTGGTGGCTGCATGTGCTGGGATGCCTACATCAAGTTAAAAAAAATTGGGATCAGGCTAAAATTAAGTTTAAGTAAATAAAACACACATAATGTCAATTTTAATTTAAAAAGTGATACCTACATGTAAAAACCATTTCACAATATGGCGAACGGCTCTCTTTGCAGCCGTTCATGTTGCCTTCACCCCTTTCATTGCCTGTTTAATCCACATCTGCCCAGCACTCTGTTTCCTAAATAAATACTCGTCACTCGGTGTAAATCGAGTGCTGGTAGAAGTAGAACGGCGGTGTGGCTCATGTCTCCTGGGGTCAGTCTCTCGGTCCCAGCCCGAGGTCGGGCGAGCCGATGCTGATCGGCCCAAAGCTGGATCAACTCTGGACCCAAACCCTCCTGCTCCCCTCCTCCTGTCCTCCTCCTCAGCAAATGCATGCTTGCTATCGTGCCTAGCACGTTTAAGCTCGGAGTCCGAGGACTCGTCCTTGCTCTCTGGCTCCGGCTCAGCTGGTGCCTTCCCCTTTCCTTTCCCTTTCGAGGTAGGCAAATCGCGGTCCCTCCTCCTCTGGAGTAGCTCGTCGTGCAACTCCTCCCTCTCGCTCGATCCTAACGGCCGTTGAGAGGCTCTACCCGTCACGTAGCCTCTCATCTCCTCACTCTTCTCCCCGGGCACCTTGTCACATTTCTTGACATTCCCACACGTTCCGCAATATGTTGTTTCGGTCGGAACACCCCCCGTTCATCTCCTTCCCACACCATTTCGCACCGTACCCTCTTCCCCGACCGGGTCTACCATCCGCCCGTGTTCCCAACCCACGTCGAAGCACGCGCCGTGCTGCATCACCTTGATCGGCCATTGCTTATATCTACAAAAATTGTAAACAATGCACTAAAAATGATTAGATAACATAAAAATTGATTTAGACGCTATTCGGGAAGCAGACAACCCAAGTAACACACCATTCGGTATGTTTAAAGAGTTACGTATTTGCCGAAAATGGTCGTAAATTAACGTACGGGATATCCGAAATTTTTCCCGTGCAAAATGGACTTAAACGGATAGTTCAAAACTTGGACGGACTTGTTCGGTCGAAAATCACAACGTTTAACGACGCTCGGACTCGTCTGAAACGCGTAAGAATGGACGTACGAAGTTTTCGGCGAAGAAATCTTACCAAAAACCTTACAAAGATCGAAGAAGAGGTTGATTCGAGGCCGGTCCGAGCTTGAATCGGCGGAATCCCTTGAATACGTTGCTTGGAATCGCCGGAATCGCCGTCGGAATCGCCGGAATCGGTGGAATCGGGCCGGAATCGATGCTTGGATCGACGGAATCGGCCAGAATCGACGCTGGCAGCTGGGATCGAGGCCGGAATCGCCGGAATCGCGCCGGAATCGCCGGATCCAGCTTCTGCCACCGCGGGATCGACAGAATCGACCCCCGCGGGTCGATTCTGGCCCTTTTAGGGCCGGAATCGGTTCGATTCCGGGTCCAAAATCGAACCGGGAATCGAACCGTGCCGGTTGACCCGGTCTTCCGACGGAATCGGTCGGATCGACCGATTTCACAAGGAATAGGTCGGAATCGGATCGATTCCGACCGATTCCAGGCGATTCATACCGATTCCGCGGAATTCTTCCCGGAATCGGTCCTTCCGCCAGGAATCGGATCGGAATCCACCGATCCGATTCCGGAATCGGTCGGAATCGGACCGATTCCACCGATTCTGCAATCCATGCCTGCCCATCTACCTCCTTGCAATCATGAAAGAAGCTCCTGATCCCGCCCCACTCGCTACTGTTGTGGACTCTACTCAAGTAGGAAGAGTCGAGGGGAACAGCCCCCACACGTTGTTGTTGGTGATTGGCCACTTGGGCTTGAACAAGAAGCTCAAGGCCGACAGGGGCCATGTCTATCAAAATCACCAAGGCCGACAGGGCCCATCTTAAATCAAAATTGTTAGTTGGCCAACAAGGATCATGTCTATCAGAATCACCAAGGCTGCCAGGGCTAGATCCTATAAAAAATTTCAAGGCCGCCAAGGCCCCAAAGAAGCTCAAATAGGCCTCCAAAGCCCTCTGAAGACAATCTGGCCGTTAGGGTCTTAGGGAGCTTGAATCGACCGTGAAGGCTGAAAAAAATATATCTTAATCAAATTGGACACAAAAACATTAAATCAACTAAGAGGCTACCCTACTTCCATAGGCACCTCATGGGACGGGCACTCGGGCATGCTCCCAAGGAGTTTAGTTCAAGACGGGGAAATGGTTAAGCTCACATCTTCTTCTGATCCTTCCCATGAAGTAGGAAATATCAAACTCCATCTACTAAAAGAGGTATAT
The DNA here is from genome assembly GCA_036172225.1 of Cryptocoryne crispatula var. balansae. Classification (NCBI taxonomy): domain Eukaryota; kingdom Viridiplantae; phylum Streptophyta; class Magnoliopsida; order Alismatales; family Araceae; genus Cryptocoryne; species Cryptocoryne crispatula. The sequence goes on from CM069934.1 coordinate 13,420,164, forward strand.
CTGATCAATTTAAGGGGAGGTCATGTCAAAATTTACCCTTAAATTAAAAATGAGAGAAATATACCAATGAAGGATCATCCTATGTTCATCAAGGACTAAAAAAATGCATCAATGAATAACACGACTCCACCTACTAATGGAGGTATATCTCATCAATTTAAGGGAGGTCATGTCAAAATTTATCCATAAATTAAAAATTAAAGAAATATGCCAATGAAGGATCCACCTATGTTTATCAAAGACTAAAAAAAATTCATCAATGAAAAACACGATATTTTTTGTCCCCTATTTTTAATTTGCATTCAAATTTTCCAATAAATGAAATTTCAAATTTTACTTGTCATTATTGTCATTGCAATGTATGGAAAGTCCCATAAACTCAAAAGAATGTAAAAAAACAATATATAATAATTAAAAAAATTTGAAAATACTAATAATCTGGTCAAATCAATCAACATAAATTTTACCAACTCAAAAAATAATCTTCAGATAATTAAAACATCAATAAAATAAGTTTCATAAGTCAAAATACCAATTAATGAGCAAAATGAACCAAATCAACTTAATATTTTAAAAAATAAACAAGTGAAATTTGAAATAACGAAAAGAAACTCTGGATAAATAAAAGATGCTCAGAATGAATTTAAAAAAATAAATCATTTTTAAAACTTCAAACACAAAAAAGAAAAAATAACTTTCCAAACCAAAAACCTAACCAACAAATAAATAAATCAAACAAAACCAATAAGTCTCAAAATAACTCAATAAGACATAAAAGCTCCTAAAACAAGCTAAAAGATGTTAAGCTGATAAAATAAATAAAAGACACCACAACCAATGAAAAGTTCAACCATTTCAAAATAAAATAATGTGTCAAACATAAAATTTCCAAAAATAAATAAATAAATAATAACAAAAAAGGGCAATCCAATCCATGATAAAAATAATAAACAAAACTAAAACCACAAAAAAAATCAAAAGGTCCAACAAAAAAATATTTCAAAACTCAAATACAATGTGTCCACATCTTAAATCAGCAAATTCACTAAGTCCTCATCTGGGAGCACCAAGTTCACTAAGTCCATATCCTTAAACAATAAAGAGGTCGTAAATAATTCAATTCCAAGTTCCATCCTTTTGAACCTAAACAAAGTGAGAACGAATTCTTAATATTAAATACAAAAGGTCTCGAAATCTTAAATCTTAAATCAAAAGTAATGATTCTCAAATTTGAAATTCAATCTCAAAACGTCAAAGTTAAAAATCCACAAATCCAAGATCTCAAATAATACAAATCTGTAGTGTCAATGGTTAAAATTCGGAATCTCCCTAAAAAAAATCAAACTCATCTAACTTAAATCTAAATCCAAAATGGATCTAAAATCAAACTGAATTCCCAAAGAAAAGCAATAAAGAATCTTAAAAAATGTCCAAGTCAACTCAAATCAAACCCAAAACATAAAAAAAAATCAATCAAATTTAGCACATGTCCTCAATCAAAAAAAGTTAAGTTCCAAAAAAACAGCAAAAATCACAATCTGGATCAAGTAAAATTCAAATCAAAGACATCAAGTCTTCATTCAAAAATAAAACACATCATAAATCAAACTTTTAAAACAAACTCAAATCAAATTGAGACCAAATCACTCAACTAAAAAGGCATTAAGTCTTAATCAATTCAAATCTTGAAAATCTCCAAATCTAAAAATTCAAATGTAAATCCCATCAAAAATATGAAACTAAATAAAAATCTGAACATCTATTAAATTTTAAACCTCAATTAAAAATCCTCAACGAAAAAAAAAACCAACCTAAAAACAAATTTTAACAACAAACCTAATTCAAACAATTCAAATAAATTCAAACGAAATCAAACTAAAGTTCAGAACACTAAGTTTTGTATTCTATCAAGTGTATAGGGTTGTTGCTCCTATGTGTTTATTGAATGGATGTATGCCTTCTATTCACAAATTGCTATGGCAGCTAATCAAGGATAATAGAGTCATTGCTCGATATAATTAACATCGGATTTTCGCACCATCCGATGGGGAGAGGTCAAAATAAATTTTCAAAGAACCTGACAACTTCAACACATATTTTCATGCATATCATGGACCTAGCTAATACTCTTATGGAATATCATCTATTTTTCTAGTAGTCAATGCTGAGTCAAAACAATCCAACAAATCAAAACAAAAAATATATTTTCAAAATTTTCAAATTTATAAAATTGAGGTTACATCAATGCTGCAACCTTGAGTCAGCTTAAATCCTCCAACAATGATCCATTGACAACCACTCAAAATGTGCTTGTTGAGCAAAAAATGCCAGACATCTCTTTCAAGCATGGCAGCATAAATCACCTGTCCTTTTAAGAAAGATGGCCACGAGACATTGCTTATTTAAAATGATAAACTGATATCAAATGCAATAAGCCCCCATTCAGAAGATACCAATTGTCCATCTTGCTGAAGACGAAGCATGCACCTCATCCAGTCTCCTATCCCATCTACCCACTGAAAGGTGACTTCAGGGAAACCAGGATGATTCCAGTCCCCCATCCCTGAACAGTAGTTAACACGCTAGAAAAATCGGAAAGACAAAGAGGATCCATTTCTCCAAAATGTTTCCAGGTTACAAGCACAATCAACCAGTCAATGTCTAAAGCTGCAAATCTGTTGAACATGTACATACTATTGGACTCTGGCTATAACGTAGAAGATGTATGAATAGAAAATGGACATATATATATATTGACAGCATAAAGCACCAGGCATGTTTGCAATCTGGAAGAAAACATGACAGCTAATAATGAGCTGAATAGGTTGCCGAATGCATTTTTAAAATGATGTATACGAAGCAACACATCCAGGCAACAAATGCACGTTCATCAGTGTAGCATTTGAGAGAATGTTGGATAAGAATTCAACCCAAGAGTCCAGAAGATGCCAATACCTTTAGAGGGTGCATCCTCTGACCTAAAATCAAAAGATTTCAACAGTGTGTCATCCCTTCAAAAGAAAAAAATAAGAAAATGATTAAAACAGATGCATAGGCTGTGACAACGAAATGGTCTGACACCTCCAGAGCTAAACAAAACTGAAACAACTGCTGGAGGGCATTAGTGTTTTGTACCTTCTGCTTCCAGAATTCCTGGCATTTGCTTCCGAAAGATGATTAAAGTTCACTAGAAAATATATACATAACGAAAGAATTTAATAAAGAGTATTGTTGAAAACCAAATAGAAAAACTAATTAAAAAGAATCAAACCTGTTATAAGCTTCATAAGTGAATCGAGCTTCACAGTAACCTGGGAACGAAATATGCGCACCGCACGACAAAGGTATCCTTTAAATGGACCAACACGGATCCTCAGCATTTGTCCAACAGTAAAAGGCTGGTCTCTGTCACCTTGACGATATCTTTTCACTGTGTGATTAAGGACCTCAATTATCTTTGAAAATTATAACTTTGTAAAATGCAGAAATTGAAGCATACCATCATAACTGCATTGTTCACTATGTCTTGTCGGAGATTGAGGCATAGAACTACATTCTGCACTTCCCTTTGAAGCAAAGTGATCAGCCTTCAGACACATGCCAAGGAAGAACAAGAATATTAGAAGTATATTGCAGAAAAATCATAATACATCTACTCATAACTCTTTACGAATACCTTGTTCCTCTGGCAGTCATCTTTCATGAGTTCGCATGATTGCGACTTAACACAACAAAAACCAGTGTTCTCCAAATGTTTTTCAACGTATACAAACAGACTTCCCTTGTACATATGCCTAACAATTCCCTGCCTATCCTGCAAAGAGACAAAAATAAAGTCATGAAAAAACTAATGTCTCCAAAATAAATTCTAGAAAGAATTTTCACCAACTCAAATTAAAAAACATCTAATTAAGTGAAGAAAATAGCTTAAGGTATTCCAATATCAACTAGATGAGTAGATTGAGGACATAAATCAGTAGCATTAAGTAAAACTAGACACAAAAATGGATTCCTGCTAGCAATTTAATTAAATAATTAAATGTTTGGAAGATCCGTGGAGAGAGACATGGACACATTATGCAAAGATATGCATCCAACTGTAAGAACACAGGGTTGAGGCAAATATAATCACCAAGATCACAGTGTTGGGACAAACATAATCACCACATATAGGCAATGGAAAAGGAAGGACACTTCGGCAATTTCATGACCAGGGTGACCTGGTGGACCTGCACTGCAGGGATGTACACTCTCGCCAGCGTCGAAAGCCTTAGCTCTCATCGATTCCCTCAATTCTCCAGTTCGGATCCCAGTCACTCACTATCTGTCGCATCCCTCTCCTGACAATGATTCCCCTCCACTGTTCCTCTTCCTCCCATACCCCCTTCCAAATCCCTAATCCATCATTGTGTGATCATCACTTCAGCTGTGGACACTGGACAATGCACAGTGGAAATGTGATTACCAGCCATATCTGTTCAGATATTGGCCATACCAGCCAGGCATCGGGTGGGCCCCACCCTCACATCAACCCTCTGCACCACTCTTCAGACCAGCCCACCTCCAACCCTAATCAGCCCCACCTCCGGCCAGTATGATGTCTTTCGATACATTGTCAGCCTGCCTTGGAACACGAACTTCACCTGGAGAAAGGACTGCTTATCTGACTGCCAGTTGTGACCATTTCAACCTCTCACCTGCAGAAAAAGTGATGGAGTTCACTCTGCTGCTATGTAACCTTTCGCCAGAGAGTACAGTCAAGCAGATTCTCAAGATGACTGCGAAAGCAAGTTTAGTAAAAAATAAGTCATTTAGTGCATGGTGAGATTGGGACAAATGTCATTACTTCAAAGCACCACACGGAGCCATCATTGCCTTCGCCAACTGGTCAACAGACTTCATTTTAGACAGGAATGGAATGGGCTTTTAGACAGGCCTTGAATGGGCCTGAAATTAGCCTCCTTTCTTTCCTTATTGCTCGCCCTCCTTCTTTTGCTTGAAAGTTTTGGCCAAGTCTTAATTTCTATTTTAGCTTATAATTTCCTTTTTATTCATTTATTTCCTTTTGTTCCTTTGTCATTTCTTGTCTGTTAATCTCCTGCTTAGCTTCTAATTTTTTTGGTTTTAATTCCAGTTATGTTTCATTATTTTCTGTTTCAGCCTTTTTATTTCTGTTATTATATTTCCACTTTTCTCTTTTATTTTTATTTTGTACATCACCAGTTTTATTATGATATATTTATTTTTAGATGTGGATTACGTGGCTATTGAGTCGTTTGTTTATCATCGATGCTTTCAGAGAAATTATAAGATTTGCACTTATTTTTAGCCTGTTTTGACAGTTTATTATTTTTTCATATTTCTATTTTTTATTTATTAATTTGGTTATTATTTACTCTTTAAATTTTTATTAAATAATTTAATTGATTAAGAATTCGCTTATAGACTGTTTTGATTCTAGACAAATTCTGGTTGACTGCAATTGACTGGAAAAAAATATTTTTTGATCAATTAATTAATATTTTGAATCAGTTTCTCAAAGGCCATTGGGCCAGCAAAACACACTCCCTACAGTACGTACAGACATACAAATGACAATTGTATCCAAATCATGAAATTACAAATTTACATGGAATACAGAGGCATAAATAGGCCATAATCCCTTTGATTAAATATGTAATTATTCCCTAGGCATGAAATAAGCCTTAAGAAATTATATCATCAAGAATTTAGAAGAAATGTAAGAAAAAAATACAAATCGCCATTTAATTCATTTCTAATGATATTTGATGTAACCTTAAATATCAAAATTCACGTCTTTTCTTTGTGGAAAAGAATTCAAATTGTTCAGCTTTTAACAACTAGGGAATAAAGTAGTATTCCATAGAAGTATTAGCTAATTCATGGTATGTATAAAATATGTATTGAGGTTGTTGAGTTATTTGAAAATGCTTTATTTTGACATCATCCCATCGGACTTGCGAAGTACTTATGTTAATTACAATGAATAACAACTCGAATACACATGATTCATTGCCATAGCAATTCTTTACTGGAAGACATACACTCACACAAATTAAAGATACGTGAGCAACAGCTCAATGAACTTAACGGAATGCAAACAATTAGTGTTTTCAATTTAGTTTGATTTTTTATTTGGGTTTGTTTGGGAGTTTGATTTTTTTTAATTGAGACTTCGCACCTCTTATTTTAGAGCTCATTTTGGATTTGATTTGAATTGATTAAAGTTCATTTGGTAACCTGATTTGGTTTGTTTTTATCAAGACATGATGTCATTTATCTTTGTTTCTTAATCTTCAAATTTCATATTTGATGACTTTGGAGTTCGGTTTCAGATATCCAAATTTGGCAATTGAGAGTTTTATTTTCATATTTGAGATTTTAAATTTTTTAACCATTAAATTTCAGATTTAAAGTTTGAGATTCCTAGTTTTCTTTTTTTTTATTTGAGATTTCAAATTTAGATAGTGGAGATTCTAGGGATGATTTTTTAGATTATAACGTTTGAAGTTCATGATTTCAGTCTGAGGTTTTGGGATTTTTTATCAGGAATCTGAAATTTTATATTCAAAGATATTAGATTCTGATTTCAGATTTCCTTTTTTATTTGGATTTGGAATTTGAGGTCTTTGTTTTAGATTCGGGAATTAAAATTTCATATCTAACGATTTTAGGTTTACAAATTGTTAAAATCTGGATTAAGGAGTTTGAGCTTGACGTTTTGATATTTCTCCAGATTTAGAGTTCTTTAAAAAGAAGTTCTGAGATCTTTAAATTTCCTGTTTGGGTTTGTTTGTTTTGGATCTCATTTTTTTACTTTGCCTTTTGAATTGGGATCTCATTGTTATCATGTTATGAGAGTTTTGGATTGTTTGTTTTTTTATTTGAGTGTTTGGTGTTATGATTGGAATTCTGGTTTCTAATTTTTTAGGATCATTTTTGGTTTCAAGTCTTTGGTATGGTGATTTTTTATTAATTTTCAGATTTTTTAAAACCAGCAGATCTGACAACCCGTATATTCATGAAACCCTTGTGATTTCTACTGATTCCAGATTTAATGGGTGATTATTCTCTCTATTCTCAGATTCTGACAGCTTCTTAGAACACTTGGCTACCAGACCCCTTTTTCCTTTTACTTTTTTATTATTATTTTTGTGAACTGAGACCTCATACCTTGAACCTCCTGAATTTTGATGATTCTGTTTTAACTCCTCTTTAGTTTTTTTTTCATCCATGCTCATAACCCTGCAAGCCCCATGTTGCAATACCCCCTGAAGAGATCCCCTCTGACCTTTTATAGGTCCTGGAGAACCTTTTTTCATGGGGGATATATCCCCTACATCTACTTAGCCTCATTGGCTAAGTTTGAGCATGTTGGCATGAAATCTATGCACGGCTCTCCCTTAACTCAATGGAAAATTATCTCACTTAGCAGTTAGAAAATTTTGATACTCCAAGCATAGGCGCTAGAATTGAGCAGCATGAGGACCTAATTTGACGAGGGTCCCCATTAGCTTGCTCATTTTTTTATTTCCCGCATGGGGAATGGAACAATTTGGGGTCTTTCCTTTTTTGGATTGACATCTTGTTGCCTTCTTTACTTTTGTTTTCCAAGGCATAGGGTTTGTCCAAGACCATCCCTCCAATAACCTTGATTATTTGCAATTTGTTTTAAGTTTAATGTTCATGGACTTTTAGGCCTGTTTTAGCATTATATGGGCATGTGACAGGCCAGCTTTGAGCTTGCTGTCTCAGGCCTGATACAGGCTTGTTGTCGACTTGTTGTGGGATTGCTGCCCCAGGCCTGCTTTGAGTTTGAAATTGGGCTTGTTGGGACCCCGTTTTGGGCTTGCTTCAAGGGCCTGTTGAAGCCTGATATGTAGCTTGCGTTGCTGCTGATTTAGGACCCTGTTTGAAGCCCACTTTCATGGAGCTTAGAGCCCATTTGAATGATCGTTGGAGCTTCACAAGGGCCTCTCTTAGGCTTCACATGGGCCTGGCCCAGGCCTGATACAGAAGCCTGTCAGGACACATTTTGGAGGCTTGATTGGGGTCCTGTGCACAGCAACCATTGTCCCCTGTAAAGACATACCCTTGACCTGCAGAAGAGGGGTGAAAGCCCTTTTGTGTGTGTGTGTGTGTTTGGGGGGGGGTTGTTCAGGCCAGTTTTTCGGTCCTGGCTGGTTCAGAGGGTATTTTGGGGGCTGTTTGAGGGACTGTTTCAGGCCTAGTTTCAGAGGGTATTCTAAGGTTCAGCCAGACGTATTTCACGACTATTTTAGGGCATGTTTCCGGGGTAGCTTCATGGGCTGTTTGAGATGTATTTTGGATCTATTTTGGGGATTGGTTTAAGGGATATCCAGTAACCTTGTTTGTCGGTTGTGAATTTTAGAGTTTCATTTTTTTTCTTTTGGGCCATTCAAGGCCGGTTAATGGGCCTGCAGGCCCTTGCTGACCCGAGCCTGATATGAGACTGTTCAGTCTTCATTTGGACCTACATGGGCCTGTGTTCCTGCAGTTCCTTCTTGTCCATGAGATGTCCCATCTGTGGACCTATTGGAGGGCTGAACTGGAACCGACATGAGCCATGTGCACATCAGCTTTCTTGCCCTGTTTCGGGTGTCCATAACACAGAAAGGCTTGGGGGCATGAGGTATATCAGGCTTGGGACAGGGCCTAGTTAAGGAGGTTTACAGGGTCTCACAAGAAGTTGTTTCACGTATGAAAGGAGGGGGCTTTTAGACCTGCCGTAGGACCTGTTTACAAAGGTTACCAGGTCTGATTTCAGTGGTATGCAGGGACTGCCTGTAGGTCTGAACTGAGAACTAACAGGGACCTGTTTTGGAGAGGGCTACACAATGGGTGTTTAAAAACCTAATCAGGGTTCAAAGTCTGATTATGAAGGGATTTGTAGGCTTGTTGATGAGAATGGGATCAGATTCGGTTTACCAAAAAGTTGGAGATGGTGTCGTTCAGGTTTTAAGAAGACACCGCTTTATTTTCCTTATTTAACAGTGTTAGAAGTTAATTTCCTGCAGTTTATTTTGATATATGAGTCATTTGTAATAGAGTTGTATAGAGGACGTAAACACGGGCTTCTATAAAAGTCACACCTCTGTAGCCAAGTAAGGATGATAAATACAATGGAATGGACAATTTGGCTCCTCCTCCTCCTCTGTCTCTCTCCTCCTGGTCACATGGCTCACTCTCCCCAACATCAATGCCCACAGGAGTTCCTGGCAGATCCAGAGCACTCCGATGCCATGTTACCCCACCCCGATCTTCTGTAGGTGAGGTTTCCACCCCCGGGGTGGTCCAGTCCTCCCTCTTCACCCTCGGTGGTCAACGGTCATCTCCTCCACCTTTGGCACCCGACCAACTGCCCCACTTCACCCTCGGGTGCTCCCAGCTTTCTCCTCCACCTCCGTAAGTCCATCGGGTATATCTGACGTCCTCTCTTTCACCTTCGGGCCATCCCCACCACTCCTCTTCCTCTTCCTCTTCGGCTTAAGTTCTTCTCCGGTCTCTCTTTCGCTTCTTTAGTGTCTGCTTTCTCCTTGGCCACTAGTTCTTGGTTCCCCTACGTCAACCGGAGATGTCCCGCTCAACTCTTCTTTGTCATCAACCTCGGAAAACCCACCTTATCTTTCTGGTTCTTCCATTTCACCCATTTTCTTGCCTTGGTCATGCATGGATTCTGAGATCCTTTTGTGCCAGATTCCATCATTCCCACTTCTTCCAAAATATCCTCTCATCATCCAAAATCATCGCCAGGCCTCCACCTTCTCCACATAATCCTCTTTATTGCTCGGTTCATGCCTTGCGATGTCGATGCTGCCTCCTGTCATTGCATAACATCCTTACCATGACAGCCCTATCTCCCCATCCACCAGTAAATCCTCACGGCCCCTCATCTCCACAATTACCCCTCCTACACGGCCCATCCTCTCTTCTAGCCTGTCTCCCATTCCTCCGATCATTCCAGTGGCCACCCAGACCCTCCTCTCCATCCCTAACAGCCTATGTCCACGCAAGACCACCTCCTCCATCCACCCAACCGCATCCTCTGTTTTATGTCCCCTGTCGGCACGGGGAGGAAGACACCTTGATGTCTATGGTACCCCCAACTATCTTGTCATCTAGTGAAACCACACTGTCGCCCTCCTCCTCCTCCTACTCTTTCCCCAACAACCTACATCCGTGCAAGACCACCTCTGCCACCTGCCCTGCCACATCCTTTGTTCTATGCCCCCCACCAAGGAGGAAGACAACAGCCGAGTGCCAATGGTGCCCCCAACTATCTTGTTGTCTAGCAGAGCAACATTGATGATTTATGGGTTCATTACTTTTTTATTTTTTTTGGATAAATGCCAATTGGAATGTGATGGGGATGATTTTAGCATTATATTGAATAGTCTTTTAATTTTGAGAAAACTTACGTTTCTAGTTCTGATGTCCACGAGGACAGATTTGTAAATAGTTCTTTTATCAGTTTTTTTTCTGGTTCATCGTTCCTGTAAATAGTCAAAACAGGAGGTCCTTTTTTGTAATTCCATGGGATTCTCCTCTTTATATAAGAGGGAATCATGTACGCACAGAAGAGGATTGGAATTGAAATTTTTGGAGTTTTCGGGTCTCTCCCGTGTGTGCAGGGTTGTGGCCCGGTTTCCCTCCTCTTTCTTCTCCGATCGACCAGCAGGGTCTTCTTCTTCCACTTTCCAGAACCCGGCAGGTGTCCGGTCTATCCCCTTCCCCTCATCCTCGGGCCTCCGAGCCCTTCATCCTTCCTTCCCTTCTAGGTTCCTCTTCTTTTTTGTCCCTCATTCGCAGGTTCGCAACAGCAGTGACGATATTCAGATCTGGACAGTGGTGGAGTTGGAGTTTCAGATCTGAAACGAGGGAGACAGCATCCGGCGATCCCCGGATAGCATCTTCGACACCAACTTCATTCTCCTTCCTCATCGTCAACAACATCTGCGGAGGTGGTTTAACCAGACAGCAACTCCGATGATCCTCGGTGCAGCTACCAGCCTCGTCTGCTCGGTTCTTCACCAGTGGTGGTGGCCTCTTCAGACCTGGTCCGCATCGATGTCGAGGCTCTGGCGTTCTCCGGAGAAATCAATCTTCTCGGTCCTTCTTCAACAACGGCGACGCAAGCTGCTCCATCCACCGTCGTCGTCGGCCCGTCTCTTCATCTTATCCGCCTGCGTACGACCACGCCGGCTGGACAACGCCGCGGTTGCCTTCCTCTGCTCCGATTCCTCCTTCCGCACATCGCAGTCGCCGCGGATGAAGCCCGCACACGCAGCCGGAAACCCTCGCAAGTGCGAGGTTAATATCACCCCGACGGTGGGGTACGTGGCGCTGGACAAGTCCATCCGCGATTCCACCCGTGGCGGTAACCCCACGTGGCGGCCCCAATTCCCAACGGTATCCCTCCCGCATGCGTTTCCTCCTCTAGATCCTCCTGATGGTCTCCAAACATGCGCACAGTAGCCACGTCAAAGTGGGACGCGGGCTCATACGCATCGACCTGCCCAATAGGATGCTGTGGAGGTCTCGCGTGCGTGGAATCCATTTCAGACGCAGGAAGGAGCTGATTTGGGCATAATAATTAGGGGTCTATGCATTTTAGATAGTTTTAATTAGTTTATCATCGGTTTGTTCGACATAATTGCTTTGAACAGCTTTAAATCGATTTTGTCCCGCATCAGAATGAGATTTGGAATCCTAATTGGAGTAAGATACGGCATCCTAGTTGAGGCATAAATCCCAATTGAAGTAGGATTTAGAATCCAAATTGAGGTATGAATCCCAACTGAAGTAGGAATTGGAATTCTAGTTGAGGTATGAATCTCAATCGAAGTAGGATTTGGAATCCTAATATGAATAGGATTTTTTAGTGCCATTGTTGGTGTCAACAGAGACCCAGCTTATGATAATTCTTGAGTTTCAGAGGTATTTATCCCTATTCTTACTGATTTGTTAAAAATAACTCAAATTTATTTATCCCTTAGTTTTTATTATATGCCTGAAAAAGAGGGAGAACAATGGTGAGATAGAGCTGCTAGAAAGAGTCCTAAGATTCCCCAAGGCCCAAGGATCGCAGAATCGGAATCGGAATCGGAATCGGTTGGGACCGATCCGATTCCGATTTCCGGGAATCGGTCAAAATCGGCCGATTCTTGGGAAGAGAATCGATCCAGAAATCGGCCTGGATCGATTTTTTTTTTGAATTTTTTTCGCCAAAAAAATCAAAAAATTCATAAAAAAATCCTAAAAATAGGAAATGAGTTAGAAAAAATTCTAAAAATAAGATTAGCATTCATTCATAGGATCACATCGAATAATTACTAATGAACATGAACTAAAGTTAAGTACATATTCCATTGATTCAAAAACCAATTAATTGATACATCATGAAAATATAAAAAATAGCAATTTACATGATATCAATCTAATACCAATATCTAGGATATGGATATTGGTCTTCCACCTCTTTCTGCTGCTGTCGACACTCCTGAGTTGTGCTCAGTCTTGTAAATTGTCCGGGAACATATCCATATGAAAATAATGCTGATGCTATGCTATCAAGGTCGTAGGGATCGGACTACGGGACGACCGAGACATAGGCAGACTCTGGTGGAGCTAATGGTGGTAGGGGAGGAATCCACTGCTGTTGAACGTCGCTAAATGCTGGATACTGTGACTCTATAAAATGATGTTGTGATATCTGTTCATCCAACGTGGAATACGACTTTAGCCGCCATGAATCAGGTGATTAGGCTGCTGCTGATGGTTGTGTCACTGGTATGCACTCCTCGTCATCATCAACTGAGGAGTGAGAAGGAGCCTGCGTGCTATCATCTGAGCTCACAGGACACCTGACCTCCAGCTTCCTTCTCTTTGCCTCTTCAGCCATCTCTGAAGTACTAGAAGCCAAAGATTTTTTTAGCTTTGCAAATCCACCCATTTTTCGTGCAGCCACTTTTATTTTCGTTTTCCCTAGACTATGAATGGGCTGGGTAGCAGCGGCTGGGATTGGAGCTGAGGTTAAAACTGGATGTGGCTGCTCCATAGCTGCTGGGGCAGAAGAAGGCCCTGCCTAAGCCTGAGAAGTAGGTGGACGTGGAGCTGGAGCATCCTCCTCGGCTTCAACACCATCTAACTCTCCTTCAGCCCATGCACGGACATCGGGATCAAACTCAGCTGCATGATCCCTAACTGCTCTCTCCTCTATCCAAGAGGCAAGTGCATGCTCCTCCAGGAATATCTAATCCATGTCCACCTCCTCAGGTGGTGGTGTGGCGGAGGTATACTTCTGCTCGTATGGACCACCTGCGAACCGTGCAAATCGCTCCTCACTGATCTTCTGGTGATCCTTGATATTCTTGATGCGCAGCCTCATATTATAATGACAGAAGACCAGCTTCTCCAGTCGGTCTGAGGTCAACATGTTCCTCCTTTTTGTATATATCAGGTTGAATGTACTCCAGTTCCTCTCATAATGAGAGGAACTATTGCTCTGACTGAGTATCCTGAAACCGATGGCAGTAAGTGGATTTCATCCACTCCTGGTATTCACCTGAACCCACCACTTAGCTGCAAAAAAAGAAAAGAAAAGGTAAACAATTAGCCCATCATCTTCAATAACTTATATGAAAATAAAATAAAATATTCATCATAAATTAATATACCAGGTGACTCTTTGTCGCACGAATATCTCAAATCAACATCTAAGTATATGCCAACCCTCATCTTATATTTCTGCATCCGAAAAAATTTTGAAAAATATCATTAGTTGTCTAATAATTAGCTACTCCAAAGTATTGAATAAACTCCAACTTACTTCTATCTCAGCCTCTATCCTGTCCTGCTGAGATCGGCAGAGACGCTGAATAACAGCTAGTGTACCTCGCATCACCTCGTTGTCGTTCACCACTTGTCCTCCATATTGGATGCGGGGGTTCAAAAATTATCCTGCAGGAATTTAATAGTTACATTATGAATAAGACAATTATTGAATAAACTTAAAGTAGGTAAGCACAAATATTTTTTGAACCTACTAACCTGCAGCATGGACATCATGGTGCAAAGTCTTGTCCCATTGGTCATCTATGATCTTCCACCACTTTTTGTAACCTCTAGGATTTTTCTATTTTATTTTCAACTTTGCCCGATCCATAGCATCGTACAGCGTGTCCATCTGGTTTCTGTCATCTGAGTCAACCAACCTCAAAACAACTACCAGTGGCTCAATGATTGCCAAGTAGTAGGCAATCCTCTCCCAAAATCTCTTGTCAGTGATCTGCTTCTCAGACCTGACAAGAATTTCCAGCTGATCTTTCTTGCCGTGTAGGTGGTCCACTATATAATTATAATATTCCTCGAACTGTGTGAACCTAACCAATGCATGCCTGTGCCGGTGTAAACTCTTCAATGCAATGATATTCGTGGTGAAACGAGTCTGACCAAGCCTAACATCCTGTGTGTGATCTCATAATATGTACCAGACGGGGATGCGAATAAATAAATGACGTGATCGTCTGCGTCTGCCTGACAAGGGTGGATACACTCTCCTCCTTGCCTATATCCTCTAATATGAGATCAATAGAATGTGCCGCACAGGGCACCCAGAACATGTGTTTCCTCTTCTCTATCAGCTTTTTCCCAGCCGCCTTATATGAAGGTTCGTTGTCAGTGACAACCTGAACCACATTATCCTCCCCGATCTCCTCCACCACCGCATCCATCAAAGAAAAAATGAAGTCGGCATTTTTAATCTTCCTATAAGCGTTCACCGACTTCAAGAACGTGGTCCATCAGAACAATACACCAAGAAGTTTATCATACTCCTCTTGGTGATACCCATGGATTGTAGAATCGGCGGAATCGGTCCGATTCCGACCGATTCCGGAATCGGATCGGTGGATTCCCGGCGGAAGGACCGATTCCGGGAAGAATTCCGCGGAATCGGACTGAATCGCCTGGAATCTGTCGGAATCGATCCGATTCCGACCGATTCCTTGTGGAATCGGTCGATCCGACCGATTCTTCGGAAGGCCGGGTCAACCCGGCCCGGGTCGATTCCCGGTTCGACTTCCGGACCGGGAATCGAACCGATTCGCCCTTGGGCGGAATCGACCCGCGGAGCTCCATTCGGTCGATCCCGCGGCGGAAGGAGACTACGCAGCAATTCCGCGCGATTCCGTCGATTCCGGCCTCGATTCCGTCGATCCGTCGATTCCGCCGATTCCGTCGATCGTGGTCGATTCCGGCACTATTCCACCGATTTCGGCGATTCCGGCGGCGATTTCGGCGATTCTGGCGATTCCAAGCTTGGTCTTCAAAGGATTCGGCCGATTCAAGCTCGGATCGGCATCGAATCAACCTCTTCTTCGATCTTTGTAAGGTTTTTGGTAAGATTTCTTCGACGAATTTGAGTGTCGTTAAACTTAACGATTTCCGTCCGAACAAGTCCGTTTAAGTTTTGAACTATCCGGATATGTCCATTTTGCACGGGAAAAATTCCAGATATCCCGTACGCCTATTTTTACACGTTTCTGACGACTCCGAGTAGAGTTAAACTCGGTGATTTGTGATCGAATAACTCCGCTCAAGGTGTTTCGAACATCGATTGGATGTTCTTTCGTACGGGAAAAATTTGATACCCCGTACGTTAATTTACGACCATTTCCGCAAATACGTAACCCTTTAAACATACCGAATGGTGTGTTACTTGGGTCAAGGTCCGCTACCGAACAACGTCTAAATCAATTTTTATGTTATCTAATCATTTTTGGCATTGTTTACAATTTTCGCAGATTTAAGCAACGGCCGATCAAGGTGACGCAAAGACCACCGACGTGCTTCCGACGCGGGTCGGGGAACACGGCGTATGGTCGACCAAGTCGCAAGAGGGTAAGGTGCGGGCAGTGGGAAGGAGATGAACGGGGGGTGTTCCGGCCGAAACAACATATCGTCGGAACAGGTGGGAATGTCAAGAAATGCGACAAGGTGCCCAGGGAGAAGAGTGAGGGAGACGAGAGGATACAGTGTAGCCTCTCAACGGGTCGTTCGGATCGAGCAGAGGGAGGAGCCGCACGACGAGCTACTCCAGAGGAGGAGGGGACCGCGATTCGCCTACCTCGA
Organism: Cryptocoryne crispatula var. balansae; assembly: GCA_036172225.1. Classification (NCBI taxonomy): domain Eukaryota; kingdom Viridiplantae; phylum Streptophyta; class Magnoliopsida; order Alismatales; family Araceae; genus Cryptocoryne; species Cryptocoryne crispatula. The sequence goes on from CM069934.1 coordinate 13,436,337, forward strand.
AAGAGAAAGGCGGGGAAGGCACCGTACCGAGCCGGAGCCACAGAGCGAGGACGAGTCCTCGACTCCGAGCCGAGACGTGCAGTGCACGCTGGGCAAGCGTGCATTGGCGTCGAGGAGGGAGGATGCGAGGAGGGGAGCAGGGAGGGTCCGGGTCCGCAGTTGACCCGCCTTGGGCCGATCAAGACGGCTCGCTCTACTCGGGACAAGAGCTCCGACCCTCAGAGACAGAGCCATACCGCCGTTCCATCTCTACCAAGCACTCGATTTACACCGAGCGACGAGTATTTATTTAGGAAACGTAGTGTCGGGCGATGGGGATAAAGTAGGCAACGAAAGGTGAAGGCAACAGTGAACGGCCGCAAAGAGAGCCGTTCGCCACATTGTCAAATGGTTTTTACACGCAGTATCACTATTTAAATTAAATTTGACATTATGCGTGTTTTATTTACTAAAACTTAATTTTACCCCGATCCCATTTTTTTTTAACTTCGATGTAGGCATCCCGGAAGACATGCACCACCAACCCCTACTTCCGCACGACGGTGGATGCCGCGGGTGAGGCCGGGACCGGGCTGCAAGCCCCGGCAACAGCAGACACGGCGCCGGCCTGGACGAGGAGGTCCAGGAGTCCGAGGGAGTGGATGGATGGGTTTAAGTGGTGCGGAAGGAGAGGGGTTGCACAATTATGTGCGACGGTATTGTGCATCACCAAGAGGAGTACGATAAACTTCGTGTAAGCATCGTTCGAGGGGACTACATTCGAAGTCGGCAGATACTTCGAGAAGATAAAAATGCCGACTTCATCTTTTCTCTCGACGTTGATGGGGTGGCGGAGGAGCTCGGGGAGGACAATGTGGTTCGTAGTTATCACTAACAACGAACCATCATATAAGGCGGTCGGGAGGAAGTTGATGGAGAGAAGACACATCTTCGGGTGCCCTGGCAAAGACATTCCATAGATCTCATATTGGGAGGATATAGCAAGCGAGGAGGGTGTATCTACACTTGTCGTAGGCGCGTACGATCACATCTTTTATTTATTCGCATCCCCGCCTCCTACATATCACGAGATCTCACAGGAGGGCACGATTCGTTATGCCCGGTCCGACACGATTGCTACGAACTTCATCATACGTGGAGAGTTTACACCGGCACGTGCATGCATTGTTAGGTTCACACGTACCGAGGAGTATTACAACTATACGGCGGACAACCCGTACGAAGAAAGATCGTTGGAGATTCTTGTCGTCCGAGAAGAGATCACCGACGCAGGTTTTGGGAGAGGATTGCCTACTATTCGGGCAATCATCGAGCCACCGGTAGTTGTCTCGAGGTTGGTGAGACTCGACGGGGACCAGATGGGCACACTGTATGATGCTATGGACCGGGCAAAGCTGAAAATTAAAGAAAAAAATCCCAAAGGTTACAAAAAGTGGTGGAAGATCATCGATGACCGACGGGATAAGACCTGCACCACGATGTCCATTCGCAGTAACTCGTTAAAAAAATTATCTTTTGTCACGTATAATTGTCTTATACGCATGTGTTAACTAATAAAATCTTGCAGATACTTTTTAACCCCCACATCCAATATGGAGGACAAAGGGTGAACGACAACGAGGCGATGCGGGGTACACTTGCAGCTATTCAGTGATCTCAAGACAGATGATAGAGGCCGAGATAAGTAAGTTAGAGTTCACGAAATACCTTGAGTAGCCTTACCATTGTGCAACTAATATTTTTTTTATAAATTTTTCGATGCGTAAGTACAAGATGTGCACGAGGGTCGGCGTATACTCGTATGTCGACTCGAAATATTCATTGACAAAGTGTCACCCGGTATAAATAATAAATATGAAGAATTTCTTTCTTTTTCATATAGGCGGTGACGATGGGCTAATTGTTTTCCGTTCTCTTCTTGTTTTTTTCACGTACCGAGTGGTGGGTTCAGTGAACACCAGAGTGGACGGAATCCACTTACGGCCACGGTATCAGATACTCAGCCAGAGCACCGCTTCCTCCTATCGCGAGAGGAACTGAGTACATTCAACTCGATACATACCAAAAGCGAGGAACAAAGGTTGACCTCGTACCTACCGAGAAGCCGGCCTTCTCGTCATTATAAATACGAGGCTACGCATAAAGAACAACAAGGATCGACGAGAACCGCCGAGGCACGTTTCGCACGACCCGTGTGTGGCCCGTACGAGCAGAGGCATTCCTCCGCACACCACCACCCGACGAGGTGGACACGGACCCCATTTTCCCTGAGGGAGCATGCACTTGCCTCCCGGATGTAGGAGAGGGAAGCCAGGATCACGCACTGAGTTTGATCCCGATGACCGTGCACGGGCGAAGGAGAGCGATGGTGTTGAAGCGAGGAGGATGCTCCAGCCTCCACTCCATCTACTTCTCGTGCTCAGCAGGCCTCTTCTCCCGCCTCGAAGAACGATGCGAGTGCCCACCGCGCCTTAGCCCCGCCTAGCCTGGGCTTCCAGTCCGAAATAGCTCGCTACCTGGCCCATTCGTGGCCCGGGAGAACGAAAACAAAGGCGCGATCGCACGGAAAATGGGAGAATTTGCAAAGTTGAAAAAAACTGTTCCTGACCTTCTGCAGTACTTCGTAGATGGTCGAAGAGGTAAAAAGAAGGAAGCTAGAGGTCAGGCGTCTGTCACCCGTATGACAAGACGCAAGCTCCTTCTCACTCCTCAGGTGATGACGACGAGGAGTGCATACCAATGACGACGCACCATCAAGAAGTGAAGTCTTCGATTCACGGCTTCTAAAGTCAGATATTACACGCCGGGATGAGCAGTACACCGCATTCTTATATTACATGAGCCACAAGATCCAAGCATTCGGCCAAAGCCACTGCGAAGGATTACACCACCAGCCTCCACCATCCTCTCGCTTACGTCCCGGCAGTCCCGCGTCCGATCCACACGACCTCGATGGCATGGCATCGGCATTATTTTCATACGGATACGGTCCCGGGACAAGATACAAGATCGAGCACGAGTGGGAGGAGCGTCACGGGGAGAGGAGGAAGATCCATATCTATATCCTAGACATTGGTAGTAGATTGATATGATGTAATTTTTTTTTTTTGATGATGTATCAACTCTTTGATTTTTGAATCAATGGAATTGGAATATGTACTAAATTTCAAGTCTTCAATTGGTGTTCATTAGTATTTATTCGATGTGATCCTGTGGATGAATGCATTGGTTATTTTTTAAAAATTTTCTAACTCATTTCCTATTTTTTTAGATTTTTTTCTGAATTTTTTGAATTTTTTTGACGAAAAAAAAATCCATCCACCACTCCTTCATTTTTTTCCGGAATCCTTGGTGATACCTGTCCACCCGTCACAAATAATTGTGCAACCCCTCTCCTTTCACACCAATTTGAATCCATCCATCCACTCCTTCAACTCTTGGACCTCCTCATCCAGCCCAGCGCCGTATATATGCCTGCTGCCTAGGGCTTAAAGACCTAGTCCAGACTCACCCACGACATCCACCATCGTCTGGAAGTAGGGTTGGTGGCTACATATGCTGGGATGCCTACATCAAGTTAAAAAAAAAATTGGATCAGGCAAAAATTAAACTTTAGTAAATAAAACACACAAAAATGTAATTTTAAAAGTGATGCCTGCATGCAAAAACCACTTCACAATGATGCGAACGGCTCTTTTTGCAGCCGTTCCTGTTGCCTTCACCCCTTTCATAGCTTGTTTAATCCCCATCTACCCAGCACTCTGTTTCCTAAATAAGTACTCATCACTCGGCGTAAAGCGAGTACTGGCAAAATGGCGGTGTGGCTCCTGTCTCCATCTCTCCGTCTCCCGGTCCGGGTAGGGCGAGCCGATGCTGATCGGCCAAGAGTTAGGTCAGCTCTGGACCTTGACCCTCCTCCTCCTCTCCTCTTATCCTCGTCCTCGGCAAATGCACGCTTGCTAGCGTGCCTAGCATGTCTAAGCTCAGAGTCCGTGGAGTCCTCGCACTCTGGCTCCGGCTCGGCTGGTGCCTTCCCCTTGCCTTTCCCTTTCCAGGTAGGTAAATCTCGGTCCCTCCTCCTTTGGAGTAGCTCGTCGTGCAACTCCTCCCTCTACTCAATCCTAACAGCCCGTTGAGAGGCTCTACCTGTCATGTAGCCTCTCATCTCCTCACTCTTCTCCCTCGGTACCTTATCACATTCTTTTACATTTTCACCAATTCCGGCAATATGTTGTTTCAGTCGGAACACCCCCCGTCCATCTCCTTCCCACACCATTTGCATTGCACTCTCTTTCTGACTGGGTCTACCATATGCCCGTGGTCCTAACACACGTCAGAAGGACGTGCTGGTGCTGCATCACCTAGATCGGTCATTGCTTAGACCTGCAAAAGTTGTAAACAATACATTAAAAATTATTAAGCAACATAAAAATTGCTTTAGACACTGTTCGGGAAGCAGACAGTCCATCAATCACGCTATTCGGTATGTTTAAAGAGTTACGTATTTGCCGGAAATGGTCGTAAATCAACGTACGGGGTATCCGTAATTTTTCCCGTACAAAGAACATCCAATTGATGTTCTTATAACTTGAACGGAGTTGTTCGATCAAAAATCACCGAGTTTAACCATGCTCGGAGTCGTCAGAAACGCGTAAAAATAGGCGTATGGGATATCCGGAATTTTTCCCGTGCAAAGAGCATCCAATCGAATAGTTTAGAACTTAAACGGAGTTGTTCGGTCAGAAATCACCAAGTTTAACCACACTCGGAGTCGTCAGAAATGCGTAAGAATGGGCGTACGAAGTTTTCGGTGAAGAAATTTTATCAATAACCTTCTAAAGATCGAAGAAGAGGTTGAATCAAGGCCGATCAGAGCTTGGATCGGCGGAATCCTTTGAAGAAGTAGCCTGGAATCGCTGGAATTGTTGCCGGAATCGCTGCTGGAATCGCACCGGAATCGACGTAGGGAACTGGGATCGACCTCGAAATTGCCGGAATCCTCGATTTCGAGAGTTGAAATCACCCAGAATCGCCGGAAGGAGCGTCTCGCCGCCTGCTGGAATGCCGGAATCGACCGTAGCGGTCAATTCCGACCCTAAAAGGGCCGGAATCGGTTCGATTCCCGGTCTGCAATCTAACCAGACCGGCCAGACCGGTCTTCCGTGGAATCAATCGGTCGACCGATTCAAGACAGAATCATCGGAATCAAATCGATTCTGACCGATTCCGACCGATTCCATGGAATTCCTGCTGGAATCGGCCCATCCGCATGGAATCGGATCGGAATCCACCGATCCTCCGATCCGATTCCGATGATTCTGTAATCAATGCCAAGGCCTAAAATCAAGGAATCAAGGAGGTTCAGTGATTAGTTTACTTAGGAGTCCTTCTAGGACTCTCCACTACCTAATTTTAAGAAAAAGTGGGTTGCAATGGAAGTGGTTGGAAAAAGCATCTTTCTAGGACTCCCCTAGTTGGCCAATAAGGCCTAACATCAAGGAGATTGGGGTGTGATGAGAGCTGAGTGGGGTTGAGTCCTTTTAGGACTCTCCTACTTGGCTGGCTATCTTAAGGCCAATTGGCCATTCCACCATCCTCCCTTCCTCTCTCAGCCACATCACTTCCTCCTCTTCCTCTCGAACCAGCAAGCACACCATGGGAGCAACACCGAAGCCCCTGCCCTCTCTTCTTTTTTCCCTCCGGCCACCAGGTCTACCAAGGGGGTAGGATTGAGGCCCTTTCCTCCCTCTACTATCAGAGGCGCTCACCTCAGGTGCCTAGACATTGAGGTGAGGGAAGGTGAGGAAAAGATACTTCGCCTCAGCAGTTCTCACCTCACCCACCAACCCCGTATCTGGGGCCCATTAAGGAACCAAACCGGTGGCTTAAAATCCTTTCCCCCCACCCAAAAACCATCAATGCCAAGTTTTCCACCCCAAGGCCCCAACATCTTGATACCTTGCAAGTTCTAGAAGTGAGTTTTTTGTTTTCTTATGTTCTTCGTCAAAAATTTTAATGTTATAGATAATTATATAGTACTAAATATAATAAAAAATACACTTCGCCTCAAGCTTGTGATGCACCTCATCTCAAGTGCTTGAGGCGAGGCAACCCTCTCCTCGCCTCAAGGCCTCACACCTCAGATAACATGGCTTCCTCTTCTTCTTTCTCTTAGCCAACATGGGTTAGCAAGATAGGGTGGCCTTCCCCTTTTTCACAAAGGCTGACAGGGCATCCAAAAGGCTAGTCAAAATCTTTTTTCCTTCTCCGTCTTCCTCTCGGGCCAGCAAGAGCAGGAAGTGTAGGTAAGAGATCAAAACAGGGTATTCAGCCCCTGCTTTTCATTCCTTTTTGTGCAGTAGGGAAAATGATTTGTGCTGACAGGGCATCCAAAGGGCTAGTCAAAACCTTTTTCCCTTCTCCATCTTCCTCTCGGGCCAGCAAGAGCAGGAAGTGTAGGTAAGAGATCAAAACAGGGTATTCAGCCCCTGCTTTTCATTCCTTTTTGTGCAGTAGGGAAAATGATTTGTGCTGACAGGGCATCCAAAGGGCTAGTCAAAACCTTTTTCCCTTCTCCATCTTCCTCTCAAGCCAGCAAGAGCAGGAAGCGTAGGTAAGAGAACAAAACAGGGTATTCATTACTTTTTGTGCAGTAGGGGAAAGGATTTGTGCGACAAACCCTTCTTCTTCCTTCTCTCCAGGTAAAGTGAAAGCTTTGGGGAGTTGGGTTTAAGCCCTTTCTTCCCCCTCTTCTCCTTTGGCCACACCATGTGTGGCAACGACAGGGCATCAAGGATCGCAAGATCGGAATCAGGACTTGGATCAATGGGTCCCGATCCGATAAGGATTGGATTGGATCGGCCAATACCGCCGATCTTCCAAGAAAAGATATACAAAATCTGTTTGGATCAGTCCTTCAAAAAGCATTAAAAAATAAAAATATATATAATGGGCCTAGATCCGATTCCGATCCGATCTAGGCCCTTGTGGGACTAATTTCAACCCCAAAACAGGTTGTACAGGGCCTCCATGGTGGCCCTGTGCCACCACAAAATCATCATTGCTCTATACCGGGTCCATCAGGCCTGGTAAGGCCAATTAAGTCATCAGATCTGTCATATTGGGTCTTGATGGACCGGTACCGGCTTACAAGATGCCATATCAGGTCCATCGGGACTTGATATGGTGCACGTCATAGGATCTCGGCCTCACTGGGTCCAACGAAACCAGTAAGGCCGTCTTCCCCGAAGTTTGGGGCATATACCAGTGAGGAATCATAGGAATCAATCCATAATCAACAGATTTGGTCCATCTCAGTCCCGATTCTACCAAACTCGATCCCGGGGGATCAGCCAATTCTTGATTCCGATCCTACCAGGATCAGCAGATCCAAGCTGATTCCTCTGGGTATCGGCTCCAAATCGGTCCTTCTGGGCTGAAATTGGATGAGCAGGGGCTGATCCCACTCCAAATTGGCGATTTCTGCAATCCAGGGCACCAACCCCCTCCTCTCCCCCTTTTTATGTGTTAGGAGAATTAAAATGTAGGTTTTTGCTCCCTGCCCCCCATTTACTTTCCATTCCCTAGGGCAGCAAGAAAAAAAAGCACCCAAAACAGGGCACACCCTGTTTTCCTCATGTCAATGGCATCAGGTTGTTCTCAAGGGGACTTAAAACATACCTTCATAACAGGTAATGGAATTTCCCTTTAATGGTACTAAATTGGTCCCTGAATGAGACTAGGAGTGCCCTCATTTGAGATGCCATATACAGCCCTCTTCAAGTAGGCCGAAATTACCCTTTAAAATGATCTTCAATTGGGTTGAGGATGACTTTTCAATTGAGCCACTAATTGACCCTTGGTCTTCTGACAGATATTAGAGAACAGATTCCCCCTAGGGGCCATGTACTTAGATTTTTTGCACTTGCTTTAGTATGATAACTTTTAGGGTTGACAGAAATAAAAAATCCCTGTGATGCTTTGCCATAAAAAATAAAAAATTATGATTTTCAGTCAGTCAAAATAATAGAGTCAAGTTATTTATTCCATTGGCAAAATATGAATGAATTTGGACAGCCACTCTAAATGATTGAATTTTCTAAACTCCGGGTCAATTCCATTATATCCTGCTCGACTCTCATTACATCTTTTTGTACTACAAAGATGATCTTAACGCTGCTAGACAAATGAAAAATATCTACATGGATTTCACTTATATTTGATATAATATTTAGTCTCTTCTTGTAACCAGGTTTAACGAGAAACTATATACATGACCACAAATACGTGGGGATTTATATTAAGATTAGTATTTAAAAATTAAATAGCAATATCAACATGTTAAATTAATAAAAAAATAGATATGTTAATGTAACTTTTCTTGTTATACTCTTTGAAAAGTTTGTGTTCTATTCAGTTTGTTTCTAAATTACATCAAATATTTTTGTTTTTAGTCATACTAAAGCATCTCAATATCCACTAGTTTTAAATATCTCTAAATTGTTTCATTATATTTTAAATAATATTTATTTTATAATTCTATAACTATTTTAAAATAATATGGTAGAGAACATCTTGCAAAAAAATGTGCGAAATCTCTCCTTAATAAAATGGGTTAGGTAAATGATCAATAGAACGTTTTCATCATTATTCCTCCTTAACAGCTCCCTAACGTATACATGCAAAACTGGAGTGAAAATTAAAGGCTAGGACCTGTTACTCAACCCGATACTGCTAAATAGCCTAGAAGTTGATTTCCTAGAAAAAATATACATATGCTATTAAAGTTTTATTATGTCAAAAATAAAATACCTTACTAGAACCTTCTAAGATCTTGACAGTGTCATTGATACATATAGTCTTCATGTGGCGATCCAATGCTTTAAACATCTTATCAATGCATGAACTTTTAATATCCTTTTGCTGGACACAAACAACAGCTTGCTCTTCAACACCACCTTTTAGAATCTGCAACAAAAAAACTTTAGAATATAGGTGTTACTTGCCACATTGATAACCCAAAAAAAAGAAAAAAAAACATACCTGGAAATTACCACACTTCATGGCTATGATGACACCAAAATTCTTCTGACTGCATGGCAATGCAGCAATGCATAAAAAGACAGTAAACAGGAAAAAAAATACGGATCTTCCAGCGAATCAATTTCAATATATGAGAGCTTACCCAAAGAATACAAGGTCATGTAGGTTAAATGCACACTCTTTATTCTCTAAAGAAATGTTAAGTTTCTCAGAACTGTTTTTGAACCCCCCGTATAGATTGGATATATACTCTACGACCTGGGGCTCATCTCTCCTAGCTGGCTCAAATTTCACCAGTTCTGCACTTGTTGGTTCAGGGCCAAAACAACTCAACGATAACATAGACACCTTCTTGAACAAATAGCCATCCTTTAGCATCAAGCCATCAAGTATCTCATAAAGCTCACCAGTTTCCTGATCATGTCTTTTTTCAATATGGGGCCTGAAATCCCTGATACAATGCACATGTAAAAACATTATTCAAAAACTTCATCCTTAAGCATCTAAAGTAAATAACACACTTTTGACAACATGCATTTGTCAAGAAAACATAACGTACTCCAATTCACAAGAGCTTATCAATCTTGGAGCTGGAATAGGCATTTGTTTCAAAGATATCCCTCCACCCTGAAATTTAGAAAAAAAATATATAAAAATCCAAAATTAGGGTATCAAGAACCTAGTTTCCATTTTGAACAAAAGTGACTACAAGTATGTAAACAGAAATAGTTCACAGCATTTAAAATTTTAAATAACAGTAACTAGTAACTAACAAGTAGAGTATCACCTGGCCACCATCAGGCCACATTTCCCCTAGAGTAATCAGAGAAAGGAATCAATACAATCTAATCAGATGTTTGGTTGCATAATAAATTGAGTTTTTGCTGCAAAACTATGTTTATTGTAACAAAACTTGTTGAAAAGGATGTTCGCCAATCATTACAAACAAAATTTATATAGGATTCCTTCTTGGACAATAAAAGAGGTGAGACATTTTCTCTTGTGGACCCACACCTTTTATAGTTATACATGATCCCCACTTTCTATCATGATGTCTCAACAACAATGATAATTTTATGCCTTTAGCCATCTTACATTTTATTTTAATATAACCTTCTATCATGAGAGTCTATAAAAATTTATTGTGCAACCAAACACCCCACAAATGACTAAACTAATAGAACAAAATTGGAAAAATGACCTAGAAAATTCCCTTAAGTAACTTGAAACTTCTGCAACTCGTTCACACTATTTTCTAAAGTCAGGTTAAGTTGATGAAACATCAAGGCATGCATCACCAGTGGAGATACTCCACATGATCAAATCCAAAGTTGACCAGTGATTAAATGAAACTAAAGAACTAAGCATTAAAGCTGAATGGAAGAGTACAATGCAGTGTATGGAAGAAATTCTCCAGCGAAAGAAAAGAGAAAAGGTTATTACAATTCGGCATGAGCAATCTCCCCACATCTCTGGAAAATTACCCATGGGGGGCACTTGTGGCACCTAAATTTTCATCATCTAAACTAAGAAAACAGAAAAAAATAAGAAATAAGCGTCAAGGGTATAAACCCGTTGTTTAGAAGACCTATTTCCCACAAGAATCAAAGCTCCAAATAAATTGGGACACAAACAAAAATACTACACATGTCAAGAAGGCTGGGATAAGCGGAGTATGTGATGCGGGACGGGAAGGGAGGTGCCGCCATTCCCGCGCGCGTCGGCGGGCCCGAGGAGGATGTACCGAGCTGATGGGGTGCTGAACCGATCCTGAACCGTGCTGAATCGCTTCAAACGGAGCTGGAAACTGCCGAACTGGGCTTGAAATCCACCGAACTGGACCCCACGGCCGTTGAACCGGGCCCACAACTGCTGAACCGGTCCGAAACGGCCCTGAACCGGCCTTAAAAGGCCTGAACCGGGGTCAAAACTCACTGAACCGGCCCTGAACCGGTCTGAACCGGGTCCAGGAAGTCTGAACCGGCCTTGAACCGGCTTCTAGACGTCTGAACCGGCCTGAACCGGGCTGGAACCGGTCTGAACCGGCGTGAACCGGGATCGAACCCGGCTGAACCGGCCGCTGGCCCTGTCTGGCTCGTCGACCGCGTATGCGCGGGCCGGCCGTCGCTCGCTCGCGCGAGCGACTTAACCCCGGTGGGGGTCGTGGCCGCGCGGGGCTCGCCCGGGCGGGGAATCGTGGCCACGCGGTTCGGTGCCGCGTACCCCGCTTCGCGGGGCTTCGATCGATCGCGGGCGGCCGAGCCTTCGCGTCGGCTTCGAGCGGGCGGGACGGCGGAGGTTCTCCGCGGTGCGGGGGCGCCACCGCGCGGAAAGGGGGGGTCGGAGCACCGCCGTCGACGTCGCCGGAGGGGGGCGGGCCGGCCGGGACCTTCCGCCGGCGGGGCTGCTTCGTCTTCTTCTTCCTCTTCCCTTCTCCTCGTCTTCGCCGGGTCCGCGGGGGGGGGGGGGGGGGGGGTGTAGCCGGCGGGGGAAGGGGACGGGGACGACGGCGGAAGGGGGTTTTCGGGAGGCCCCGTGGGAGGCGAAAGGACTGTGGGAGGTGCTTGTGGGGGTAGGGGAGCCGCACGGGGGGGGGGGGGGGGGGGGGTTGTTTAGGGGGCGCGTGTGAGCGTCCGGAAGGTGAGGGGAAGGGGGCGGAAAGGGGAACCCGGGAGGGGGGGGTACGGCGAGCTTCCGTGGGGGGGGTGCCGTAGGGGTGCAGGGGAAGGTGAGGGGTGGGACGGAAGGCCCCAACGGAGCTGGGGCAGGGCGTCGACGGAGATGTCGACGGATCTCGGAACTCGTCGGAGGTGAAGGGGAAAGCGACTGGGGCAGGGGGGAAGGACGCCGGACCGAGCTCCGGAGGTGAGGAGGATCACCGGGAAGGGAAGGGGAGAACCGGGAGCACCCGGAGGTGAGGGAACGACGCCGACGTCGGAGGGGGAGGGGGGAAAACAGGAGCTTCTCTCCTTGCTTCAAAACATCCATCTCTATCTTTCATTCAAAGACTTGGGCTCTTTAAATAGAGCTGGACATTACAAGATGGACCTCTAAAAACCCTAATTACATATATGTCCTCTAAAGGACTAAAATAAAAAGAAGGACTCAAAGGACTCTAAATACTCAAATAAAATGCATAAAAATAAAAATATAATACTATGAAATAAAAGAAATAAATACGTCGTCTCCTCAAGACCCGGAAGACGCTATCTCCAAACAAACGGACGATCCGGTCCGTACCGGTCCCCATCAGTATGATTTGCTAAGAAATCACTAAAGCATGTCAAAATCAAAGGCTGAAGAACCCTGTGATCAGCTAGTGACTATAGCAAGGGGAATCTCATGGCTACCTACCAAGCAGTCTAAGAGGCAACTGAGAAAAGAAGATGGTCTATACGCTCAAATGAATGTATAGACTAATACTGGTCAGCAGACAGATTGATGACCGGCTGTCTTTAATTGAAACTCTAAACTCCAATCAAAAGGAATCTGTCAAAATCAGATGAAGATAAATAAAGATGCATGCCCTAAATTGTCTCATTATCAGGGAATAATCAAAGGTGCTACCCGTCCAAGCAAATATCCCCACAAAAACCTGAAGAAAGATGGTCCAAGATCTATCAGATCCAAGAAATGCTGAAGATACCAAATGAGATGAAGAAGCTTAAACATACTTGGTGATTTCGGTGGAAATAAACTCAGAGAGACTCACTCTTCCTCCAATTCTGCTACTGTCAAGTATTGGTTTAAATCAAATAAGAAGAATACTGTGCTGTCTAGGTCCGCCAGTATTCAAATTAGCAAAAGAAGAGCAGAATATTACCTGTACTCAGACCTCGGTCCAAAGAATGAGTAGTTGAAGATTGAAGACAAATCTGACAGAACACTATGGGTCCAAAAGAAGTTCAGAATTGTAAAAAGATTTCTTTTTAAACTAGCCACAGCAAAATGCTCAATTAGACATCCAAGGATACTATAGCAGCAAAATAAAAAAAAAGTAAAAGAAGCATGCCTGTGGTTACTAATGTCAAGAGAAGAAGAGATAACCCCTTTATCAAATCCTGCTCAGCCGATGGCCAATCGGATGACAAATAGAAAATTCAAAATCTGATAGGTGTGGATATGTTCCGAAACCAAGAGGAATACCCTCTCTCAAGCCCGGAGCCTATACATTGCAAATTGGTGCCAAAGGAGAAATGCCGGAACTAATGGGATTGAAGGAATATTCAGAACAGCAAGAGGAGATGTCCTCTTTGATTCAGCCATGCAGAGGCTTGATTATACATCCAGAGACACCATGGCAGCAAAATAAAAAGAACACAATGACATGCAACTACCGATGTCAAGGGAAATGAATAGAAAGCTTCTCCACCAAATCTTGCTCAGCCGATGACCTATAAAAAGGTACAAAAATTGAACAGTTAAGGGGTTTAAAGCATCCACAAATATCATGGCAACAAAGCAAAAGGGGAGAGAACCACCTGCTACTGTACTGCTGATGCCCAAGAGAAGAGAACAGAAAATTCTGCTGAAAACTCGCTTCGTAAACAAAAAAATTGGAGTCCTGTGGAGAGTCATTTGATCTCAACAGGACCTGGATAATGCTTATAACAGAAAAAGGATATGTCCACTTTAATCCAATCCCGGCTGATGGGCAATTGCAAGCTCGAAGCAGTAGAATTGGAGTTCGGCAGGTCTGCTAACCGATGGGTATTGACATGGCTAGAGATAGAAGAAGAGAAGAGAAAGAGAAGGGGCAAGACTTGTGCTTGCACCAAGATTTGATAAGGACAAATTCATATGGCCTAAAGAAAATTTTGAATGTGATTAAGACCCATAACTAGGTCCAGATCCTAGTCAAACCCAAATGGGGGTTGCACCGCATCTCCTAGACCTAGTAGGATTAGGACTTGCTCCAATTTGAATGAATGAGGGTATTAAGGCTAATTAATTGTATAATTTGCCCAGGCCAGCCCCGTCTTGGGCATGATTTGATTAAATATGAGGCTCATTAGCAAAATTTCAAATTTTACGCAAAGTGGGCTGAGCACCAACCATGGTTCGCAGAATCGGCCTATCCGGATCGAGATCGACCGATTCTTGGATCGGATCGGTGAGTACCGATCTGATTCCTCACCAAATTACCGATCCAGCCGGGACTCCTAGCTAGATCGGTCGAAATCGACTGGATTGGTTGATCTGGGACCGATCCATCTAGATCAATACGGGAATCAGTCGATCTGGACCGATTCCCCGGAAAACTGGAAGTTCCGGAATTGATCTGATTCCAGAATCAATTCCGAACCTTCTTAAGGGCCGATCTCCCCAAAAGATCCAATGCCCCTTTGCCCCCTTCGACCCTCCTCCCCCTCCCCTTGGGAGATCTAGGGCTCCTACCCCAGCGATCCTCCAGTTTGAAGGCCGATCCAGTGTTTTTGGGGCCAATCCACCTCTACAACAGGTAAGTAAAGAAGGGGACCTCCGATCCCCCCTTCCCCCTCCTTGGCACCCCTGCAGGGGGTCCTCCTTTCCCCTCCCCCTTCCCCCTGCCCCGGCCTTGCAGGTTGCAGGGGGCTCCCACCCCGGACTCCCCCCTCCTAATTCCCCATTGGGGGGGTTATAATTGCACCCCACCCCTTCGAGGGTGATGAACAGTTTTAATTCCCCATTGGGGGGTTATAATTGCACCCCACCCCTTCGAGGGTGATGAACAGTCACCCCCCTTCGAAAGAGGGGTGAGTTATTTAATTCCCCATTGGGGGGTTATAATTGCACCCCACCCCTTCGGGGGTGATGAATAGTGACCCCCGAATGTAATCCCCCCCTTGACAGGGGGGTGGGTTATTTAATTCCCCATTAACCCCCCCCCCACCAATGGGGGTTCAATTACACCCCCGAAAAGAATGCTAATCACCCCTTCGGGGGTGATGAACAATCACCCCCGAAGGGGTGACTGTTTAAGATAATCATAATCCCCCCTTCAGCAAGGAAGGTTGTTTAATTCCCCATTAGGGGGTGGATTTCATTGGGTTAATTTTGTATATGATTTTATGTGGTGTAGATAAGATGTCGGATAAGGAACATGACACCAGCCCTGCGGATTTTCACGACATTGGATGGCAACATGGCCATCTCCTTGATTCAGAGAAGAAAAGGGTTAGATGCAAGTGATGTCAGAAAGATATGAATGGAGGTGTGTATCGACTAAAACAACATATAATTGGGACGGGTGGCAATGTAAAGAAGTGCAATAAAGTGTCGGCTGAGTTTAGGGAAGAGATGAGAGGTTATTTAACTAGAAGGACATCACAGAGGGAAGTGAGAATTGGTCAGAGACAAGATCTACATGACGAGTTGCTAGGTCGGAGAGACGCTGATCTTATGGCCAGAAAAAGTAAGAAACGGAAAGGACCAGCACATGAAAGGGTCCAAGTTGATTCTTCATCTTCATCAGATGAGGAAGAGGCTCAGGTCAGAAGAGCTATACACGAGAGTAGGGCTCAGGCCCGTGAGGATGAGGAACGAAGACGAGGAGCAGGAGGTTCGGTTGCTCCTCCTCCAGCTAAACGTTCTGATGTGGGGGCAGGCACACGCCCTGTTCAAGAACCTGAATTTCGGAGGACACATTCTATTCGACCAACGAAAGACACCGCCATATATAGGGAGAGTGGCAGAGGTCAAACGGGTATAAAACAAGCATTTAAAGGAGTGAAGGTCTCGACTGGGACTGCGAAGAAAGCCCTAAAACATATGGTGAAGTTCTTTCTACATGTAGGTAAAGATTTGATGAAGATGTTGATAGTCTTTTAATGACTTAGACATTTCTATTAACCAGGATGTCTTCTTCTATTGTTTTTGTTTATGTAGGTGTCCCGGCACATGCAGCCACGAATCCTTATTTTTAGACTATGGTCGATGCTATTGGTGAGGCTGGGCCGAGGTTGAAAGCTCCCACGTCAAAATACATATATGAGACAAGCTTGGATGAGGAGGTCGATGAGTTGACCTCATAGATAGATGGATTTAAAACCATCTGAAAGGAGAGAGGATGCACAGTAATGTGTGATGGGTGGACTGGAATCACAAGGAGGTCACTTATAAACTTCCTTATGTATTATTCTGAGGGTACCGTATTCCTGAAATCCGTTGCTGCATCTGGTCAGGTGAAGAATGTGAACTACCTATTTGGTTTGATGAACAGTGTAGTGGATGAGATAGGGGAAACCAACATTGTGCAGTTTGTCACAGACAATGAGGCATCATATAAGGCAGCAGGGAAGAAGCTCATGGAGGCTCGACCACACTTGTTTTGGGTGCCCTGTGCGGCACATTCTATTGATTTGATGTTGGAAGACATTGGTAGGGATCTTAATGTCAAGTCCTTGGTCAACCAAGGACAATTGATCACCTTCTTTATCTATGGTCATCCACAACTTTTACATATCATAAGGCAGCACACCGATGGTCATAATTTGATTAGACCGGGTCCCACCAAATTTGCCACCCACTTTATTGTATTAGAGAGTCTTTATCAGTACAAGGCTTGTTTAAAAAGGTTCATCATCTCCACTGCTAATCAGGACTACATGGATATCTACAGGAGCTCCTTGGATCAGTATGAAATACTGTTAAAGATGGAGCAACTGATAGAGGACAACAGGTGGTGGGAGAAGGTGCAATACTACATGTCTATCATAGAACCTTTGGTACAGGTACTTAAGCAAGTGGATTCAAATGATAAAAATCAAATGGGGTACCTGTATGATGCTATAGATAAAGCAAAGTTGAAGATTAAAGAAAAGCATCCCAAGGGTTATGAAAAGTGGTGGAAAGTGGTAGACAATAAATGAGACAAAACATTACACCACACTGTTCATGCTGAAGGTATTATTTAGTAGTGTAATTTATTGTGTATTACAACTTGTATTCTATGTATTAGATTTATTCTTTCATAGTAATGGAGTCTTAATGCCGTTACAGGGTACTTCCTGAACCCAAGGATACAGTATAATGGCCAAGTATGCAATGATGCTGAGGTATTATCAGGCACACTATCTGTAATTAAGCAGCTGTGTAAGACTCAGGAGGACAAAACATGTGTTGAGGTTGAAGTGAGTAGTACTACCTTAATAAGTTGTAACCTTAGAACTTTATCCTAAGCAATGAACTTAACTGCTTTATTTTGGATTTTCAGATGACTACATATAGGCACAAAATTGGGGTGTACGGGAATCCTAATTTGCAATACTCACATGATAGGGTCCCTCATAGTAATTTGCTTACCCGAATTTAAGTGTGTTTGCTAACCCAAATTTCTTAATAAGTTACTAATGCATGTATTTATTGTCTTTTTTATAGCTGAGTGGTGGATTATGGTGACCAAAATGACTGGCTGGAATCCACTAGCATCCGTTGCAATTTGGGTGCTAAGTCAAAGCACTTCCTCATCCCAATGCGAGAGAAATTGGAACACCTTCAACCTTACTCACACGAAGAGAAGAAATAGGTTGAAGGCAGAAAGATTGGAGAAGCTTGTCTATTGTCATTATAATATGAGGTTGAGGACCAAGAATATTAAAGATAGGTAGAAGACATCCGAGCAAAGATTTGTACAGTTTGCAAGTAGATTGTACCAAAAAGTAACCCAAGCCCAAGCTACTCAGGGCTGATTCCAAGAGGATGTGGACTTGGAATACTTATTCCAAGAAGAACATCCATTTGCAATATGGGTGGAAGAAAAGGACGTTGAGAGAGAGCTAGAGTTCAACCCAAATGATAGATCATGGGCCGAAGACAAGCTTGACAGCGTTGTTGGCGAGGATCAAGAAACGCAGGAAGGACACGAAACTCAAGTTCCGTGCACAGCACCACTTCCTGATCCACATCCACCCCAGACTACAGCTTCTCCAGAACAACATCCAACTCCCGCTACAGCTCCAACTCGGATTCCAGTTGCGGGTCCATCTACCACCACCACCACCAAGAAGAATGGTGGCTTATTCATAGCTTTAAAAAAAGTTTGCTTGCCTTCACAGCAAAGTAGTCAAGGAGATGTTACATCGAAGAGGAAGAAACTATGTATCAAATGTCGACATCATCTCCTTGATACCAAGACCACTCAGCCACCTTCATCAGATGAGGATGAGAGAATTTATTCCACCCACACAACAGTAGCGTACAGGGGGTGGAGGTGGAGGTGGAGGTGGAGGTGGAGGTGGAGGTGGAGGTGGCAGCATAAGCATAAGTGGAGGTGGAGCCTCAGGTGAGGGTGGCTCTATTAGTAGTGCACGCACGAGTGGAGCAAGACCAGATGATGTGAGTGACAAAAAACATTCATGTTCGAGTGGAAGGGGCAGCGGATGTTGGACGAGGATGAATGTTTTCGACGAGTTCGCATCTTCCTATCCAGAGCCTACTTCAGACACTGAGCCTTACTATCCACCTCCACCATCTTTTCCAAGTCCACCTCCGACCGAGAATGGACCTTATGAGTTTAGCCAGATGGCACAATCTTTATTTTCCTATGGATACGGGCCAATTATGACTGACCCAACTCAGTGTTAATTTCAAGACAATCAGGATGAGCAGGAAAGAGATCTAAATCCAGGATAGTACTATAGTTGGTGGTGATGACAGTTGTATTTGTTTCTTTATTTAACGGAATGTAATGAGTGGTAAGAACACCATGTATTGTGTGATTGAGTATGATTGATTGTATGATATGTTAATTGTTAAAGTTGTCTTGAAATGTCCAAGATCGATCAATGTCTTTATGTTATTCTTCCCTACATATTTTCACATTTTTCCTGAATTCTATGTATTTTTTCTAATTTTTTGGCTATTTTTCCATATTTTTTCAGAAAGAAAAAAAAAAGATCGATCCAGACCCATTCTATATCGGTTTGGCTTCCGGGGAATTGGCCTGGATCGGACCCCACCGATCTAGGGACCGATTCCGATCTCGCGATCTTGGCACCAACATAAAAGTGGGCCCAATATGGGTATGATTTAAAAAAATATGAAGCTCATTAGAAAATTTCCAAATTTTATGCAAAGCGGGCTGAGCACCAATATGAAAGTGAGCCCAATATCAAAGCCCATTTGAGCAAGCTCACATTCTATGGCTATTGGGCTGAAAATTGGTATAAGATTAGGCACATTCTTAAGCCTATTTGCGCAAGTTCAAGTCTCTTATTAATTGGGCCAAGTGCCATCAAAGATCAAGCCCAATTAGTATTTAAATCGGTCCAATAACAGGACAGCCACCGTTGTGCAAAAAAATGATCATGAGCCTGATTTAATTGAGTTATTCATAGATCTTGAAACTCATCTATGAACGTTCAAGTTTCCTATCAGGATGGTGGGATAGCAGCATGAGATTAGGCTCAATTCTGATGGGAATCGGAGCAAGGTCAGATCCTACATCAAATGGGTTGAGGAATGACGTGAAAATCAGACCCAAATTACATCCATATTAAATAAAGGATGGGCGACAAATTTAATCTCATATGATTGGCATATGTTAAGATAAATAGAAAGTCTGGATGGATTTAAAATTGAGGGTTGATTTTGCAAGCTCAGATCCCATGCTAGCCAGGCCAGGTTCTCCACACAATCAAGCCCAATCAGAATTTAAATATGGCCCAACTGCTACCCCTGCGCGCAAGAAATATTGATCTTAAAAATCATGATCAATGGATCTGATTTTGGTTAAAGCTGTGATTGAGTACGGGACCTATTAGTGCATGCCTTAAATTTCATGCAAGGTGGGCTAAGTCCCAATTTAAATTGAACCCAATTAGAGCTCAAGATCTGGCCCTAAAGATACCTCATCATGTTGCAATTATTTGAACCCAAAGTTTCGGATCAACTGGCCACACAGCAGTCCTAGAGCTGGCATCAAATAATGCTCTGACCTCTGATAGGTCAGCTTAATAGTTGCTGGATGACCCTGAAAGACAGAAAGACAGGTCAGAATTGGAGGAATACATCTCCTATATGCAGCCAATTCTAGTCCTGAAAATCAGGATAAGTTCACCAAGCGATGGCCAGCAGATATACTCCAAGAAACTGCCCCCAATGATTCAAAGAGACTGCCATTGGAGAGGCCTAAAAGATAGGGGATCGTGGCCTGTTCCGGTAGCACATACCTCCATGCACAACAGATTTGACTGGGCCAGCCTTATCTCCCGAGGATAGGCCTTAGGCGCAACTGCCTCCTCTGCAAACCCTCTATAAATATGACCTCACAGCTACCTGTTTGGGGTTCCCAGAGAGAGCACAATGGTCCAAAGTCAACAGTTCTGCCATTGATGCACATCAGTTGGGAAAGCTCCAGAGAAGAAGATTCGAACAAGGAGGAGAAGATTCTCCAAGCCTCCACTTGCTGCTGTGATAAGAAGAAAGCTAGGAAGAAGAGAAGAAAAGGTAAGATATACCTGTCAATGCTGCCATCTCCTCAGCTGTGCCCCTTTCTCCATCCAACTAGGGACCTGTCTATAGCCTGATTTGATGAAGATAACCCCCCTCCACGGACTCTCCTTGCCATATGCATATGTCAACTCATGTGCAGCCCTCCAATCACCTCAAATTAGGAAACTGCCCAGACCCTCAATAGCAGTCTAATGTCCCTGGTCAAGCCCCCAACCTACTAATATAAGCAGCCCTCATATCTGGACCCAAGTCTACTCTCAACATGGCCTATGATAACCTGTAGATGAGCACATCTTGGATCTGGCTTACCCCTTGATGAACCCTCCAGTTTTGGCCATAAATCCCTCCTATCCTGGCTTTAAATCCATCAGACAATACCACTCAAAACAGATCTGAGAATATACTGAGATCAGATCTGAAAACCTTTATGTTTGGGCTTCTTCAAACATTGTGCCAACCCCCAGACAAAGACATACCAACCTCTCATACCAGCCCTCTACCGGCTTGGCTTTGATATTATCCATCCAAAGAGGAGCCTGTCTGAACTCTGAAGTATGCAGAAGTCCAAACAGATGGCAAAAATCAGAGGCTCAATAAGGACAGAATCAGATCAGGTCCAGGGAAGGCAGCATATCAAGTTCTTCAAGAATAGAGGACTGAAATGAAGCAATGTCAAGCCATCAGGGCCGATATGACTGTTAAGCCCTCGACCAGTATATGGCATGCCGCATGATACACTAATCCTTCCCCCTAAGTAGGAAGTGTAGGGAGGACATTAATCCTTTCGATACCACTCACAAACCATATGGAACGCAAATGACATAAAAAAAGGAAATCCGGAAGCTTTAATGAGTATTGAACGTTGTTGGCACTCAGATTTTTTTATATGAAACATAGGCATATAAAAAATGGGGAGTTAGAAATACTTAATTCCCTCCACCCCAACACCATTACATGGAGCAAACTAGGTGAAGGGGACCTATAAAGAATGAAATTCAGCACATATATGGGCAGAATTTGAAGGAACCTGGAAAATAGAAGGTCAGGAAATCATAAAGGAAATAAGGCTCTATGCCCGGTCAGTTTGGCACATATCCGTTCAAACAAAAGGACAAAAGATTGTGAGCATATAGCTTACCATGTGGATCAAGGAAGGGCCCAAGGTCATATATCCAAGGCCGGATATGGTTTAAATACATAAGGGGACCATTGGCTCCCCCCCCCCGGTTCAAAAGAGAAGGGGACAAGAAGGCCGAAAGTGAGACATGTCCAGCCCCCCCCTTGAAGTCTTAATATAAATTCAGAGGGGTGTAGACATCCGGGAGCTCATAGACTCCTGTCCAAGCAGTAAAGGACCGGTCAATGTGGCCTATGAAGAGGATAGGCCCTTGCATATGGATCAAAAGGAGGAAAGGGAAGTGAATGTGCCGTCCCGATGAGAATATCTCATTACATACAAGACATGGCATAGAACCCAAGGCATGCTGCCAATGGAATCTGAAGAGGGGAGGGCCGGAAATAACAAACAGAAGTCAAATTGGCTCCTGTTTAATAGACCCGGCTATAATCATCTAGGTGATAGGCTGTCAATAGGATGCTCACAGCCAGATATGTATAGAAAGAGAGAGGGCAGCCGATAGACCCCACTCAAAAGGACCCAATCCAGCACATTGAAGAGCCGGATCCTCAAATTCATATTTGCAGGACATATGTCCTGTCTAGCCAAAAAGAAGGAGGAAGAAGGAATAATTGATGAAGGCCCCGACCAAGGATGATGCATGAAAGAGCCAGATTTTGCATATAAATCAGGGAGATGGACATATAGGGACATCTCAATATAACCGGCCACTTATCTACATGCAAAATGCAAGGCATGGGAAAATCAATGGGCTGTCGACTGAAAGCAGAAGGAAGGAGCCGGAGCTATGAGCATATCTATGACACAAAACAAAAGAGTGATCATGTGCGCCAGACAGAAGTGAGGACCGGGCATAGATATAGCTAGTATGCCCACTCAAAAGAAAAGGAAAAGAAAAATAGATGAGGATATGCGTACATAACAACATAGTATGATAATCACCAATAGAAGAGTCACCATACATTGAGCTGAAAAGAGAAGTACATGAACTCTACTCACCCGGGGATAACTAAGATGCTATTCACCTCCTCGGCCTGACCCCAAGTAGGAGGAAAATATGCCCAAGAACTTCTAATGGCAGAGGACCGGTAGCTTCTCTTGGCAGGGACAGAGGCTTGCTACACCTGTGAAGAGAGAGGGCTGCGACAGAAGAAGACAGAGGGCCTGTTTAAAAAGAGCCCGCGGTTGAACAAATCTGTCTCCCGGTGGGAGACTTAACAGAAACAGCAAAAAGAGGGGGAGAAGGATGATCCGCGAGGGAGGAAAACAGCCTAGAGAATTCAAAATAGACCCGGGCCATCTAATGGCTAGGATTGGCCAATCAACAAGTTAATATCCATGGATCCTCCCCGGTCCACTGAGATGACCCTATTGGATCCTTAATGGGATGAGATCCAATGGATCCACCATAGTGGGATATCCGATGGACAAGTCATTAGCAAGGCTAATTATCGGCTGATAAAGCCTTCCCGGATCCTTAATAGGATTAATATCCAATAAGAGATCAAAGGCTTGGATTAAATGGAGAGACACATATTCAAGGGCCGGGATGGACCAATCAACAAGTTTATTGGAAGCATAGATCCTCCCCGGTCCACTGAGATGGTTTAATTGGATCTTTAGTAGGATAATACCCACCGGATCCAGCCATATTGGATATTTGATTAGAGGGGTTAATTGGGCTGCAAGGCCTAGCTCCAATTAATCAAAGGATGACATATAATCTGCCATCGACAGGACCAATGGAGGGAAGGCTTAGATTAAGCTATCAAATGGGATCCGAGGGCATCCAATCAAAGGCTAAGATGAATACTTACTATGCGATGAGCCCATCAAGAGAGTTCATTGGATCAGTGGAAGGGAGGCCCATAGCTGAAGCCAATCAAGGGTCCGGATCCTCCAACAACAGCCATGACTTGGTCAAGCCCCACTCTCCCCACGTTCAGGGAGGAGTGGCCCCACTTCCTCCATGCACACACTGCCTTGCAGCCCACTCCCTCTTGGGTGAACAGCACCTATCCAGTGGCCTATAAAAGGGCCAATCCCCGCCCATGTTCAGGGGTGGGGGGGAGAGGAGACAGGAAGAGAAGGAGAGAGGCTCTGCAGAAATTCTGTCAAGAGGACACTCGCGCAGCTCAAAGAGGAGGCAGTGGGTGAAGGGGTTCTGCAGGAGAAACAAGGGCAAGTCTCGAGGGATCTAAGGTAAGATATCATGGCCATTACCTAAGCCGTCCCCTCCTCTAGATGCTATACCCATCATGAGCTCAATCCCCTTGATTCCTCTCCTATACTAGCAGGATATCTCCCTGCTTGAACCTGAAATTCCTAGACATATACTAGGATCCCGCAGGCCCCTTTGATCACCTTAGACCTGAAATTGAGCCTCCCATGTGTATGAGCTACATCAGGAGCTTATGCCTATAATAAACCTTCATTGGCCCCATAATTGAGCCCATATTGCTCTCCGGATACACTCCCATATCACCTTTATAGACCTTTTGAATAGGCCTGCCCTTTCTCCCTCATATCTCTTTTAACAGTCCTCCCCGGCCTTGAAATTATGAAGAATATCCCTCAAAGTTCAACTACTCCAGCAGCAGTACAATGAGGTTTCAGGTTATCAAGCAAGGATGGAGGTTATACCCGGCCTCTTTGGGACCCACATGATGGACCAAAGATTCCCCGGGTAGCCTTAGATGAAGCAAAAGAATGGGAAGAAGATGGCCAACCGGGCCTTGAAAAAGCCATGACATCCGACCATGGAAACATATAATTACCTTCTGATTATAAGATCAGGAGACCGAGGGTGCCAAGGGACTGATTGGAGCCCAATATTGGGCATAGTTCCATGAACATGTCCCGGACAGGATCAAATATATATATGGTCCTTTTGGTCTGTCTTATAATGGAAAAGACATAGTGCGGGGCAGACTTCATCTCTATGTATTCCCTAGAGGGTTGAAGAAGCCTTGATATAATGAGGCTATGGACATATGTACATCCCACCATATGAGGATATGTAATATGCCATATGGCATGATTGAACCAAATATTGATACTTATGAGCAAAGACTATTGCATACATATATATATACATATACCGGTTATAAGAACCATGTGTAGCACAGAATTTATGCCCATAACAGGTCTTAATTAAGGTCTGGTATCGGGCCTGGCTATATATATGTGTGTCCATCTCATAATAGAGAAGAGTAATTGTAGACGGATGTACTGCCAAGAGGGAAAGATGACCTCAATTGGATGGGATTGGAGTTCAACTCCATCGACACAAGAATGTGTTACATACCCCATGGTTTCAATCAATTCATAAGAATTTGGTTGGAGGAGTTGATTCTGAAAGAGAAAAGGAAGCATAAGTTTGAAGTCTAATTATAAATTAGGCTGAGCACTAATCTCTCAAGATGAGACAGGATTGCAAAGCCCGGACATAATCGGGCAAAATCTCCTTACATTATTAGTATTAAAGGATAAAGTATGAAATTAGCAAGACTTTGAAATATAATGATGCACCAATACCTGCACCACATAGGTTGGAGATCAAGGCCGGAGCGTAGCTCTATACTCCCATTCCGGACAGAAAGTGGGGCAATATGCCCATTCTTTTTTAATTCATTCCATAATGAAGAGAGCACATGAGCTCGGTTCATTGTTGGAACAAAAATTTCATATAAAGAAGAGGTCAATTATGGACCGAACCCCTATGTTAATGAATGGTAATTTTCTGTAATAGAAGGATCATACCATTTCAGTTGGATATACATATGATATCCGATTGATTGATGGCATATGACTAAGTCCGGCTGTGCCTACATATTTTAGATTCACTTGGTCCATCTCATAACGGAGAGGGAGCTGATAGGCTTAATTACCAAGAGGGGAGGGTGTTTCTCATCTATGTAAACCCGTACCTCCAAAAAGGTACAAGGTGATCCCGATATGACAAAGGCATGTCCCGCATCATATGGCACAGATGAGATATGTATGAGTGATGACCAAATATCATCTTATGCATATATGCATACAATTTATGATAATTACAAAGACAATTGAAGGTTAAATCTGAATATAAGAGAGAATAAGACATGTGTACAGTCCAACAATAGATGGGACTGAGTTTTAACCCTCGGATTTCAGGCTTATAGACCTGATTTCAGACACTTAGGTGCTGGATCCCCCCTAGAAATAAACAGAGGGAGAATGGTCTCATACTGGAGACCGACCAGAACCTGCCATTTCATATTCTTAAGCCTGTCTTTGTAGTCCCAACCAGAATATAGAGAGAATCCCATAAGATTTCACTCTAAGCATCTTAGGCCTTGAGGTCCTGGCTAGAATTCAAAGATTTCTAATATGTAGAAATCAGTATATTGGGCCTCCGGCCCTGGTTCCAACTGGCCTAAAGTAAGGGTGAAGGAGGGGCCTTTGATTCGGATTGTGCAGAAGGCCGAGGGGGGGTATCTCATAACCTATATAAGTCTTAACCGGACTTAGTTTTCTCAATGTCATGTATTTCAGGTTCATATTAGCCTGATTTTTGCAGAGGAGTCATAGGGATTACCCCTATGATAGGATTTCAAATCCGAGGGCTCCCACACCAAGATTCCAATTAGGGGATCTCAATTTTGACTTATATGATGACCTTAGCTTCTCATAAGCCACCTGTTTCAGCTCCTTGAATTTTGACCCTACTATTAGTTGGTCCGAGGGGTAGATAAGGTGTCCTTTTAGCTAGATTTTGATCTGAATATAACCAGATCATTGGAGGTATGTGCGATGGCCGAACTTGACATACATTTCAGATTCATGTAAGCCTGTTTTTGTATGAAATCTCAGGCTATATATAGGATAGATCTGGCATCTACCATAGGGCAGACCCCAATGTACAATTTAGTGCTGACCTTTGACTACTCTAAAGTCAATTACAAGGTCAACTTTGGGTCTAAATTTCGACAGCACCCAGGGCAATCATAGGTCCCGGAGCTCCAACCCCATTCCTGGTTTCAGCTAGTCCGAAGGGACAGGTAGAGGAAAGGGTTAGCAGGCCTTGGATCTGAATATAATCAGGTCATTAGGAGTTTATGAAGAGAGGGGAGAGGAGGGGCTAAGTTAAATATTTCATGGCTTATACATGGGTCCTATATATAGCCGGACTTAGCTATCCCATTGGCATGCATTTCAGGCCTGATTCTTATTGGATTTCAGGATAAGCCTAACATCTATCATAAGGCAGGTGCTAATATATGGTTTAATGCAGATTTTTGATCAGTCCAGGGTCATATATCAGGATCAGCTCTGAGTCTGAATCCTAGTGATAATCAGGCGTTGGATGCCCAAGTTCAGACTGTCCATTTCCAGATTTTATGTACATTCCCAAGCATACTGGTTTCTTCGTCCATAAGCACCTAAAGGCCTATAGCCCATATGTGAACAAAGTGTTGCTTTGGAAGGTCGTTAGAAAAATGAGAGAATATAGTTAAGTCTGGAATAATTTCTGGGTTTAACTTAGAGACTAAATGATGTCCGGACTTGGGAGGTTCGGATAATATATATTCCAGGCTTGTTTTGCATGCTGTTTTGAATTTTGGTTTCAATTGCATAAATCCCAAGGAGGGACTTGGTTCCAACAGAATCTGGCCGGACCATAGCCGGGTCCAAGTGTTAAGGGATGAGCCAAGGGGAGTTCGGCTGTAATCTGAATGTAAACTCTAAGACAGAATCATGGCCATGGATAAGCAGGCCGGGTGTTAAGTCTAAGGAGGACATGAGTTGTGAACTTGAGATTCAAAGTTCAGAATTTGAAATGATAATTCTGGTAAATCCTAAGTCGGGGCAGTATGGCGGACTTATGCATGGTGTACCCGGGGAATATATATGACCCCAGTAGACCCATCCCTGGCTGGGTTAGGATAGAACTTAGAGGGAGAGGGAGTGAGATATTTGTTTCCTGATATGCCAAGTCCTAGACCCGGTCTCATATATATAAAGAATAGAAGCTTTCAATAGTGGAAGCTATGTGGAAATCTGGATCATAGGCCAGATTTAAGACCCAGGTGTTTAGTTTAAAGACTTTTAAATCCTAGATTTTTCTATCGCAATCAGGAGCCATCTGAACCAGGCGCATATGCCACTTTATTAAGTCTAAGATATTAAGACTTAACATTAGGAAATGCCCAATTACCCAAGCCTAGGATATCAAGACTTGGAATTTAGGGATGTCCAACTACCTAAATCTAGGATGACTCAAGAAATTTATAAGAGGAGACCATGGTCTCCTCCCAAATCCAAGTATATGTCATGCTTGGACCCTCCGAAGTTTGTGAGTAAGGCCACGTCTCAAACATATACTAAGTCAAGAAATAATAACTTGAACAAATTCTGTTTTTCAATCACCAAGTCTAAGATAATAGACTTAAATGAAGATGATACAAGGAACTTTGACTTATTAAATGTTTTCATTTTGTTCAATATACAAGAACTTAAATGAAATCAATATAGATTTTGATCTGAATATGCTCGGATCTTGTTTAGTCTTAATAATTCAACCTATGTCTTAATATAAGACATTGGGTTGAGAGACTAATCTTTTGCAAGGTATTGTTGAAATCCTTGTCCATACCCTTAAGCTTAGATACTAAGTTTTGCATTGTCATTTGACCTTATATGGTCACTATGTTGTCAGATTTAAATATTAAGTCTGCATTCCATTGATTTTATGGGCCATAATCCCTATACGCTAACATTTTGAGGATGAATGTTTTCTTTCATATACGAGTTGCTACGACAGTTAATCAAGGGTGTTCGAGAGTCTCGACGTAATTAACATCGGAAATTCGCAACTTCCGATGGAGAGAGGTCCAAAGACAAACTTTATGAACCCTAACCTCGACATATATTTTATATCACATATTTTGGCTAATATTTTCTATGAAATATCATGTATTTTCATAATAGCCAAAGGTAAGATAACGAAAGTTCATTTGCCAAATAAACGGAAGTCAAATGAGTTTTCAAACCATGCCATACAACATATATTTTTATATTCTTTTATATTTATATAATTTCTCGAGGTTTCACAAACGTCTAGAAACCCAGTAAGCTCACAAGACGTGTATGACACAAATAGACCAAAAATGTGAAATCAGTAAAATGGCAATGATCTGGGTCTTGAGTTTAAAAGAATAATAATGGGATCTCTGTAAGAATCAGAAAGGTTTAAACAAAGGTTCTTGAGTATAAAAGAATAATAATGGGATCTCTGTCAGAATCAGAACAGTTTAAACAAAAAAAGAGATAAAACTTGAAAACTCTTCCTAATGGTGATCCAAATATGAAGCTTGCTTAAATAAAGAAATTGGAGGCATTTACTTTCAGATCTGAGAAAACTAAGGTTTTCCACAAAATCAAAATGACATTCCAAGATCAAATCTTAAGGCATGAATGTCAGATTTCGGATCTAATAAACTTCAGACAAAAAATTGTTCAAGGTTAAAATCATGGAATAATGGGCACGACTCTTTAGCCGGGTTGTGGCTGGGTCACGCGACCTGGTTTGCAACAGTGGCATGACCATTGCCTGCTGGGGTGCTATTTAAGGACCCCAAGGGGCCTCACTTCTCCTTCTCTCCTCTTGTGTTCTCACTCTGTAAGCATTTTAATTTAATTACTTAATTAGTTCATTAGTTATTTAATGAACTAATTTCTTTATCTAATTTCTTTATCTAACACCTTCTTTTACTGCTCTAACACTTAGTTAACATCTTAAACTTTATTAAGTTTTTTTTTACTTTCTTTTGTTGTAATTAGTTAATAGCTTTGTCTTTACTTAGTCTAATACTTTTAGATCTTAATTACATATTTATTTACTTTAATTGAAGATATCTTCCCCAAGACACACAATCCAAACTTCCGGTGTGACTTGGTTCGATTCAACTTGGGCACATGCAATTTGCTTTCCATGGCGGAGAGATGAGCCTTCAGTCATCCATTAAGCGGCATTTTCCCGAAGTGGGACTTGACCAACTTAACGGGGCTTCATAATTTGATGATTTGAGACCCATTAGACGACAATTCCCCGAAATGGGACTTAGTCAACCTAGTGGGCCTTCATCATCCATTAAGTGACGTTTTCCCGAATTGAGACTTGACCGACTTAACGTGATTTCATGATTTGATTGATTTGATATCCAACAGGCGACATTTCCCAAAACGGGACTCGGTCAACCTAGCGGGTCTTCATCATCCGTTAAGTGGCATTTTCCCGAAACGCGATTTGACCGACTTAACAGGACTTCATGATTTAATTGATTTGATATCCATCAGACGACATTTTCCCGAAACGAGACTTGGTGCACACCCTTCATGCTCAGTTCTTCACTAGCTCAATAAGCATATTTGTTTTTCAGTGGCAAACTAGTAACTTGTCAGCATGCAATTCCATGCACCGCTCTACATTAGATTCATGACATGTGTGTGTTTATCCATTGGCTAATTAAGAGCTTGTTGACGTAAAATATATGCATGGCTCTTTGTCCACGCAATGGGATGAATTGGGCATAAAGTCTCCTTAATGGATTGATTCTTGCATGCTCATTTTTACAAGGCATGCAAGGTCAACTTCCACTAGCCTTGGATTTTCTGGAGGCATAAAGAGTCACTCGGCTAGCCTCATTTTTTTGTTTCAGTTTTCAAGGCGTGAAGAGTCACCTCCCACTATCCTCATCTTTTTATTTAGTTTTCAAAGCGTAAAGAGACCTCCACTAACCCTGTTTGTTAATTATGAATGTTAGAGTTTTTTGAGCCATTTAAGGCCAATTATTAGGCCTGCTATCCACCTCCTGTTTGCGGCCTAATGTTGGCCTGAATCAGGACCTATTTAAGGCCTGTTCTTCCTCCTTGTCCATGGCCCGATATGTGCCTGTTATTAAGCCTCTATTGGGCATGTGCACAGCCAACTTCCAGCCTCTATATGGGATATCCTTCACCTGCAGAAGATAAGTTTTTAAAAAACTGCTTCTGAATTTTTTTAGTTTCTGGACTGATTCTCAGGTTTCTAGACCAAGTTTCAGGATTTTTGGACTGATTCTCAGGTTTTCCGGACTAAGATTCAAATTTCTGGATGGAGTCTCAGGATTTCTAGACTGAGATTCAAGTTTTCTAAACTGTGATTTAGATCTCAAGACCAACTCTCGGGTTATTCTGGTCTAAAATTCAGGAATTTGAGATGGGGTTTTGGGTTTCTTGGGGTAGGCCTAACCGCTATTCGGAGAGGGGTTTTGAGGCCTGTATAGGGGCTGTTTCAGGGATGATTTGTGGGGTTGTTTGGTGATGGTTTGAGGGGTGCTTTGATGGCGTGCATTCAGGCCATGGGCGTGAGTAAGCACATAGGCCTTTAGACGGGCTGATAATAGAGGTAAAGAAAAAGGGAGGTGGCACAACAAGGATCGGCTAAGCACTAGCTTGGGTGGAGTTTAAGGAACGAAAGGTAGTAGTTTGGGTGGAAGAGAAGGGATAAGAGAAGGGTTCCCTCTCTCTTTACCTTCTTTTTCTCTCCTTCCCTGTGCAGGAGCAGCAGCAGCTGTGTAGGGGATGGATGCCAAGCTAGCTGATCTTCTTCCCTCTCTGCACAACACCGTAACAACAGCAACAGAAGCAGTTGATGCTGCTCCTTCCCTTTCTTTTGCTTTTGTGCAACAGCATGAACAGCAGCAGCAGAGGCTGCTTTCCTCCTTTTTTCATTCTTACAGTGTTGTCAAAGCAGGTGCTTAAGCTCCAGAGCAGATTTTCAGGCCCTAAGTGGGCCTCCACTTTATTGGTCATTAAAAAGCAGCCGCTTTGGGCACCTTGACAACTATGACTATACACTTGTACTTATTTTCCATTTCCACTGAAGACTGTTTTAACTATATACTGTATGGTGTATATTTGAACTTCAGGGTCAAGTTGTCTCAGTAGTTTATTGATTGTTTGAGTAAAATGATAAAATTTATGTTTATATATTTGGTGGGCCGACTGCGAACTGTCCCAATTAGTCTTAGCGCTGAAGTGCCCACTTAAGTAGTAAAAAGACCCTTGGTCGCTTTGTCATCTTGACAACCATGCTTCCTACAGTAGCAGTGGTGACAGCAGCAGCTAGAGCTTTTGATGGACTGGCGGCTGAAAGCTTCTCTCATCTCTTGGCTGGTTTCCTGCACAGAACTGTGAACAGAATGGTGGCTGGTGGCTGGTGGCTGGTGGCTGGTGACTGGCCACTCTCCCTGACCTAACAGGGTTGCGCCACTGGCTGATGACCAGCTTTTTTAAGAGATTGCAGGGCTGGCTTCAGCGCATCTTCTTTCTTTGGCTTTGGCGCAAATAAGTAAGCCTCATCTTACGAAATAAGAGATTTCGATCTTTGTCCAAAATTGGCAAGGTCTGATGAGATTTCTTTTGATTGCAATCTACAATTGATTTGATTGCAATCTAATAAATATTCTTATATTAGGAAAGTGCCAAATAGGAAACCCTCCACTTTCCTTTCAATTAAGTGTGTCAAATGAAGAGATTCTGGCAGATTGATGCAGCCACTTAGTGGGCCATAAAATGGCCACATTTGAGGCCCATAATGGGCTCATTATATGAACTTTAAATAACCAACGATGGGCTGCAAAAATAGACTGTTATATGGCCCGTAATTGCCTCAAAAGTGGGCCGATTGAAGCTCCAAAAATTGCCCTCATATCAGGCCTGAAAATGAGACTTCCTGGGCCTAAAGATTTTTTTTGAACTAGCCTCTTTTTTTCTTGCCTTTTCCTTCCCCTCAGCCGCCATTCATTTTATGCAAATCTGAAACTCGGTATTTTTTTCATTTTGGGTCCCGAACATCAGCCCGAGTGGACTTTTGAAAACAAATTTGACTAGGACTCGGATTCCGAATTTGAGTAGGATTTGGACATCCAACTTTGAGTAGGATTCGGACATCGACTTCCAGTCAGCCTTAGATATCTGACTTCGAGTATGATTCAGACATCCAATTTTGAGTAGGATTCAGACCAACTTCAAGTAGGACTTGGACATTTGACGTTGAGTAGGACTCAGACATCCGACTTCAAGTAGGGCTTGAACATCTGAATTTGAGTAAGACTCAGAGATCCCAAATTTTTTGCTGGTCAAAATTTCTGCTGTCAACCATGGTTCGCCGGGTCGCGACCCGGGTCACGACCCGGACCCGACCCGGTCGGTTTTGGGGCCGACCGACCCGGTCGCGACCCCAAAACCCCGACCCCATTTTTAATTTTTTATTATTATTTTTCGCGACCCGGGCCGACCCCATCCCGACCCGGGTCGCGACCCCGGCCGACCCGGGTCGGTTTGGGGCCCAACCGACCCGGTCCCGACTCCCGACCCCACCTTCCTTGCTGTCAACAACCACTTATAAGCCAAATAAAATAAGCCTATCTGGATACTTCTTTCAAGTCAAGGGAAACTAAATCCAATGTGCACACCTCTACTTGGATATTTTCAATTAACCTTGTCACAAGTTTTCAGCATTGATCTTAGACAAATTGTGCTTCCTACATTATTAGTCATGAATACATTCATGAGCCAACATGTTGTGTGAGAAATTGCATCCATAAATAAAAGCAGACTAGTTGATGCCAGTTACCACACATTTAATCAAGCATTCGGGCTTGTATCAAAAGAATATGCAACATGAAAAAGTTGTATGGGTAGTTGTTGAAGGTAAGAGAATGAATATATTGCTGATCAAAAATTGTGTAGCCTTTATGCCGATCACTCACAAATTTCTTCGCCAAAGCTTGCAAGTCAACTCTTGGGACAAGCTTTACTGTTGCTCGGTGTCGCACATCATCAACAGCTATGACCTGCAAAAGAAATATGGAACCAAAAAAACATTAGAAAATCCTAGAAGGTGGCAAGGAATAAGCAACAGAGATAAATTATATTTTATGATACCTGAGCAAGGTCCCCTTTGTATCTCCCGTTCTTCATATGGACCCACATGCCCACAGCAATATCACTAGTCTTATTTTGGACATGGAACAAGTGGGGAACCTCATTTGCAGGAATGAGGCTAATTTTACTTGCATACATATTACAAAAACCTTTGCATGCCTGAGCACAGAACATCTAGATCATGTTACTCACATAAAAAAATAATGTCCATTAAAAAAATGGAGAGGAATTTCTTAAAAAGATGACAGACACCCCTTGGAAAATGGGCTCCACTTAATAATTTATAAAATCATGTAAAATTTAAAATGTTTGGCTACTTTATCCTCAAAAATAGCCAATAAGTCAAACATATGAAATATATTTCTCAAGAACCTTGTAAAACAAAAATAAATAAATAAAACATACAAGTGTTGTGCCCGAGAATTAAACAATACAGGGGTAAGAGACATGGGAAGAAACAATGGGTTCCATGTATGGCAAAGATCCTCAAAATGAAAGGTACTGTGTGAACCTCTTTTTTCTGCGTCTGTTCTTTAGAAAGAAAGACATCTCCGGACTTTCTAGGAAAATATGTGGTATCCTAAAAATATTAGGTAGTCCGGTGATAGTTTAAAAATATTAGAACCGAGGTTCGGGTTCTTTGAAAATTTCATTTTTGACCCTTCTCCGCCGGATGGTGCGAGTATCCGGCGTTAACTTACATCGAGCAACGGCTCGAACGCCTTTGATTAACCGTCGTGGCAACCTGTTTTTGGAGACATGCACATCCACAAAATAAAGTAAAGAACTCAAAAGGGCAGCGGCCTTTTGGGTCCGATCAGATGCAAACCGTTTTGTTCGGGTTTGTTTCACTTGTTTGTTGGTTGATTTTTGGATTGACTTGAGAGTCGGTTTTGAGGGTTTGAGTTTGAATCAATTGTTTTGATTGATTTGGTTTTGTTGTTTTGGTTTAGTTTTGATTTGTTTGATTTTGGACTTGATTGGTTCAAGTTTTTGTTTTGATTTCAGTTTTGATGTGCTTAATGTTTTAAGCAGGTTTGGATTTTGTTGTTGGTTTGTTGAAATTTCCAGATTTCTGATTTTTTCTGTTTTTGTGTTGATTTAGATCCATTTTAGGTGTTTGGAGTTGTTTATTTGATTTCTTTTGAAAGAGTTGATTTATGTCATTTATTTGAACAAGGTTCGGTGGATTTCAAATTAATTTTCAGATTGCTAAAACCAGATTTTTGAAGTCGGTTAGAATCTGTTTTGAAGGTTTGTTCAAATCTGTTTTTTTGTTGCAGATTTAATTGAAAATCTGGTTTTTTGTGGTTGACAGATTTAGTTGAAATATGATTTTGTTTTAGAAGATTTTTTGTTTGAAATCTGATTTCGGTTTGGTTTGTTTCAAATCCGGTTCAATCTTGTTGAAAATCGGTTGTTTGTTGAACCGGAATAAGTTGGATTTCAGATTTTGTTTAGTTCTGATTTTTTATGGCTTTCAGATTTGATTTAATTCTGTTTTTGTTTGAATTGTTAGGTTTGATTTTCTGTTTTTTGATTTTCTGTTTGAATTTCCAGATTGATTTTTGAAATGGTTTTATTTTGGTTTGGCGGTTTGCATCGCCTCCGACCCATCGGGTCACTTTGAATGCCCGGTTTCATGCATCAATATGAACATCGGAGTTTCATTCATTGAAAGATAGGATGAAGTACATCGGTGTACAATATGATGACCCTTCCCCCAATTTAGGTTCTTCACCACCTTAGAAAAATTTCGGCATTACAACGGCATACCGACAAGTTTCTAATTTGGTGAAGTTTACCCATCCAATAAGGCTAGTCAATGACTTAGCCAAAATTGGGGGAAGGATCATCGACTACGGGAGCGTGCCCGCGCCGACGTCCGGGTCGTAAGGCTACGGGATGCATGCCCACGCCTCCGCCCCGAGGTGGAGTTCCCCCGCTAGGGGTGAAGTCCTTATTTTAATGTAGCTTTCGCATTCTGAATTTTTATTTATTTATTTTTGAAGGCCAGTTCGGGCCAGTCCATTCCATCGGCGTTCAAGGCCGGGCTTCGATTTGCTTGAGTTGGACGGACAGCTTCTTGTAGGCCAAGCCGGACCCGTGAAAGGGCCGTTGAGGCTCTCTCCTTCTTTGATGTGTTGAGGGGAGAACCGGACCCGTGAAAGGGCCGTTGAGGCTCTCTCCTTCTTTGATGTGTTGAGGGGAGAACCGGACCCGTGAAAGGGCCGTTGAGGTTCATCCCTCACTTTGCCGGTACATGCCCCAAGGGGGGCTGCTGCAACCTCTGCTTCTGTTTTCTGCTGCAAGGGAGCTGCTGTAGGGCTTCTTGGGATGCGGATTGGACCCGTGAAAGGGCCACTAGGTTGAGCCGCAAAGGGGGCTGGCGCCCGGCTGCATGGGAGCCGAGATTGAACCTGTTTTCTGGCTGCAAAGGAGCCGCAATTGAACCTGTTTTGGGCCTGAATTGGGTGCCGATCATGGGCTGGAAATGGACCGGTTTGGGGTCTGTTTAGAGTGCCTCTGGATGGGCTGGAACCGGGTCACGAAGGGACCAGTCATGGGCTGTATATGCGCCTGTTATGTGGGCTCTGGTTGGGCTGCAAAGGGGGCCGGTTGTGGGCCTGCAGGTGGGCCGGATTTGGGCGGCTTTGGGCCCGTATGAAGGGGCTGTTCAGGTGGCTTTGAGTGGACCGGTTTGGGTCTGAACAAGGGATAGTTCGAGGTTTGCAGGGGTCTGGTTTGGAGACCTGTGTAGAGGGCCGGATATGGGCTGTATATGGACCTGTTTGGGGTCTGGTTTGGAGGATGCTGTAGGAGGGCCGGTTGTGGGCCTGCGGGTAGGCCGGATTTGGACCGAACCTGTGTCGAAACATGGGTTGCATATGGACCTGGATTAGGGTCGAGTATGGGCTAGGAATGGACCTGTTTGGGGGCCTAAAAATGGCCTGTCCAGAGGTCAGCGTGGTCCTCCCTAAGGGGGTTAGTTAGGCCTGGGTGAGGCATTTTCTGTAGATGAATAAGAGCAGAAGAGGGGGTGCTAGAACAAGTTGAAAGAGTGCCCTTGAGGGCTACATAGCTGGTACGTATACTCCTTCCTACCTTGCCTTCTTCTTCTCTTCTTCCTCTTCTTCTCCTGGCCACGGGCAAGGACCTGCAGCAGGTGCACAGAGGGGACAGCAGCAACACCAGGGGGCGGCAGCAGCAGCAGCAGCAGCAAGGGGCGCAGCTTGGCAGCAGGTGCAGCTTGGCAGCAGGTGCAGCTTGGCAGCAGGTGCAGGGCGCAATCCAGCAGCCTCCCGGCGTCTTCAGCAGCCCCCCTGCTGGCTGGTGCGCCCCCCTCTTTTTATAGAGGGTGGAGGGGGAGGTGAAGAGCCAGCAGGTGGCTGTACGTGGATGCCTTGGGTGGTGGTCAATAGGCTTCTCCAAGGCTGCTTTAATTGGCCTTGACCAGACCTTTGAGTTCTCCCATAGAAGACTTAATGACCATGCATTAATCCTTGAGTTCTCCCATGTTGACCCGCCTCTTGGGTTTCCCCATGCAATTAACCAGCCAAGGGTGTGAATTGGCAAGTGCGCAGGTGGTTGCTGATGTGGCAGGACAGCCAGTTGGCATGTTCACACTAGGCCGCAGGTGGGCTGGAATGTGGGCTGCGCACAGGCCTTCTTTGCATGGGTTAATTGGGCTAGCTGGAGGCTGCGGCCCAGCCTCTGCTGTGGGCTGCGCAGGGGCCTGATTTAGGATGAAATTTGGCCCAATTCTAGGATGGGATGATGGGCTTCTTATTGGACCTTCATGGGCTCCTGATTGGGCTTAACTTGGCTGGACTATGGGCTGTCCGGTCTGCTCTTGGGCCTGCCCATTTGTCTCTCTTTTTCTTTTGTGAAAAAAAAAAATGGACGCCAACAGGTACCATCATTTTTCTACAGATGACTACAGGTCCGAGGGTAAATTTTGAAAGAGTAAGATGATGGGCATCAACCTCTCCAATGCTGAAATTGAAGTAATTGCACAATATTTGGGGGTTCAAGTTGGGTCCTTCCTCATTAGGTATATAGGTCTCCCTCTCTCAGATATGGCCCTTAAGGAGGACTAGAACCCAGTGATAAGAAAATTAGAAAACAAGCTACAAGGCCATAAGGGCTCTTTACCGACAGCTAGAGGGAGACAGATGCTTGTATACTCTGTACTTCCAAGCATTCTCATGTACTTTTTCTCTATTTTCAATGTTCCCAAGGAAAAGTGCAAGCAATTAGAAGCTCTTAAAGCCACATTCTTCTGGAAAGGCAGTATTTTGTCAGTACAGTGGGGACACAATAAAATGGGGTCGTGTAGACCAAAAGAGAAAGAGGGCTGGGTTTGTTGGCGTTACAGGCTGTCAGTTCTGCCTTACTTTGTAAATGTTTGTAAACATTGAACTCTTAACAAGTAACCATTATAAGAATCAAATATTGGCACTGTCAAAGAGGCTGGATTGAAAACCTTATCCCAATTGCTTGATGACCCAAAATACCAAACGAAATTTTCCTCTGTGGCATGTGGTTTTATTATTCATATCGGAAATGGCGGGAGAACAACCTTTAGAAGAAATATTTTGGCTGGTAGGATCCCCTATAAAACACATGTTTTGATACCCATATTGCATTGCAGCGGCTATAGATTGCATGATGGCTGATTGCTGGTTGATTGATCTAGAGCTGTTCACGGTTCAGTTTGTTTCAGCTTTTTTTGGGGGATGGGGGTACCCAAACCAAATTGAATAGGTGTGTCAACCTGAACCAAACTAAACAGTTGAAATTCAATTTGGTTCGATTTTTAAGGCATAATTAAATAAATAAAATCTAAAATTATTTTTATATATTTAAAATAAAAACATATAGATTAAAAATATTTTAAAACTATGTTTTGACAATAAAAATATACATAATACTTTTTATCAAATTTATAATCTATTTTTAAACAATTTTTGGGTGAAACTTCTAGTTATCAGTTTGGTTTGGTTTCGCCGGTTTGTAAAACTGAACTAAAAGAAAGTGTCTGGTTCAGTTTAGTCAATCAGGTTGAAGCAATTACTGAACACCTCCAGACTGATCCTTCCTCCCATGGTTAGTGGTGAACATTTAAAAGGTCTCTGCTCCATGATGAACAAATCTCCCTTAACCCATAATAGTCTACTCAGCTCCATTCAACACATTAATATCTCTTTACAAGCGCCGGATATGAAGAGTTGAGTTTGGATCCATAATCAATCCTTCACTAGGTATGTTTCATAAGTACTTAGTTCAGGCAACGGTGATTTGAAAAAAGAAAACATACGCCACTTATAATCAAAATATTTATGTAGAAAATTGCTAGGGAGATATTACCAGCTTCGACTTCATTAAGTTGGGTGAAGGAACCAGCACTAAAAAATTATATTTTCTTGGTTTATTTCAAGAGGACCTTCATCACTTATTTCCCACATGTAAGTGGTTAATTACCTCTGCCTAAGATGTTCAAAATTACTATGCAGAACCTTGGCATATTTTCTAATGTGCTTGATCTTCTATTAAAATGGTTACCAGATCTACCTGAAGATACAGATCAGAGGTGCTGGGACCCCTTTCTTCCCACGGTGATGTGGAGTATTTGAACTGGTAGAAACAAAAAGACTTCAACAATACTTTATACCAGCCAGGCCGTGTCATCATCTTCAACGAGCTTCAACTATGGAGGACTGGGCGAGCAGCAAAAACAAGCACCATCTAACAATTTTTTTTGACTTGCTTCTCTTAGTTGTTTAGACTCTCTCTGAATGGTTCAGCCATATTTGTTCTACAGTTAAGTCACCTCATTCTTAGTCTACATGGGTGTCTCTTTTGCCTTGTGGTATCTGCTCGTAACTACTTTTTGTTATGCATGTTATTTTGTCCTTTTTGGTGCTTGGTATCAGCTGGATAGATCTCTTTTGCTGTCAACATCTCTTTGTATTATATTTGCTATGTTAATGAATTGTTATCATTTTCTGTGAGTACCTTCGATATATATATATGAACATCCGACTTAGCTGCTTAGGAGACGCCTTAAGCCCGTCTTATCACCTAAGCTGAAATGTATTAGATGTCATGTCGACTTAACAAATATGTCAATAGTGACTTATTCATATCTCCATTAGTTATAACTTATAACTATATATTATATTATGTCATCTATCTTCTTCCAAAATCATTTCACGAATAGGAATGCAAGGATTAGAAAAGAAAAGAAGAAAATAAAATAAATATATTACCATTCTTAGAAGGAAAAAACAAATAATAGACTAAAAAACAGTAAAAAAAATTAAAAAAAAGAATTATGAAAACTGTGCTTAGAAACTAGAGACGTCCAAGGATTACTGCAGTAGTACAATTATTTGTGTGATTTACAACAGATTGCCAAAAAGACATTGAATTGTGCTATTTATCTAGTTGTATGATTTTGTTTGTCGTCAATCAAAAGAAATAAGCATAAAACAAAAACAAAACACTTTAAATCAAAAGAATATGGGTTGTTATGTTATTGTGAGATCATCGTTTTGCTTTATGAAAAATTTATCTCCTTTGTGCTACTTGAGAAAATAGATGATAGCCTATATATATATATATAAAATAGTCCAACAATATTTGTAGAAATATAGAACCACGATTTGGATTCTATGAAATTTGCTTTTGACCCCTCTCAATTGGATTGTGCGAATATCCAGCGTTAACCAATATCGAATAACTACTCGAATACTCTTAATTAACCGTCATAGCAACATGTTTGATAGAAAGTGTACATCCACAAAGACATAAATAAACTCAATAGGGCGGTAGCCCTATGGACTCGATGAGATGCAAACATCTTGTTTTATGTTTGTTTGATGTTGATTTCAATTGATTTTGAATTGATTTAAATTTTATATTCCAATTGTTTATTTTGTTATTGTTGTTGTTTTAATTTGTTTTGGATTGTTTTTTAACTTGATTTGACTTTTGATTCCAATTAGAATTATTTTTGTTTAAGTTTTGAATTTAGTGAGTAAATTAAGTGTTTTAAAATTTAATCCACTTGATTTACATGTTTTGGGTGAAATGCTTTAATTATCTCTTTCTTTTTTTATGTGGGTTTGTGTTTAGATGTCGTTTGATATGTTTTAAACATATTTTGAATGTTAGGAGTTTTGACTCTAAGTGTTTTAAGTTTAATTTGAATATTTTTAAAAAAAATTTAAATATGATGATTCGGTGATTGATTTGTTTTATGAATTGATTTTTTATTTCGTGTACTGTTTTGGGCTCTTTTTAAGTACTTTTTTTGATGTTGCTTATTTGATTTATTTGAATTATTTAATTACCACTTGAAAGTGAATTTCCAAATTTTTATAACCTATTTTTAGATATTTTTCAGATTTAACTAAGTGTATTTTTTGGTTTGTTTTATTTATTTATTTCAGTTTGGTTCACATCCCATCCAGTCCATCCAGCTAACATCGATTGCCCGAATTCAAATATTGAAGTCAGCACTTGAAATTCCCTTCATTGCATGTATGTTGGAATATGAAGTACATTGGTCGGCATTTGGTATGCCGTTATTATGAAAATATCCCTAATCAGGTATGTCGGCATCCCTTCCCAAGGGTAATTTTCCATGAGATCGAGGAATGAATTCAACATTACGATGACATGTCAACCCATTCTTGATCAAATGGACCTTACTCTCCAAAATATCCAAGTCTTTTGACTTGTCATATAGGGGGAGAATGCGCCAGACAACGGGAGCCGGCCAATACCTACGTTCGGATTGACATACCTGGGCATACCCGGAGTTGCCGTCCAAGGTGGAACGTCCACGAGGTGGTGCTAATCCCTTAATTTAATTTGTACTTCGTGTTCTGAATGTTTATTAAGTTTATTTTTTTCGTCCAAGGCCTTTTGGGCCAGTTCTTGTCCACTTCAGCCCAATTGGCTAGTCTTCAAACTTTATTGAGCCCTGCTGGCCCATCTTTCATGCTTCATGGGCCCGGATGGCCTGTTTGATGCCCGATCTTTATCTTGCACAACTTGATTTTGAGTGGAAATTGTGGACCCACCCAGGTGAACAATGGACCCATTGTACGGATTCCAAGAGGACCCAAGGCATTGCCCTCACCTAGTGCTTTAAGGGGAGGTGAGAATGTAGATTTTTGGACCTGTTTAGGGTTGATCTAAAGATCAGAAAACATGTGGGTTTTGGGACCGGTTTGGGGTCGGATTGTGGCTGGAAACTGGGACTGCGTGGAGTCCGGTTGTGAGCCAAAGATGAGACGAAACCAGGTTGTTTTGGGGTGCTGTTCGGGACTGTGTAAGAGAGCCAATAGGGACTTGTTTGGGGGCAACAATTGAGAGCCAATCCGGGTGTACAGTTGACCCATCATACGGATTCCAAGAGAACCCGGGACATCGCCCTCACCTAAGGTTCTATGGAGAGATGAAAATGGAGATGATGGGATCTGTTTTGGGACTGGTTTGGAGTAGGAAACCAGTCGGCTTTGGGGCTACATTGAGGTCCAGCTAAAGGGTGATCTGATCAGGATTAGATGGGGCCCGATCAGTGACTGCTAAAGGACCGTTGAGGGGTCGATATAGGGCCGAACAGAAGCTGTTTTAGAGGTGGTCTGATTGCCCCCCAAACATGGGATTTTAAGGGCCGACAGTGGACTGTTTAAAGATCGTGCAAAAGAGCAGAAATGATGTGCAACCGGACTGTCTTAAAGGGACAGCAAGGGAACCGGACAGGGGGGTACTGCAGGTGACCTTAGGGGGGGGGATCTACTGGGTGCTAGAAGAGAAGGTCTGGCAGGGCATGCCGATGAGGGGCTTAGGGGATGCCAAACAGGGGCTGCACAGATGACCAAAGGAAGGGGCAAACAAGAACCTTAAGGGGCTTCTGCAGGTGGTTTTTTTTTGGGATCCATGGAGGCTGTCAAGGGGCAGGGTAAGGGTTGTCAAGGAGCTGCAATAAAGGGTTTGCAGTAGGAGAGAAAGGCGACCGAACATGAGGCGGGTTAAGGGCTGCTGACAAGGGAAGAACAGGAGGTCCGAAGATGACATGCCATAGGTTGAGAAGGGCTTGGTAGGATCAGAAGAGAAAAAAATAAAAAGAAAAGAAAAAGAAAGAAAGAAATAAAGGGCTTCTTCCTGGGCGTTGGTGGCGGCAGGACGTGGGCTGCCCTCCCTCTCTTTCTCTTCTGTTGGCGGCCGCAAGCTCCCCCTCCTCTTCTTCTGCTTCTACCTGCTCTTCTTCTTCTTCTGCCATTGGCTGCAACTGGGACCGCTCCCTCACCCTGTGTTGACGGACGAAGCTCACTTGCTGGCAGATACATGAATGAGAAAAAGATAGAGAAAGATAATGGGAGGACCGGGGAGTAGTGACTCCTCAATTATCACCTAGATTTTAAGAACCAACTAGGGAAAGCGGCTGGTGTGCTGACAGTTGGTGGCTGTAGGTCAAGTCTGACCAAGGATTCCGGAATTGGAATCGATCATACCAATCCGATTCGAATCCAATCAGATTGGCTGATTCCAAATAAGTTTTTTATATTTTTTCCATCAAAAAATCAAAAAAATGTTAAAACATAGGAAACCCACTAAAAAAATCCTACAAATATAATATTTAACATGTTTTAAAAAGAAATAAAGTGTTACACATTATAACATGATAATAATTGTACACCTCATGTTCACCAATATCTATGATATTGGCCTTCATCCTCTTTCTCATAATCCTGAGTTGTCCATTGTCTTGTTGTCATGCTCTGTTTAAACCGCTTTCACATATTTTGGTTTTCTTTTTTATTTTTCCCAGCATCAATTTTACATCTGAGCCAAATTATCAGCTGAAACTAATGCAATTATCAGCTGATACTAATGAGCGGAGTCCTATATTGTTGATTAATATTAGAATGCATGGAACGAAAACAGATTGGATAATCAAGATGCAGACTTAAAACTCCAAGTTGAGTTTTTGTCAAATGGAGAGAATGAAGGGACATGAACATTTTCATCATTTTAAATGTAGTATTTTAAACTACTTAAGTTTGAATAGTCATATCTTGTAAGGTGTAAGTGTGTAAATACCTTTTGGCTTAGAATGGTTAGTTGTCCCGGCCAGCTCTATTTAACATAGCTCATCTTGTAACACAAGCAAAAAAGTATAAATAAAATGAAGTGAATTTTTGGAACCCATTGGTGGTGGTCCGGTTATTTCTCTACCCTCCCCCCCCTTCCCCTCTTCAGCCAGGAGGATTCTCCACCCTTCTTCTCTTCTCCTCCTTCCTCCCCAGTGGCAATCTTCATCATTCATTCTTCATATCTTCCTCCTCCCTGCTAGGTGATTCCCTAGATCTCAAGGATCACCGGATGGGAATTGGTCATTAGATCAGCTTGCACCGATTTCAATCTGGATTGGATCAGCAAAATTGGCCGATTCTACTGAAGAAAAATCAATTAACAATTGATCCAGATTAGCTCTTCAAAAAGTCACAAAAAAGAAGAAAAAACAAGTAAAAGCATGTAATCTGTGTCTAAATTGCTTCTAGTCTGATCCAACCCTTTTGAGGTTGGAATTGGCACCAAAATTAGGCCACACTTAACTTAAGCCCACAGTGGCACAATGCCACTGTGGCCACCGTGGGGGCTGGTTCCAATGGGAAATCAAGGGTGGATTAGTCCCCCCACCCAAAAAAATCAGGTCGACATGTCGATCCAATGCCAAAATCAGCCAATTCCGCCATCCACGCTAGATCTCTTCTTCATCTCTAACTCTAGTAGCATCCAATGCACCAACTGCTCTGATGATGGCGAACACCCTGCAAAACCTCTGGCAATCCCTGCAGTTGCATCTACTTCCTCCCAGCAACCTCCCACTACAGCACAGCACCCCACCTCGGCCATCACCAGTAATCTGCTACCCAAGTGAGGTTGGAGGTTACAATCCCCAGAGCTGACCTATTGGTAGCAACAACTGCACCGCATCGGCAGCACCTCTCATTCTTCCACCTATCCTCTATGCAAAGCCTGTACTGCCTCTCCGAGCACC
This sequence comes from Cryptocoryne crispatula var. balansae, assembly GCA_036172225.1. Taxonomy (NCBI): domain Eukaryota; kingdom Viridiplantae; phylum Streptophyta; class Magnoliopsida; order Alismatales; family Araceae; genus Cryptocoryne; species Cryptocoryne crispatula. The sequence continues at coordinate 13,481,003 of CM069934.1, forward strand.
CCATAGTCGCACATGCCAGTCTTCATGCTTTGTGTGGTTGTTTCCTGTGCACCTTCATTTCCCTAGTCCCCACACTTCCCTAAGCAATCCCACACACACCTTCTCCAACCCTGATCGCACCCATGGCTCCCTCTGTCAAGCACTGCACCACTACCACCCTTGCATGGAGTTTGCCGCCTGCCATCCTCCTCTGTTCACTATAAGCGCTGAAGCTAGCCATCAGCATGTCCAACACCCACCTTCAAACCCCGCTGCCCCAACAACCCCCCCAACAGCAAGCCTCCCATGATCGCACCCCTCCCACCTCCAACGGGATCTCACAACCCCCCTCCTTGAGCCCTCCCCTGTCATCCACAGCACAGCCATGTCGTGCCCCTCCACCCCTACTCCCACCCAACCCCTGTGCTATCTGCACAACACAGACTGCACCTGTCGCTACCTCCTTGTCAACTAACACCACCGCGTAAGGTTCACCGAATCTGAGTTTGGGCCAAGATCAGCCAGTGTCAATCCAATCCGAACAAATTCAGTAAGAGGATCCTGATCTAGAATCAGTCCTAATCAAAAAAAAAATTGTTATTTTTTATTTTAAAAAATCATTAAAATCATGATAAATTCTTAAAATATAGAAACCTATAAAAAATTGTTAAAATATAAATGTGACATCTAACACACTTTCATATGACTATGATAGATTTTAACACGCATTAACATAAAATAAAATCAATATTCTTTTTAATATATAAAGAAAACGATACAATTCATATATATTACAAAACATAGCTTTGTATCATAAATATATATGGTATTAACCTTCATAATCCTCGTTTTCATAAATTTCATAGATGCCCTATTGTCACATATCAGTTATAATTAAGCCATATCTATATAAAATAATGATTCAACCATGTGACTAAAATCATACACATTATCATATGCTCGAGGTGAGAATAAATAAAATAACTCCAACTATAAAGTGCATTTTGAATAATTTGTCACCGCCTACTCATAAAAAAACCATCTAATTTAGATAAGGATTTCTTCTACTTGAATATTGCTTGTGACCCAAATAATCAGGCCCGGCTTCACTCGTACATGCACTATTAAATTAGAACCAGCTTTTCCTCCACCTCCTCCTAAATCACCAACATCTCATTGTTGTGTAGGTGGTATGAACTATTTCTCATGTCATCTGAAGAAAGTTCGTGAGTATTGTCTATGAGTCATAGGTCATTGCCTGACAACTAGCTTCTTGTTTTTCCCCTTCTTCTTCTTAAGTATCATGGCCAACACTGCACTGGTAAATCTTCTTCAACAATTTGAATCCTACAATTCTTTCTTTTTTTTGTTAACTCTTCTAGATAGTAAAATGACGAACGGTTGAAGAGATGAGAATCTGAACCTAAAGTTATGGTTGAAGTTGAAGCTAGAGTTGTGGTGTGAGGTAAATCCTAAACTGGAGATGTACAATGAACTAGAGTATATTGTTTTTCTTCTTACATTTGTTCATCTCACCAATTATATCGTCAAGTTCTCCTTCAGCCCATGCACAATCATTAAAGTCAAACTCTGGAATTTGTTCGACATCATTTTCATCTATTCATAATGAAAGTGGATATTCTTCTTAGAAAAGATATTCTTAATCAACATTCCCCTATGACAATTCTTAACTACTTGCATCGTGTCTTTACTCATAAGAACCACATGCAAATCTTGCAAACATTACATAAAAATTGTTTATCGGTATCTTGATTAATAACCACATATTATAATAGCAAAACATTAGTTTTTCCAATCCTTTGCTCTTCAGCATCTTCTTTCATTTTGTGTGTATCAAATTAAAAGTGATCTAGTTGCTTCCATATTGTGATAAACTAATGCTTTGACTCAATCCTTGTACTACAATCGTGGCGAGCGGATTCTAGCTGCTTCTGTTGTTCAATTAAGTCAATCACTCCGTTGTAAAAAAAATAGTAAAGTAAATAAACAACACTTACAAAAATGTTTACATCATTAACAATTCAATGTCAAATGAATACTATGACTCGGGATCTTTATAAACTCCGATTCAATGCTTATATGATATCAAATAAAATACGATATGAAATACAAAAAGGTTATTTTCTACATAATTGCATAATAATCCAAATTTAATAGGTAAACAACAACTCACTTCAATTTAAACTTCTATTCTATCATATGGACTCTTACGCAGATGTTGTATCACTAACAACACATTGAGTTAATTAATTTTTATCATTTGAATCAACCAATCTCAAAGATAAGTAGCACAGAATTCTCTCCCACCATCAATTGACTTCAATAAGATGCTCCATCTTTGTTAAGATATAAAACAATTGCATATTGTATCGTAGCTCGGTCATGAAATCAATGCACTAAGATGACAATATAAATCTCTTCAACTCATGACAGCATATATACAAACTCTTTAACACAATAAAATGCATGACAAATCTAATGGGTCTAAGTTGCACTAGATCGTGACCATCGAATATGCTCTCTCATTATGTGCAGAAGTGCCCAAATATGAAAGATGTAACCAACTATCCTTGACTTACCAAGGACCTAACAAATGGCACATTTACAATGCCCTTTAACATTAAATCTATAAAATATGCAGCATAGGACACGCAAAACAAGTGTGATCTTGCCTCCATCAGCTTCTTCCATGCAACCTGTTGGCACCAAAATTTTCTACTTAGCACACTTGATACAGATTTCGGCAATGCTGAAGCCAATGCTGAAACTCCGACCAAGATTCAGAAAATTCAAGAATAGATGAGGCAAACAGGCTCTGTAAATGCCTTGGCATGGTTTTACATGCTACAAGATAATGTGTTCATTGCATAGCCCCGGTCGAGAGCTTCACAACGGTGCCCAAAACATGAAAAACGGACATCAGAAGGCCGAAATGGCCATTTTGCCCCCGACACTTTGGGACAAGTTGGAACTCTAACATGGAATTCCAACTTTACCACATTGTCAAGATTGTATAGAGCTAGACAATGCTCGAAACGGAACAAAAATCCAACCACCGAATGAAGAGATATGCAAGAAAGATCAAATCCGGACAGAAAGCCGTATGTCATCGCACCAGGGGCATAATGGTCCGATCAGGTCCCGGATCGACCCATGGGCCAAAATTTTCAATTTTCATGGCCAAAAACATTGATATCATGAATATTGATGCACGAAAAATAAATTTGGCCAATGGGAGGAGGTAATTACATTGAATTACAATTTCTAACATTATCGACAACCGAGATCGCACCGATCAGAGAAATCGGTAAAATCAGAGATCCTGGGCAATTTGAGAGATCTCAGCCACACATTTGGATAGATCATAAGATCAATGGTCATCAATGATTGTCCCATATTTTTTTGATTTAATTTTTGCTGTGTTTAATCAATTTTCGGCCGAAATTAATGGTAGTCGTCGGATCAGGAGTCTTTTAGATGAACGGTCTAAATTGGATCACTCTCTCTCTTCCCTCCACTTGGCTGGCTGAACTCCTCCCCCTCTGCCATGCGCACAATCCCCTACAAGTTAGGGAGCTGGCCGAACTCCCCATCTAATGACATGGCTAGCAGCTTTGGCTTATCTCCTTCAACCACCTCAACAAGTTTGTTGGCACTTAAAATTTCACTTGAAATATCAACATATGCTTGATTTGGTATCAGACTGGAAGAAGATTTATAAAAAAAAAGAGAAGAGAGAGGGGTCAGAAGTGCCTGATTCCCTGTACCCCACCATCGGTACATGAATCAAAATAAAAGAAGGGGTCCGCAGATGACCCCGAAGCAAAAGAGGATGGGAGGAAGAAAAGGTAACCTGTACACAGGAAACAGAAAAAGCTTTGAGTTCTTGTTCAACAGAGAGAAGAGCCCGCGGGGATTGAGTTTGGATAGAGCAGGCCTTGGAGGAGTTCAGAGACAGGACTCTGTCACGTATGTTGATGTATTTATCAGCAAAGCCAATTCCCAAATAAAATCAGCCATCGGGATAATAAGGCCACTGGATCGAAGGGCTAAAATGAGAGCAATCAGAAGGTGTAGCCCTATCGGATCCTTAACAGGATTAATGTCCAATAAGGACAGCCTTATCAGGCCTGTTATACAGGTTACGTCTGATCATCAATAGCTGCAGCCAGTTGGCATATCCATCCGATGGTTGAGATCAATACTTATTGCATGGTGGACCCAAGGCTGGATGTGTTCCCATCGGAGCCTGATTACACCAACCAGATGAAGGGCTATGATCTAATATTTGCCACAATCAACGGCCGGCAAGAATAGAAGTTATTAAAGCTTCTCTTCTAATAAGAAAATTGGAAATAGGCGTTCACTCTGCTAAATGTTTACTGGGTCAAACCCCCCCCCACTTCAGCCACGACCAGCAAAGACGTGGCCATACAGCACCCCCCTCATTCAAGACGTGGAGCCACTAAAATCTCCCCAGGACCGAGGAGCAGGTCTGTTACTTCCCCCTATAAAAGGGCCAGTTTCTGAAGAGGAAAAGGGGGGGAGACTGTCGGGCTGTTCTTCCACCGCTGCCCATCTCTCTTGGATGCTGTCGAGGAGAAGCCTACGTGGGGTTGGAGGAGAATCTGTCGGGTGCATCTCCCGGTGGCAGCCTCTCTCCCATCGCTCCTCCTCTTCATCCCTTCGGGAGGAGATATTGATGTCCGATGCCCCCCCCTCTTCGTTCTATCTACTGCTGCTGCTGTGTGCCAGTTAAAGGAGACTGAATAGAAGATTTGAAAGGCTCAGGTTGCTACTGCCAAGGAGAAGATGGAGGAAAATGGTTTATGCTTTTAGTTATATGCCTTCATCTTCCCCTCTCCATATGTCCAGAAGCTCCATCGGCCATCCCTTCTCATGCTCATAGTTGAACCCTATGGAGATATGCTTTCCGGATAGTCCCCCTTCGTATGAATATGGTCGGGACCTCTTCTCCATGCAGCAAGCCTTGTTTTACCTTGTAACACCCCATGCATGTCAACTGTTCGGCCCCTATAAGGACCATATAATCAACCTCATCCGGCCTATCTCCCTTGACACTATGATGCTCCACGTGCGGCCTATGCACATGCCATGTTGGGCAACTGTTGTCTCTTACGAACAGTCCTCCTATTGACCCTATATTAGGTCACTTAACAGCCCTTGCTGGCCTTTATGTAGGTCACCTATCAGCCCCCATCCAAACCCATATGCAGGTTATCTTTCGGCCACACATCGACCTATGACAGGTCATAGTTTCATCCCCTTTGAGACCTTATACAGGTCAAAATTTCGGCCTGTTCAACCCTATAATAGGTCACCTTTTTCAGCCCATACAGATCCCATAATAGGTCACCTGTCAGCCCCATGTTTGGCCTCCATATAGGTCATCCACCAGTCCCCCTATCGACCACATATCAGGCCACATATAGCCTTTCTATCTGCCTATAAACAGGTCATATCCAACCTATATTGACCCATATACAGGTCACACAGCCTCTCTATCCAACTCATGTACAGCCCCCGATGTGAAGCACCATAGGCTCCTCAAGGTGGCAATGAAGAAAGGCTACACCGGTCTCTTTGGAACCCACATGATGGACCAAAGACTCCCCCGGGTAGCCCTGACAAAGCAAAGGAAAAGAAGCTTAAAGTGCATGAAATGATGGCCAGCAGGGCCTTGAAGACTTCATATCGGCTGAGCACAAAAAAGTATCATATAGAGGAGCTGTTTACTGCCCCAGTCGGCTTGAAGATCATGAAACCAGAAAGGTCAAGAGAACCTACAAGAAAACAAATGCCTATGCTGAGACATATTGGTGGCATATTGATAGATAATTTTGGGCATGTCCCAATGCACCTGTTCTGGACAAGGGCTCCGGGCATGAAGCCCGGTTTTCCTTGATCCTTTCACAATAGATGAATTCACAAATTCATTCTAAAAGGACATTATAGAAAAATCAATGCTCATATGAGGGCTCGAACTGATACTCACTGAAATGTAGTCCTGGTCATTTGCCTAGATGGAGCCAAAATACAATGAAGGGAGTATTATGTGACCCAACCAACTTGAAGATGAAGTTTGGATGTCCAAGAAGATCTACATGAAAAACCTATGCCTATACTTAGGCACATAAATGGCATCCCCACAGAGGAAGGAGAAGAAAGAGATACTATACGTCTACACCTACCAGATGATGCCATAGCCGATGGAGCCTTCTCTCCCTCCTGTTGTTGTGCCATGCCTTTCCTGCTGCTGAAGGAGGACCTGCCCACCAGGAAGGAGAAGAATAGGAGGCACAAGAAGTCTCCCCTTTGCTGCCATCTGAGGCCACTGCAGACCGCCGTCGGGTCGTCATTTCTGCAGCCCATGTTGCTGCGCATCAACTATGATATTACAAGGAGGAGGTCAAACAGAAACCGATGCTGCTTTCCTACCCGTTGCCATCTCCCTCTTCCCCTGATGTTGTCTCACGAATGCCCTCATGCTGGCGGCCTATAATATGGCCATGTTCGATGACTGTTTTCCCCACAGAAGCAGTCCCCCCTTTGTCCATGTATATGGCCTACCTAACCCCATAGGAGGCCATCATATACCAGTCCCCTAGCACCTCATACACAGCCCATATATCAGCCCCTGTTCAACCCACATACACAGGTCATATACCTGCCCCCTCATCACCCCATATACAAACCATATACCAACCCCCTGTTTGACCCATAAACAGGTCACTTTCAGCCATATATTGACCTTATAACCGGTCACATATTCGGTCCCTATCGACCTATATACAGGTCACTTTTTTTAGCTATATATCAACCCCATAGCTGGTCATATATCTAGCCTATATTGACCCCATAACAGGTCATATCCAGAACCCATATGAACCCCATAACAGGTTCTCTTCAAACCCTCTATAAATCCCCAGCTGGTCATGAAACAGCTCCCGATGTTGTCATCTACATGAAGAAGGAAGATGGGCTGCAGCCAAGAGATATGGCGATATCCAGCCCACTTAGAACTCATACGATGGACTAAGGCCACCCCGGGTAGCCTCAATGAAGTAAAAGATACTATGAAGATGAAGATATGAAGACATGGCCAACTGGGCATAGAAGATGATGAAGACTTGGTCACCCGGACCAAGATATGACGATGACATGATGACAAGGCCAAATGTGGCCCAAATGACATAAAAATCATATATCTTAAATACTTTGACACAAAAAATATTTAAGATGCATAACATGAGCCTATACTTAAGCAATATTCATGATACTTGAACAGGTATTATCGGGTACGTCCCGAAATGTTTGGTCCGGACGGGACTCCGAACATGCACTCGGTGTCATCGATCCATCCCAAAGTGGGAAGAGTACATACACTCAATCCATTAGGGAAATTCCCACTTCATCTAGAGTGAGGTCAATTATAGACCAAAACTCTATGATTTAAGTGGAAAGTCCATGTCTACATAAGACGAAAAATTATCAAATAAGATGTATGAAATGACATTGTATGATGGGATTATGGCTATGTTTAAGCCTCCCCGCATGATGATGTGATTATGTTTTGTGGATGATTGTTTCCTTTCATGTACGAGTTGCTACGACGGTTAATCAAGGGTGTTCGAGAATCTCGATGTAATTAACATCAGAAATTCGCAACTTCCGATGGAGAGAGGTCCAAAGACAAATTTCATGAACCCTAACCTCTATATACATATTTTATGCATACCACATATTTTGGCTAATATTTTCTATGAAATATCATATATTTTCATAGTAGCCAAAGGTAAGATAATGAAAAGTTCATTTTCCAAATAAACGGAAGTCAAATGAATTTCCAAACCATGCCATACTGCATACACATATATTCTTATATTTTTTATATATAAATCTCGAGGTTTCACAAAGCTCAACAACCCCCATGGTTTATCATTATCCCTCTCAACAACCCATAGCCTATCCCCATCTGATGGCTGGCCGAACTAGCCTTCCCACTCCCTTGTGCGTTCAATCCCCTAGAATATAGGGGCTGGCCGAACCAACCTCCTTGCCACATGTCATGTGAGCACACCTCCTTGAAAGGAGAAGGTGCGCACCCTTCTCTCCCTCTCTTTCTAGTTGGCGCACAACCACCAGCTCAACAACCAACTATGGGTTATCATTATCACTCTCAACCTCTCACATGGCCTATCCTTATCCACCCTCAACAGCCCATAGCTTATCCCCTTCAGCAGATGGTGCCCCTCAGCCCCTATAAAAGCCCCCTTAGCTAGCCATGTTCAAGACAAGTTGATCACCCTGCGGAAGCTTTGCCTCTCCTTCCCCTCACCATCTCTGGCCGAACCATACCTCACCTCCTCTTGCTTGGACGTCTTCAACAGCAAGTTAGCAAGCTTTTCTTCCTCCCCTTGATGTGCCAAGTGAAGAAGATGAAGAAGGGGGAATTAGGCTAGCTCCAGCAAGTGCGCCAGCAGCAAATGCAACAGCCCACCTGTGCGCCAGCTCTGCTCCAGCCCATTTCTCTCTTTGGTGCGCCCTCTACCCTGCTCCAAGCCATATTCTCCTTGCTTGGGCGTCTTCAGTAGCAAGTCAGCAACCTCTCCATCCCATTTGTGGTGCTCCGAGTGAAGAATACGAATGAGAAGTCTTCTCCCTCTTGCAGGTCCGCCAGCAGCAGCCCATCTGGGATACATCAACTTCAACAGCAAGTGCTCCATCTTGGTGCGCCAATTCCAGCCCCATACATAGCAAGAAAAGAAGAAGGAGAAGAAGAAGAAAAGAGAGACAATCATTTTCTCCTTCAATCTCCAACAAGAATTGTGCCAAAAAGGTGAGGGAAGATGTAGTACTTTCTAGTTCTCTTCCTCCCCTCTTCTTTCTCTTCCCCTCGGCCTCCTCCTTGGCCATTCAAATGTTCCAAAACAACCCAACCGTGTTGGTACCATTAAAGCCATGCTCTACCTCCCAATGTTGTCTTTGTAAACATTCTTTGATCAACCCCTTTAGGCCCCTCATTTCAGACCCCTTTGCTGTCCATACGTGCATAGCCCATAGGTGGCCTGTAAACAGCCCATTTGGCATCCCCAAGCGACCCCATGTTGTCACCTAACACCGTGCCTCTTGTAGTCATCCCTCTAGTAGCCAATTAAGCTCCTGAACATGCTCCTAATCAGGCTATATTCGACCATCCTTGCTGCCCAAGTGGACAATCTTCGGAAAAACACCCAAGTCAGGCTCCTCTGCTGGCCTTGAAATCAGGCCCCTCTGATGGCTTTGAAACCAGCACCTACTTAACCCCTCTAATGGCCATCTAAACAGCACCCAATCAGCCCTATTTCATTCTATACACATCTCTCTTACCTATTGAGGAGGATGGAGTGATGTCCCGGACATTCTTGGATCCACAATATAGGCCAAGTCTCTCCCAGGCGGGCTCTTGATCCCTCGTTTTGGTTGAAGAAGATGGTGATGTCTTGGGTATTCTTGGAATCCGTATGATGGGCCAAGTCTCTCCCAAGCGGATTCTCAACTTCAATCAAGACAGCCATCTTTGTTTGGCCTTCTCCATTTGTATTTCAAAAAAAAGTAGCCCCTTTGTGGCAATGAAATTCCCACTCCACTACCCCTTGTGTAGTCCTTCCGAGTTGGTCCTAAACCTGTCCCTTGTGCAGTCCCCTTCTTAATCCTTCCAACCAGAGCCTTAGCCGGTCTATTTCAGCCCCTCTGAGGCACCATTTGACCATTGCTACAGCATGGGTACAAGTGCCAAAAAATGTTGCAAACAGGTGCTAAAAACAAGTGTTGCAAGCAAGTGTAAGAATTAGATTCTGTAGATAGTCCAAACAGGCCATGCCGGTCAATGATGTTGCAAGACAAGTCCTTGTAAGTATCAGGTTGGGGATGATGGCTTGATCCCCCTTTTGCTCACATGATGGGTCAAGGGCTTGAGAAGGTGGCTCTCAATTCTAGTCCAAGGTGTAAAATAGGCCAACTGGGCCATGAAGACATGAAACTTGAATTGGGCCAACCAGGCTGACATGACATGAAGCCAGCCTTCTCAAGCCATGAGACATGAAGACCAGCCCATTGTGCTGATGAAGCTGGCCCGAGCATTGGACACTTAAAATAAACCTTAATTAAATCTGAATGCGAAATGCCAAAATTAAATAAAGAGTTAGTCCATAACTGGACGCTTCATTGGGCGGCTCATCCGGCATGCACCGGAATGTTGACCCGGGCGTAGGCATGGGACACGCTTCCCACTGCAGACGGACCCTTCCCACTGCTTGGAAAGTCAAATGACTATGCCTTGTAGGACGGGTAAAATTCCACACCGATTGGAAAATAAGGCGGCATGCGGCCAAAATTTTTCCAATCAAGTGGATTTTACACCAAGGGAAGGACATTCACACATTTGCACCATTGACAGCATTGAACATGGCATATGAACTGCCACATCTGATGTACAATGACATGGAATACTTTGAACATGAACATTTCAAGTGCCGAGTTGATTGCATGTGACTGGGCATCGACACCAGCCCGACAAACCGGATGTGATGCAAACCGAACAAGAGTTAACCAAATATGAAGTTAACTTAATTAAATCTGAAAATACATTCAAACCAACATTAAAACATGCTTAAAGCAGATCATTAAAGCTTTAACATTCAACAAAAATCAGATTTAATACAATCTGGAAAGATTGATTCAATACACTTAATCCATTGGAATTCAAATACTTAAACAAGTGCACATCAAATAATTTACGATCAATTGAAAAGAACACAAAAAGAAAATATTAATGCATCTGAAATTCATCTTAAAACATGTCACATTCAAATCATTAACAATCTGAAGTTCAAGTTTAATCAATTTGAACCAAACTTCAAAACATTTAAAACATACCGAACGCACACAAATCGGTACTAAAACACCAACCGACATGAGAAAATCACATGAAAATGACTCAACACATGTCAACTAAACTTAAACAAGTCAAATTATTCAATACATCTAAAATATCAAGTTCAAACAAAAATAAAATAAACTTCAACCAATTGAAGTAAAACAAACCAAACAATTCAAACAAGCTCAAAACAAATAACATTCAAATCATAGTCAAATTGAAATATGAAATTAACATTTCAAACCACATCAAAATCAACATACGTCAACTCCAAACCAAATCTAATCAAACTTGTTTGCATCTCATCGGGCCTGAAAGCCTAGGGCCCTTTGTGTTCTTTATACGTTGTGGATGTGCACACTCTCGTCAAAGAAGATCATTATGGCAGTTAATCAAGGGTGTTCGAGTGTTTGCCCGATGTAAATGAACATCGGATATTCGCACCATCCGGTGGAGAGAGGTCAAAAAATAATTTCACAGAACCCGAACCTCGGTTCTTACTCTTCTAATATCACTTGGACTATCTAGTAGTTTTATGGTTTATCACCTACTTCATTAGAAAACTTAGGTACGATATTTCAACATTCAAAAACAAATCTTTTAAACACTCTTTTTAAAAACAAAAGAAAAAATTCCCGAGGTTCCCACACAACCTTATAAGATGTTCATTGTTAGTAACAAATTGCACAATGTTGTCTTCACATATTTTCTTGACAACATCATTCATGACACTAAACAGATAGTCGGTATTTTTTATTTGTCCGATGCATCTATACTTTTCATAAAGTGGTGCCTTTGGAAGAGTAGACAAGAATGTTAGCGATCGATCTCCTAGTAATTCATATCCATCCATCGCACATTACAATGTAACATCTTTCTTTTCATGTTGTCTTAAATATATCAAACTACATCCAACTCACTCTCATAAGCATATTTCAATGTCGGGACTTTTAACTCAATCCATCCTTACCAATAACAACAATCATCATCGGACAGTATGAACTGGTGGCTGCATGGGCTAGGGCACTTACATCAACAAGAAAAAAGATACATTTATTAATGCTTGTTTCAAAATGTAAGACACATTTAAAATAAGTCATGTTTTTATATGCCTATATGTAAAACCCATTTACAAATGTGTTTGATTGTCTTTTTGCAACCCCTGTCATAACATTCACTCTTTTCAAGACATACTTGTTTGTCCTTTGACCTTTGTCACTCTGCCTATACATGGATATATATTCATCAACAGAACTAATTGCGACAAACAAAACTCACTCTCTATCTGACAGAGTGAGGCGAATACCTTCCACAATCGACCATCTAACAATAGTAGATCCTCTTACCCATGGTTCGCCGGGTCGCGACTCGGGTCGCGACCAGGGCCTGACCCGGTCGCTTTTGGGGCCAACTGACCAGATCCCGACCCCAAGACTCCAACCCCAAAATTAATATTTTATTAGTATTTTTGGCGACCCGAGTCGTGACCTCGGCCGACCCAGGTTGATTTTGAGCCCAACCGACCTAGTCCCGACTCCCGACCCCACATTCTTTGCTCTTACCCCCCCCTAACCCTCTTCTCATCTTCACAAACTTGATTCCTATTTGAATGTATTGCTCTTCTTACTTGTGTCTCCTCTTGATCATCTGAATGTAATGAAAAAACCTCAACATGAACATGTGATTTTCCATTTTTTGGACATTAGGCCATGAGATTTATGTCTCAACGTTCAAGCAACTCTTTGTGCAAATCAGCTCTCTACTCAATGTGTATCTCCTTCTGTAATGTTCTCCCAGTTAAATATGCCATCATATCTTCTTTAAACTTCGTTGGTACCTTGTCACACTTCTTGACATTCTCACTTACACCACCAACGTATTATTTGAGACCGTAAACACCTTCATTCATTTTTTTTCCCACACCAATTACACTTCACACTCTTCTTGTCAACATCTAACATGTGTCCATGTTGTCAACCGATGTCATGATGTGTAGGGGCACCGTGCTCTTCGTCCAACATTTTTCCTACACAGATAAAAATTATATTTCATATTAAATAAATATATCCGGTAGAGAGACAACCAGATGGTCTGGACAAAGATCCAATTTCAGCTCCCAACAGCTAACTATAAAGAGAAAGAAACCAAACATTCACCCCAAGGGGTGACACTGTGACCATCACCCCTTCGGGCTACTGCGTAGGGGTCTGCAAAGTCACCCCCTTGAGGTGACTAATCTCCCCCTCCCCCAAAGGGGGTGCCGTAGGGTTCCCCTAGACTGGGGGGAAATCCCCCCCCCCTAGATTTAAGCTTAACTGGCCAAAAGGGAGGGGAATCAGGAGGGAGAAGGATATGGGAAGAGAGAAAAGGAGAAGGGGAGAAGAGGGGAAATGCTCACCAGGGGGGTTGATATCCTCCAAAGGAGGCCGCCAAAACAAGGGGAGCCCTAGGTCAGGAGGGGGAAGGCCGGATTGATCAGAATTGGACCCAATACCAGTATTTCAGGTTTGCCGGAGAATCGGCATGTATTGGCCAATTCTCGATCTGATCCAAAATAACCAGCTGATTCAAGGCCGATTCTCTTGATCCAAATCAATTTTTCCAAAAAATGATCTTAGATCAATTGTCCAGCAGGTGGATTAGAGGCCGATCCAATTCAAGAATCGGTCAATTCTGCAAACAATGCCACTGCCACCCCTATTGCTCTAACAGGCTGATGCCACAGAGTCCCTGGACTCGTAAGACTACTTAACTGCCTTCAGAGAATCAGAGCCCAATAGAATCTGCCAAGACAACTCAGACCCACTCAAGCCTAATCTAAACTAGTTCACGCATGTTAGAGCTAGATCGGGATCACGCAAGTTTAGATCTAGATTAGCCCCAGTACAAGCCGATTCTCCCCAGGTCAGACCAATTCATGACCGGTTTCACCCTATTCACCCAAACTCAGACTAGTTCAAACCCAGTTTAGGCTAGTTAACTTGGGCTTAGACCAGAACAAACCGGATTCAGATTGGTTCGTGCTAGGTTGGGATACGTTTTACTTATTGGATCTTCTTTTTATTTTGTCATGCACCAACTTGTACATTGCAATTTTATTCTTTCTTAGAAGCATCTCTATTATGTTCTTGATTTACAAAAAGAATGTGATTCCACTTTCGCAAGTAAAGATCCCACAATAGTGTGTAAAGACTCATGGATTACAGAATCGGTGGGATCGGATTGGTCGTACGGAAGGACAAACTCCGGGGGAAATTCCCCGAGAATCGGATTGAATCGGCTGGATTGGTCAGAATCGATCCGATTCGGACTGATTCATCCTGGAATCGGTCGATCCGACCGATTCCGCCGGAAGCCGAACTAGTCTGATCCGGTTTGATTCCCTGTCCAGCCGAATCGACACCTGCAAGTCAATTCCCATGTAGGAACCGAGCGAGCTCCCTTCTGCCCTTGTTGATCCCAATGCGATTCCGCCCTCGGAATCGATCGATCCGACGTAGGATCGCTCGATCCAAGCATTCCAAAGCGATTTTGGAGCGATTTTGGAGCGATTCTGGCGATTCCAGCGCCGATTCCAACGATTCTAGCGGTGATCCTACAACGATTCCTGCATTCCAACGATCCTTTCAAGGGATTCCGCCGATCCAAGCTCTAATCCACCTCGATTCAACCTCTTCCTCGATCCTAAACTGATTGTCGGTAAGATTTCTTCTTCGAAAAAACTATACGCCATTTCTTACGCATTTTCGACGACTCCGAGCATGATTTAACTCATTGATTTCTGACCGAACAACTCCGTTCAACTTGTAAGAACATCGATTAGATATTCTTTTCTACTAAAAAATTTCCAGAAATCTCGTACACCGATTTTGATGCATTTCTGACAACTCTGAGTACGGTTAAACTCATTGATTTCCAACTGAACAACTCCATTCAAGTTGTAAGAACATCAATTAAATGTTCTTTATATGAAAAAAATTATGGAAACCCCGTACGCCGATTTACGACCCTTTCCAGCAAAGACGTGACCCTCTAAACATACTGAATAGTATGTTCGACGGGTGGTCTACTTCCCGAACAGCCCTAAAGCAATTTATAGGATGTCTAACAATTTTCTATGAATTGTTTACAAATTTTGAAGGTATAAGCAATAGCCAATCAAGGTGATGTAGCACAAGCACGTCCTTTTGACATGGGTTAGGAACACAGCCATATAGTAGATGCATATAGAAAGAGAGTATAATGCAAGTGGTGTGGGAAGGAACGGGGGGGGGGGGTGTTTCGGCTGAAACAACATATTGCCGGAATAAGTGAAAATGTTAAAAAATGCGATAAGGTGCCTAGGGAGATGAGTGGGGAGATGAGAGGTTACATGACAGGTAGAGCCTCTCAACAGTCTATTAGAATTGAGTAGGAGGAGTTGCACGATGAGTTACTTGAGAGGAGGTGGGACCGAGATCTGCCTACATACAAAGGGAAAGACAAGGAGAAGGCATCAGCCGAGCCGAAATCAGAGTGAGAACGACTACATGAACTCCAAGCTTAGACATGATAGGCACGCTAGCAAGCGTGCAACTGCTGCGAAGGAAGAGAGAAGGAGGGAAGCAGGAGGGTCTAAAATTGATCCAGTACTTGGCCGATCAGCATCGGCTCGCCTTACCCGGGACCGAGAGAGTGAGGGATAGAGACATCAGCCACACCGCCATTCTGCCAGTACCCGGTTTACGAGTGATGAGTATCTATTTAGGAAACAAACTGCTGAACTAATGGGGATTAAACAAGTCATGAAAAAAGTGAAGACAATAGGAATGACTGCAAAGAGAATAGTTCGCCACATTATGAAGTGGTTCTTGTATGCAGGTATCACTCTTAAAATGAAATGTAAGTATGTTTTATTTAGTTAACATTATTTTTGGTTGATCCAATTTTTTCTAACTTAATGTAGGCATCCCAGCACATACAGCCACCAGCCCTTACTTCTATACTGCGATGGATGTCGTAGGTGAGGCTGGGCCGGGAATACAAATCCCGACCAGCAGGAATATATATGGCGGTGGGCTAGTTAAGAAAGTTCAGGAGTTGAGGGAGTGGATGGATGACTTTAGATTGGTGTAGAAGGAGAGGGATTGCATGATTATGTGTGACGAGTGGACATATATCACCAAGAGGAGCATGATAAACTTCTTGATGTATTATTCTGAGGGGACCACATTTTTGAAGTCGGTGGATACTTTTAGAAAGATGAAAAATGCCGACTATATTTTTTCTTTAATGAATACTGTGGTGGACAAGATTGGGGAGGAGAATTGATGGGGACCGGTACGGACCGGATCGTCCGTTTGTTCGGAGATAGCGTCTTCTGGGTCCTCAGGAAACTACGTAGTTATTTCTTTTATTTCGTAGTGTTAGGATTTTATTTTTATGCATTTTATTTGAATAGTTAGAGTCCTTTGAGTCTTTCTTTTTATTTTAGTCCTTTAGAGGACATATATGTAATTAGGGTTTTTAGAGGTCCATCTTGTAATGTCCAGCTCTATTTAAAGAGCCCAAGTCTTTGAATGAAGAATAGAGATGGATGTTTTGAAGCAAGGAGAGAAGCTCCTGTTTTCCCCCCTCCCCCTCCGACGTCGGCGTCGTTCCCCCACCTCCGGGTGCTCCCGGTTCTCCCCTCCCCTTCCCGAGTTCCCGGTGTTCCTCCTCACCTCCGGAGCTAGGTCCGATGCCTCTTCTTCTCCTATCACGTCCTGTTTCCGACTTACGTAGACGCCTCCGGAGACGCTGCCCTAGGCCCTCCGGATCTTCCCCACCTCTTCCCCTCACCCCTATGGACCACCCCTCTGGTAGAAGCCCGTTGCGACCCCCCCCTTCTCGCCGGAAGCACCGCGACGGACTTCCCCCTTTTCTAGTCGCGGCTGGACACCCAGCCCTAACAGCCCCTCCGCCCCCACAAGCCCCTCCCACAGGTCTGCTGGCCCCTTACGGAACCTCCCGCACCCCCTTCCCTCCCACTGTTAGCCGCTGCGAACCTGTACCCAGCCCCATCTCCCGTCGACCATCGGGACCCCGAGAGCCTCCCCCCCCTTCCGGCAAGCCTAGCCGATGACGACGAGGGAGAAAGGAGGAGGAGTAAAGGCCCTGTTGGAGCTGCCGGACGCCGCCGTCGACGGTGGCCACCGTCTCTACCTTCCGCGGCCGCCGCGACGGTCGGATCCCATCGCGAGCGAGGCGGAGGATCCCCATCTCCTCCCATTCAGCCATCGAGGACGCCGAGCGGCCTCCACGGACCCCTCCCGAGCTCCCCTCTCTCGGTCGGGCTCGCCGTCAGTGCGCCACAACCCCCCCCAGGTCCGCCTCCTATTCAGCCTCCACGACCCCCCCCCCGGGGAGTTAGTCACGACCGGCCGCGCAGCCACGCGATGCCGGTTCGTCCAGCAACTCGGACCGATCCGCCCGACCGCCGGTTCGATCGGTTATGCACCGGTTCACACTAGACCGGCCGGTTCAGGCCGGTTCCAGCTGGTTCAAGCCCGGTTCAGTGGGTTTTGACCCGGTTCAGACCGGTTTAAGGCTGGTTCAGCTCTTTTTAGGCCGGTTCAAGGTCATTTTGGACCGGTTCAGCGCTTGTGGGCCCGGTTCAGCGGCCGTAGGGTCCGGTTCGGTGGATTTCAGGCCCGGTTCAGCAATTTCCAGCCCGGTTCGACGCGGTTCAACGCGGTCCAAGGTCGGTTCAGCACCCCTTCAGCTCGGTACAGCGTCCCCGGGCCCGCCGACGCGCGCGGGAATGGCGGCACCTCCTCTCCTGTCCCGCATCAAGAATGTGGTTCAGATTGTCACTGATAACGAACCCTCCTATAAGACAGCTGGGAAGAAGTCGCTGGAGAAGAGATAACATCTTTTCTAGGTGTCTTGTGCGGCACATTCTAATGATCTCATACTGGAGGATAAAGACAAGGAGAAGAGTGTTTCTACCCTTGTCAGGCAGGCACAGACGATCACTTCATTTATTTATTCGCATCCATGTCTGCTACATATTTTGAGATCACACACAAGAGGGCACAATCTTGTTAGGCCCGGTCCGATTCGTTTTGCCACAAACTTCATTGCATTGGAGTCTTTACATCGGCACAGGCATGCACTTGTCAGGTTCACCTAGTCCGAAAAGTATTACAACTATAAGGTGGACTACCTACATAATAAGAAAGACCAACTGGAAATTCTTGTCAGATCTAAGCAGATCACTGACAAGAGAATTTTTGAGAGGATTGCCTACTACCCGGCAATCATAGAGCCACTGGTTGTTGTGCTGAGGCTGGTAGACTCCGATGACAGTAACCAGATGGGCACCATGTATGATGCAATGGACCGGGCAAAACTCAAAATAAAAGAAGAATCCCAGAGGTTACAAAAAATGGTGGAAGATCATAGATGACCGATGGGACAAGGCTTTGCACCACGATGTTCATGCTACAGGTTAGTGAGTAAAAAAATATTTGTACCTACCTACTTTAAGTTTAGTCAATAATCGCCTTCTTCATAATGTTAATACTAATATTGATAAATTTTTGTAGAATATTTTTTAAGCCCCTGTATCCAATATGGAGGACAGGTGGTGAACAACAACGAGGTGATACGGGGTACACTGTTATTCGACATCGCTGCTGATCTCAGCAGGATAGGGTAGAAGCTAAGATAGAAGTAAGTTTGAGTTTAGTCAATTATTTGATAAAAATATTTTTCAGATGCAGAGGTATAAGATGCGGGTCAGGGTATACTCAGATACTGATTTGAGATATTCTTGCAATAAAGTGTCACCTAGCATACGTATTTAAGATGAAGTTTTGCTTTTCTTATCTTATAAGTTATTGAAGATGCTAGGCTGATTGTTTGCCTTTTCTTCTTCTTTTTACAACTGAGTGGTAGGTTTAGGTGAACACCAAAAGTAGATGGAATCCACTTGTTGCCATTGGTATCAGGATACTCAACTAGAGCACTAGTTCCTCTCATTGTGAGAGAAACTGGAGCACGTTCAACCTGATATATACAAAGAGGAGGAACAGGTTGAACTTAGACCGGCCGGAAAAGTTGGTCTTCTGTCATTATAACATAAGACTGTATATCAAGAATATCAAGGATCAACAAAAGATCTCAGAGAAGCGATTTGCACGGTTCGCAGGTGATACATACGAGCAGAGGCATATCTCAGCCACACCACCACTTAAGGAGGTGGACATGGATCCAATACTCCAAGAGGGGCATGCACTTGCCTCCTGAGAGAGCAACCAAGGATCATCTAGTTTAGTTTGATCCCGGTGACCGTGCATGGGCTGAAGGAAAGTTGGATAGTGTAGAGGCCGAGAAGGATGCTCCAGCTCCACCTACTTCTCAGGCTCAAGCAGACCCTTCTTCTGCCCCATCAGCTATACAACAGCCACCTACAGCTTTAGCATCAGCTCCAACCCCAGCCGCTACTACCCAACCCATTCGTAGTCCAGGCAAAACGAAAACAAAAATGACAGCACAAAAAATGGGCAAATTTTCAAAGTTAAAAAAATCTTTGGGTTGTGGTGGGACATTAGAGATGACTGAAGATGTGAAGAGAAAGAAACTAGAGATCAAGGAACGTCCTGTGAGCCCCGATGACAACACACAGGCTCCTTCTCACTCCTTAGTTGATGATGACAAGGAGTGCATACAAGCTACGCAGCCATCGGCGCCGCAGTCACCTGATTCACGGC
Source organism: Cryptocoryne crispatula var. balansae (assembly GCA_036172225.1). Taxonomy (NCBI): domain Eukaryota; kingdom Viridiplantae; phylum Streptophyta; class Magnoliopsida; order Alismatales; family Araceae; genus Cryptocoryne; species Cryptocoryne crispatula. The sequence goes on from CM069934.1 coordinate 13,500,677, forward strand.
AACCAAAGTCGTATTTCACGCTGGATGAGCAGACACCGCAGCAGCATTTTATAAAGCCACAATATATAGCGTTCTATGATCCTCAACAGTCGTGGATTCCTCCACTTGAGCCTACCTACGTGCCACAGTCCGATGCTTACGATTTTAATAGCATGGCATCATCATTATTTTCATATGGATATGCTCCCGCACTTAGTAGAAGATTGGGCACAACTGAGGAGCATCTAAAGCAACAGGAAGAGAAGGAAGGCCAATATCATGGATATTGGTGAAGAATCGGTGGATTCCGATCCGATTCCATGCGGAAGGACCGATTCCGGCATGAATTCCACGGAATCGCCAGAATCGAACCGATTCCATGCGGAAGGACCGATTCCGGCATGAATTCCACGGAATCGGTCGGAATCGATCCGATTCCGGCGATTCCGTGTGGAATCGGTCGATCCTCGGAAGACCGAAATCCTTGGTCCGGTTCGATTCCCGGTTCGATTCTGGACAGGGAATCGAACTGATTTTGGCCCTTTTAGGACCGGAATCGATCGCCGCGGTCCATTCTGGCGATCCAGGCGGCGGCTACCTTCGATTCCGGCGATTCCAGGGCGATCTGAAGCTCGGAGTCGACGATTCCAGCGATTCCATCGTCGATCCCAGCTGCCAGCACCGATTCCGCGGCGATTCCAGCTCTGCCAGCACCGATTCCGACGATTCCGGCGATTTCGGCGGCGATTCCCGCGATTCCGACGATTCCAAGCTACTTCTTCAAGGGATTCCGCCGATCCAAGCTCCGATCGACCTCGATTCAACGTCTTCTTCGATATTTAGAAGGTTATTGGTAAGATTTCTTCACCGAAAACTTCGTACGTCCATTCTTACGCGTTTCCGACGAGTCCGAGTGTCGTTAAACTTTGCGATTTCCGACCGAACAAGTTCATTTAAGTTCTGAACTATTCGATTGGATGTTGTTTGCACGGGAAAAATTCCGGATATCCCGTACACCTATTTTTACGCGTTTCCGACGACTCCGAGCATGGTTAAACTCGGTGATTTTTGATCGAATAACTCTGCTCAAGTTGTTTGAACATCCATTGGATGTTCTTTCTACGGGAAAAATTCCGGATACCTCGTATGTTGATTTACTACCATTTCCGGCAAATACGTAACCCTTTAAACATACCGAATAGTGTGTTACTTGGGCTGTCTGCTTCTCGAACAGCGCCTAAAGCAATTTTTATGTTATCTAATCATTTTTAGTGCATTATTTACAATTTTTACAGGTATAAGCAATGGCCGATCAAGGTAATGCAGAACCAACACGTGCTTCTGACGTGGGTTGGGAACACAGGCACATGGTAGACCCGGTCAGAAAGAGGGTACAGTGCAAATGATGTGGGAAGGAGATGAACGGGGGGGTGTTCCGGCTGAAATAACATATTGCCGGAACAGGTGGAAATGTAGGGAAATGTGACAAGGTGCCGAGGGAGAAGAGTGAGGAGATGAGAGGCTACATGACAGGTAGAGCCTCTCAACGGGCTGTTAGGATTGAGTAGAGGGAGGAGTTGCACGACGAGCTACTCCAAAGGAGGAGGGACCGAGATTTGCCTACCTGGAAAGGGAAAGGCAAGGGGAAGGCACCAGACGAGCTGGAGCCAGAGAGCGAGGACTCCACGGACTCCGAGCTTAGACATGCTAGGCACGCTAGCAAGCGTGCATTTGCTGAGGAGGAGGACAGGAGGAAGGGAGCATTAGGGTCTAGGTCCAGAGTTGACCCAGCTTTGGGCTGATCTGCATCGGCTCACCCTACCCGGGACCAAGAGACTAACCCCAGGAGATAGGAGCCATACCGTCGTCCTACTTCTACCAGTACTCGATTTACGCCGAGTGATGAGTATTTATTTAGGAAACAAAGTGCTGGGCAGATGGGGATTAAACAAACAATGAAAGGGGTGAAGGCAACAGGAACGGCTGCAAAGAAAGCCGTTCGCCACATTGTGAAGTGGTTTTTGCATGCAGGTGTCACTTTTAAATTGACATTATGTGTTTTATTTACTTAAACTTAATTTTAGCCTGATCCAAAAAAATTTTAACATGATGTAGGCATCCCAGCACATGCAGCCATCAGCCCCTACTTCCAAACGATGGTGGATGCCGTGGGTGAGGCTGGGCCGGGTTTGCAAGCCCCGGGCAGCAGACATATATACGGCGCTGGGCTGGATGAGGAGGTCCAGGAGTTGAAGGAGTGGATGGATGGATTTAAATTGGTGTGGAAGAAGAGGAGTTGCACAATTATGTGCGACGGGTGAACAGGTATCACCAAGAGAAGTATGATAAACTTCTTGATTATTGTTCTGAGGAGACCACATTCTTGAAGTCGGTAGACGCTTCTTGGAAGATAAAAAATGCCGACTTCCTTTTTTTCTCTGATGGATGCGATGGTGGAGGAGACCGGGGAGAACAATGTTGTTCAAGTTGTCACTGACAACGAACCTTCATATAAGGCGGCTGGGAGAAAGTTGATGGAGAAAAGGAAGCACATGTTCTGAGTGCCCTGTGCGGCACATTCTATTAATTTCATATTAGAGGATATAGGCAAGGAAGAGAGTGTATCCACCCTTGTCAGACAAGCGCAGATGATCACATCATTTATTTATTCGCATCCCCGTCTGCTACATATTATGAGATCACACACAGGAGGGCATGATCTTGTTAGGTCTGGTCCGACTCATTTTGCTACGAATTTCATTGCATTGGAGAGTCTACACCGGCACATGCATGCATTGGTTAGGTTCACACAGTCCGAAGAGTGTTATAACTATATGGTGGACAACCAGCATGACAAGAAAGATCAGCTGAAAATTCTTGTCAGGTCTGAGAAGCATATCACTGACAAGAGGTTTTGGGAGAGGATTGCCTACTACTTGGCAATCATTGAGCCACTGGTAGTTGTCTTGAGGTTGGTAGACTTAGATAACAGGAACCAGATGGGCACATTGTACGATGCCATGGACCGCGCAAAATTGAAAATAAAAGAGAAAAATCCCAAAGGTTACAAAAAGTGGTGGAAAATCATAGATGACCGATGGGACAAGACTTTACGCCACGATGTCCATGCTGCAGGTTAGTTGGTTCAAAAAATGTTTTTGCTCAATAATAGTCTTATTCATAATATTAACTATTAAATTCTTGCAGGATATTTTTTGAACCCCCGCATCCAATATGGAGGACAGGTGGTGAACGACAATGAGGTGATGCGGGGTACACTAACTGTTATTCAGCGTCTCTGCCGATCTCAGCAGGACAGGATAGAGACTAAGATAGAAGTAAGTTAGAGTTTATTCAATATTTTATAGTAGCTAATTATTAAACAACTAATGATTTTTTTAAAAAAAAATTCAGATGCAGAAGTATAAGATGAGGGTCGACGTATACTCAGATGTTGATCTGAAATATTCAGTTGACAAAATATCACCTGGTATAGTAATAGCTTGATGAAGATTTTATTTACTTTTCATATAAGTTATGGAAGATGATGGGCTAATTGTTTACCTTTTCTCTCTCTTTTTTTCTTGCAGCTGAGTGGTGGGTTCAGGTGAACACCAGGAGTAGATAGAATCCACTTGCTGCCATCGGTATCCGGATACTCAGCCATTCCTCTCACAATGGGAGGAACTGGAGTACATTCAACCTAATACATACGAAAAGGAGGAATAGGTTGACCTCAGACCGGCTGAAGAAGCTGGTCTTCTGTCATTATAACATGAGACTGCGCATCAAGAATATCAAGGATCGACAGAAGATCAGTGAGGAGCGATTTGCACGATTTGCAAGTGGTCCATACGAGCAGAGGCATACCTCTGCCACGCCACCACCTGAGGAGGTGGACATGGATCAGATATTCCAGAAGGAGCATGCACTTGCCTCCTGGATAGATGAGAGGGAAGCCAAGGATCATGCAGCTGAGTTTGATCCCGATGACCGTGCATGAGCAGAAGGAGAGTTGGATGGTGTTGAAGCCGAGGAGGATGCTCCAGCTCCACCTCCACCTGCTTCTCAGGCTTAGGCAGGGCCTTCTTCTGCCCCAACAGCTATGGAGCAGCCACCTGCAGCTTTAGCCCCAGCTCCAGTGCCAGCCGCCGCTACCCAGCCCATTCGTAATCCAGGGAAAACGAAAACAAAAGTGACTGCACGAAAAATGGGAGAATTTGCAAAGTTTAAAAAATCTTTGGGTTATGGTACTTCAGAGATGGCTGAAGAGGTGAAGAGAAGGAAACTAGAGATCAGGCGTCTAGTGAGCCCAGATGACAGCACGTAGGCTCCTTCTCACTCCTCAGTTGATGATGAGGGGGAGTGCATACCAGCGACGCAGCCATCAGCAATAGCCCAGTCTCCTGATTCACGGCATCCAAAACCGTATTACACGCTGGATGAACAAACACCGCAGCATTATATTATGGAGCCACAGTATCCAGCATTTGGCTAGACTCACCAGCAGTGGATTACACCACTACCTCCACCAGAGTCTGCTTACGTCCCGGTCGTCCCGCAGTCCGATCCATACGACCTTGATAACATGGCATCGGCATTATTTTCATATGGATATAGTCCCGGACAATATACAAGACTGAGCACAAGGGAGGAGCATCGACAGCAGCAGGGAGAGGAGGAAGACCAATATCTATATCCTAGATATTGGTAGTAGATTGATATGATGTAAATTTATATTTTTTTATTTTCATGATGTATCAACTCTTTGGTTTTTGAATCAATTATTAATGGAATATGTACTTAACTTCAAGTGGAGTTCATTAATAATTATTCGATGTGGTCATGTGGATGAATGCTAAACTTATTTTTAAAAATTTTTTCTAACTCATTTCCTATTTTTTAGAATTTTTTTTGAATTTTTTGAATTTTTTGATAAAAAATAAAACAAAAAAGAAACCGATTCCATCGATTCTAGGATCGATTCCCTTCCCAGGAATCGGGCGATTCCTGGAATCGGAATCGGAATCGATCCCAACCGATTCTGATTCCGGAATCCTTGGTGAAGATTGATAACATGTATATTTCTACTTTTATGATTTCACGTGATACAGTTAAAATTTATTATAGTTTTTGCATCTCAACATGTAATTAACATATCTTCATGTTTATCACCAATTATTCCATGTGAATGCATGTTAATCTTATTTTTAAATTTTTTTTCTAAAACATTTCTTTATTTTTATAGTTTGTTCTGATTTTTTTGAATTTTTTGATGAAAAAAGTAAAAAAATTGATCCAAACTGATTCCTGGATCGATTCCCTTCCTAGGAATCGGCCGATTCCGACCAATTCCTGGGAATCGGAATCGGATCGGTCCCCACTGATCCTTGCTTGTACCATGTTTAAAACAAAATTCTCGGCACCAATACATTCATCCAATGGTTATGTAGAAACAAATTCAATTATTTTAAATATTTATCATACAACTTGCTTCATGATCATTTTGTCTAACATAAAAGTCCAAAATGTTCCAGGAAAGAACCTGATCCACATCAAAGTTTTGGTGCCTCCGTGTACTTAATCAGACATCCTCACCAAGTCCAAAGATCCATATGCAAGTACCAAACATCACAAAGTAAACTTAGTTCTTTTTCTCCTAAGTAAGCATTTTATCACTTATTAGTATTATGCAAAGGTAGGTCATTTTTTGATAAACCCCATCCTTATGAAATGTGCTAAATGCTGAAAATCATTGGAGGAATAGAACCACAGATACATGTATGAAATAAACAAAAAACATTAAAATCAGAAAGTGCATGAATTAGACAAAAGATTTTGTTCATCACGCTATTACATAAAACATACAGTATTTCAACTGAAAGATTTCATCAAATTGAGCAGGATTTCTAATTTCACAATTTCTACTCACATATGTATGGAATTGATACTTCTAAGGCCTCAGCTTGATGCTTTGATCAAAAGAACACGAAAGATATTACTTCAAAACTTGTAAATTACGATCTTGGTGTAAAGTGAAGAGTACCATGGTAACGTCATGCTGCTTGAGAGCTTCAATAAAAACATAGCCCTTCATATGCTCCATAGCGAATGCAGATATGATTGGCAGATTAGATCCACGGACATGCAGGGAAACATACTTCTGAACAAGGCAGAACACTATATGTTGCTCATGCCCCACCTGAAACATTTTTTCAAGCATGCAGTTAAAAATGTAAAAAAAAAAAACTCACTAATGAAATATTTAAGCAACCTACCATACATCTGACTCTCCAAATAGCAGGATCTTCTGCAGCATCACCATGTTCATCATAAGTACTATGGTTCAATCTATGGCCATATAATTGTTTGGAAAATTCCTCCATCTCCTCGACATTATATTCCTCTTCTTTCACGATCAGTGGTACATTTGTTTTAGCTGATTTTGTGGTTTTATCTCTTGCTTGAATGCCATTGATTTCTGCTCAAAATATAAAGAAACAAGATTTGTATTAAAAGGGCCAAATAACTTCAGCAGTATATAGAATCATTATTATTTTTAATCAAACTCATCCTATTCAAGGAAAGTGAAATCGAGATCAGCTCTGGATCAGCCAGATTGGATATCTGGATTGGCTGATATGGTGGAGGCTGAGAATCGGCCAAGAGTCAGCCAATTCCAGCCGAACTGAGCATGACTCGCCCATGACTTGTTCTGACTAAGGCCTAATCAGACCAAAATCAGCCAACTCCAGCCTATTCCAGCTAGGATCAGCCAGTTTGGCCTCAGGACCAGATGATCCACAGAGACCTCAGCCAGGTCCAGTCAGTTCAGCCAGATCAGATGTTACCAATTTGTATTGGCTGTTCCATCCTAGAATTCACCAATTACTGCTGATCCTGGCCAATTCCAGCTGAAACTAGCCAAGGACTAGGTACTACAAGGCAGAATTTGCAATCAGCCATAGATAGGACTGTTCACTCAAAGGGTCACAGCAAACCAAACCAAACGAGATGGTATGTGTCGGCTCTGGACGAGTCAAAAAGGGTAAAAGATCAGGTCATAACCTGATCCAAAGCATGATCTTAAGAATGCTATGGAACAGCTTGTCACCTGGCTGTACCTGACCCAACCCATTTTACGGCACAGCTGTAAATTGTTAAAACACAGAGGAATTTTAGTACTTAAACATCTAGGAATAAATTTGTTTTCCCCTTGGCCCTTCCAGCATTCTGCCTTTGAGCGCAACTGTAGCAGCACTAGCCTTCTAAGGCCACCACCCACTCCCCTACCAGCACTGGTGACTACGGGTGTGCATAAAACAGTTCAAATAGCCAAAACGAACCGAAGAGACCAGTTCAATTAGGTTTGTTCGGTTTGGACCACCAATTTGGTATGACCAAACCAAACTGATAAAATCAATTTAAATTAAAATATGATAAAAATATTATTATATTATTATTAAAAATAATGTTTATATACTTTTATAAAGAAATTATATTAATTATTTATAACTAAAAAGTAGTATATATAAAAATAAATAAATATTTTAAATATCAATTAATTTCAGTCTCAAACCGAATTAAACTCAATTGAACCAGTTCAGTTTGGTTCAGTTTGAGAGTATGGTTTGGTTTGGTTTGTTTGGAAAACAAAAATGGTTCTAAAGCAGACCAGACTGTTCACACCCCTAACGGTGACTGCACAAGCTCCAAAGAGCATGAGCCATGGTGTTGCCCGTCATCTCTCATGATGACAGTGAACTGCGGGTGACTGTATCATCCTCTTTGGCAACAGTGTGAGCTGTCGCAAGCTGCTGTGGAACAGTAACCACTCCAACAACTCAACGGCAAGTGCTGCATCAACCACTCTCAGTGCTTCTGCAGTGTCACATGTATCTCATTAGAAACCCTAAGATCACCATTGTGCACAACTATGATTGCAGCATGGCAGCATGGCAGCATGTGCCCGACTTCCACTGCCTGGCCACTGTCTACACCCCTCATGCACACAGCTCTCTCCTTCACAGACAACTTTAATTTGTCATGGCTGCAGGCAGATAAATAACAATTTTTGGATCCTTAAATGAATCATGATAAGAGCTTGAGGCTTCTCTTTAAGGATTTGCAATCGGCTGTAGATACTTTGTTCCTACCAGGAATATTAGGCATGGCTATTGTCAAATAGGTGATTATATTGCCTTCCTTGAAATTGAAGGCATTGTATTTGTTTCACACATTGTTATCAATTCATTTGCTTGCCTTAACCGCCCATGGTTTTTGTACCATCTATTTGACCAGCATCAGTCTCCGAATGATGACAACTGAAGATCTCAGAATTTCACATGCTGGCTAGTGCCTTGTGGGAACTTTGGTACTCTCCTATGTGTATAGGACAATCAGCTAGTTCTGCTAACAAAAGGTATGTTCCCATCTGCGAACTCCTACACCGATGATGATAGATGCTACATAATAGGTAGCCTTGCAACAGTCATAAAAGAAGGCATGACTTCATTTAGGAATGTCAAACTGACTGGGAGAGGGAAGAACAAAGGCAACTACCACACAAATATACCTGGAAGGGGTTTCCTAAGATCAATAGTGTGAAAATCATAAACCCATTGATATCACTCGGATAATTACCACAAAACATGTCATCCAAGCTACTAGCAGAATCAAGCAATCTGTTCACACCATCAGGAGCAGTAAGAAAATGAATAGAAGAAAATCTAAGCCCTTCCCATGATGTGCGGAAATCATTGGGTATATGTTCATCTCCAATCATGAAAGCATAAACCACAAAGAAAATAAGCTGCATTCCCCAGATTCCCAGCCTTAAAACCACGAATATTGAATATTTCAACTGTAGCGAGCAAAAGCAAATGAAATCTACGAAGCTAATACAGGTTAAAGGAGAGAAGGACGGGTCAAAGTGGTCAGTGGCAATTGGGAATCTGGGATGTCAGGACGAAATGGTCCATCACTTTCAGAAGAGACCTCAGAGATAAGAAAATGTGTGACCTGTGCAGTCTGCTAATGCTCCTTTGCACTCGCAGGTGCATGGAGGATAAGGTTGACAGAATGGCTGGACAACCTTGAAAAAGTTGCATTCACTGTAAAGTCTCCTACTCTCAAACTGTCCATGGGAGGAGTTGGTTCAATGGCACCATGTTGTTTGGGTGTCCTGGTTTCCCATTAAAATCGGGCTGTTAAAGAAGATAGGCAACACACATGGTCCCAACTAGCTAGCATTCACGGTCTTTGTTTTTTGGGGCAATAAGGATGAAACTATAGATTATTTATTTCTTCACTGCCGGGTTATAAGCTTTCTTTGGAGTGCCCCTTTCAAAAGCTGGAAAGTGCAGTGAAAGAAACCTGATAGTACTATTTCATCGTTGCAACTTGCAAGATTGGCCGAGTTGGAAGTTGGAACCCTTGGGATTCAGACCCTATTTTGTGGAGGCTCATTTTACCGGTCTTTTATTTCTTAGCTCATTCAGACGTTCAGACGTTCCCTTACCTCGGGCTATTGTTGAAAACAGACTCCGGTCTTTTTTTTCTAACTCCCTGTTGTATTTTCCCTTGCATTAATAAAATCTTTTGCCATTGGCAATTTTCAAAACAAGAAATATGAAGAAGGGGAAGAAAACGGAATGAAACAGCATTTACCGGGCTCCTCCTCCCCAGAATCCCATTCGTCGTCGAACTCGTCGGAATCATCGGAGTCGACGGCAGCATCGTCGATGAACAGGCTAGCAGCGGAGCGCTTCCTCTTCCTCTGAACAGACCCCACTCCTCGGGAGGAAGGCGATACCAAGGGAGCCCTCTTTCTCTTCCCGCCAGAGGACGAGCCGTCGGCGGGTGACACCGACGCTGTCCTGGCGTCCACCACCTCCTTCCCCTTCCCTCTCACCGCCATTTCTGAATGCCGACTCCTGGGGGAGGGATGCGTTTCCCGTTTCCAGGCTCGAGACACCGCTTTCTTTCTCCTGCCCGTAAGCTGGAGTACAGCAGATGACCGTACGATACAATCATCAAAAAATTTATATGATATACATTTATCATGTTACTCTATTTTAAATTTATAATTTTGTAATAAATATTTTTAAAATTTATTAAATAATTATTTAAATTTTACATTTTAAAAAAAAATGAAAAAGAAGTCGGATCATTTTTTTATTTGTCGATGTTTGTTTTGTGTCATTTCATATACATATAAATAATATATAATATATAATATTTTTTGAGTAATTAGATAGTTTATAATTTTCAATAGAGGACGAAGCTTATTCAAAAATAGTTCTGGTCAAATTCCAACGAGTTACGACCCTATCAGGGAAAAAGGGGTGACTGCAGTCCTATTTTCCATGACCTGACCCCTTGTAGGACTGAGATAATCGTCATACTTGTTGTGGTCTTCTTGTCATGCTTACGGGTGCAAATGAGTTGAAGTCTAGTATGATCTTCAAACTCAACTCATTTATTTTACATGAGTTCGAGGTCGAGCTTTAAAGAGTACGTTGAACTCTTATTCAAACTTGATTTGTTTATTAATTGAGTAGAGTTAAGTTCGAACTCGAGTAGTAGTTAAACTAAAATCAATTCACATTCAAATTTAAGTTATATGTAAACTTGTTTATAAAACACAAAATAAAAAAAAATCATTTATGAAACTCTAGATTTAGCTCATTTATGAAACTCAATCTAAGTTTAAAACTCAAATTTTCAATTATTAATATATTTAAGTAACAATATATAATTATTAATACTAATAATTTAATTTTTAAAAATAAATATACAATATAATATTTAATCAAGCTACTCGCGAGTTTATCGAGCCGAGCAGGTATCTGTTCAAGCTCGACTCGTTTAATGAGTCGAGCTTTATTTTTTGTTCAAACTTATTCATTTAACATAATAAATGAGTTTAGTTTAGTTTTTATCGAGCCAAACTTCGAGTTACTTGTCAAGTGTATTAGTTCGTTTGTACCCTTAGTCACGCTATCAACTCAGACTTGTTGATACACGTCGCGCTATCCTATAATAACATGAGTTAGTTTTCATAAGTCAAGCACATACGTACCCCACGAGGGTGGCATGACAATTATCATGCACAAGCGGAAGTAAGTGGACATCGCATGAGTTGGCAAATATGACAACAATAGGCACACTTGTATTCTATAAAAAGAGTAGTTACAAAAGGTGGACTCGATGTAACAACCAGAAAAGGAAACGGTCAGCCAAGGTGGCCCTGCTTAATTATCAATCGAGCATGCTTCTATGACACCCATTTTAGCACAAATGGGCAAACCGAAGGCCTTCATCGGAACAACACCCCAATACTCACCGATTGGCCAAGTGGCTTGCACGACCCCACGCTCAGGCGATATAGAGTGACTTACATATTTAGTATTACAACCGATAAAGGCACGAAACTATTCAAGGGACAGTTGTGGCCAAGACCACGAGGTACCCAACTATAGCCGTTCGATACATTTTATCTTCCTTGGGAAGAATAACACTTTTACCCATGAGCAGCACAGGTCGGGTAGATGGGTTGCACAGCCGGACAAGTAGCCGGCACATCGGCCGTATGGCCTGACAAATAGTCAGCACATCGACGGCACAACCCGACAAAGTCTGGCATGCTGCAGCATTGGCACGGCACGAGTATGGCATGCACAATCCTTACAGTCTGTCATCTTCTTCACTTTGTTAAACTTTGACATAGTGTTTTTGAGTAAAACCTTCAATCTTGGCAACATTTTCTCTTGTCACTGTTCTCATTTTGCATCATTTTTTTCACTTACCCCTTTCTTGTGCAGTCGACCACATTGATCTATGTGGAAGCCACAGATTCTTGTGCATCTATCACCATCTTCACTCCACTTATTGTTTTTGCGGTATAAACTTTGGAAAAACTTGCTTCTCATCTTCTAGAATGTCCTTCTTGCTAGAATTTTATGTTCTACAAATCAATTATATATGACGTGATTCGGCATTTTTAAAAATATCTCACTCAATTAAATTGCACAAATCTTTATTACTATCACCTATTAGATGCAAAACATTATAATGGAATTCTTGATCACATGTAATGATGATCAAATCATAATGCGAGCATGATAATGAGATCGATCATTTAAAGATATGTGATTTAAATGTTCCCAGTCATGAAATCTTTAATATTGGATATCAAGGATACAGATAGACTTATGTATGTGATGTATTTTCATGTGATGAGGATGACCAATCTCATTCATCAAGCATTCAAGTGAGAGTCTGTTGGCACCAAAATTATTCATTTAGCTCACTTAACATAAATTTGAGTAATGCCAAGGTCGGTCTGAAAATCCGACCCAGATTCAATAAATAAGAACTAGATGATGCAAACAAGCTTTGCAAATGCCTCGACATGGCTTGATAGGCTACAAATGACTTAGATAATGTGCTCATTACATAGCCCCAATTGAGAGCTTTGCAACGGTGCCCAAAACATAAAAAATGGACATCGAAAGGCCAAAATGACCTTTATGCTACCGACACTTTGGAACAAGTTGGGACTCTATCATGAAAATTCAACTCTACCACATTGTCAATGCCAGATAAAGATGAAAAATGCTCAAAATAGATCAAAAATCTAACTACTAGTTGGAAAGATATGCAAGGAATATCAAATTCGGCCAAAGTTCGTATTAAATAACACCAAGGGCATGATGGTCCAAACAATTTTAGAGCAACCTATGGGTTAAAATTTTCAATTTTATGGTCCATGACTATAGTCTTGAGAATATTGATGCATTGGAATTAAAATTTGGCTAATGGGAGAATTTAATTGCATCCAATTATAATTTTTGGTATCATCAATAGTCGAGATCGCACTAATTGAAAAAATCAGTAAAATCAGAAGATTTGATGTAATCCAAGGCATCATCGCCACACATCTTGATGGTGCACAAGATCAATGGTCATTAGATGGCACAAGATCAATGGTCATCAGAGATCATCCCATATTTTTTTGATTTAATTATGGGTGGGTTTAAACAATTTTTGGCCGGAATTAATGATAGTCGTCCGGTCAGGAGTATCTAGATGGACATATCGGATTGAGCTTCATCTCCTGTGTCCAACACATCATGCCTGGCTGAAATTTCTTCATCCTCACCTGATTTTGGTAAAATTCAAAATTTCCCATACTCTTCTTTTTGCTGAAACTCTTTTGGTTAAAGACTTCTTCATGGAATATGACTCTTGCTCTCTTATCATATCTCCATAGGCATTATCTTCATCTTAAATTGAACAATATCCTTGACACATCATCTTATCACATCAAATGGCTATTAGCTAGCTGAAAATCAGCTCTCCTTCAGCTAGTTTGTACGCTGAGTGCTCTAGAATGTAGGGATGGGTGCGCCAACACCCATCTTACCTTGAACATTATCCCATTTTCACCATCATTTTTTTAAGATAAATCTCACTGCCAACCACCTTATGGCTTATCCTTATCTCCCTATACCACATCACACCCATCAGATGAGCATCATTTGGCCAAATATCAGTCCATTCCCAACTGGTGTGTGCACACAATCTCCTACATCCTATGAGCTGGTGCGCCAGCTGATGCATCTCACACACACCTCACCTTGGTTGGATGTCTAGCCCAATTATGAGTCTAGTAAAAGTAGAACTCTTTGGACATTAGAACTCTAAACCTTTCAGCATCATCCTCATCTGTAGATGGTGCCCCAATTTTCTATAAAACCCCCTGATCTGACTGAATTAGCCAACCTTCACCTGCTCCTGTGTGCGCCAGCCCTACTCCTCTCTCCCCTCATTAGCTCTGGTCAAACCTCAGCCCTCTCCCTCCTCCTCTCTGGTGTGCCATCTTCATCAGCAAGCTTTAGCACCTGCAGAAGGATAATAAGGACAAGAAGAAGGAGGATAACAAGGACTTGAGCAGCAGCAACACTTGCTACAACAGTTGTGCGCCAGTCTTCAGCAAATTCTGCACCAGTTCCATGTTCAGTAGCAACAAGCCTCTCCATCCTATATGCGGCCTCTAGCAACAACAAGAGCTTCATCTTCTTCCTCCAGCACCTGCACGTTTAAGAGAATAAGGAAAAAGAAGTGGATCAGCCTGACCTCTTCCAAGCAGTCCCTCTGTGCAAAAGAATCAAGAAGAAGAAGGTGAGTTGAAAAGAAGTGCTCCCCATGAAGTTCTTCTCTTCTTTCTATCTTCTTTCTCTTACCCAGCCTTCTCTATGGCCAATTTTCCCCTTGGATAGCCCATGAATGACTCTTTATCAGCCCCTTTAGTGGCCAAAAAGAACCTACACATGTCCTTGTTCGACCTCCATCGCTATCTCCAAGACAGGCTCTCTTGCTGTCCTCTTTAAGCAGGCCCTCAGACCAGCCCCTTGTGCATCCTTCTGGCCTACCCTGATCAGATCCTAAACATGCCATAAACACCCTATGTTTGACCGTTTGTTGTCACCTCCAGAAGGCCTTCATCAATAGCCCATGGTCAGTTTTCATTTTAGACCCTCAATCAGTACAAAAATCTGTCCTTTCTTTGGCCACTTTCCAACCATCAAAATAGGCCCCAATTTTGTCATCTGAACAGACCCCAATCAGTTCTTTGTGCTGTCCCTTATTTGGCCATTGTCCAGCCATCAAGATATCTCAATTCAGTTCTCAATCAGGCCCTTTTGAGTGCCCTTAAACATGTCTTCAAGTAGGTTCTCATCAGACCACCTGAATAGCCTCCTTGTGTGTTCATAACCAGGTCCCCATGTTGGCCACTTATTAACCTTTCGCATAGGTCTTGTACATCCCCAATTAGAGCTCTTAAAGTGTGCACCCAAACAGCCCATTTGCTGGTCCTTAAAGAGAACCTGTTAAGACCACCTTTGCTGGCCTCTAAATAAGTCTCAAATGAGCCCCATTGTGGCCCCATTTCTGTCCACTCTTATGGCAATCATGTACAGCCTTCAATCACCCTCTGTTTGATTCATCAAAACAACACCCATTTGTCTCCAAATCTGCTCGTTGTGCAGTCCCTTAGAAGCCCCCTTGTTAGCTCTTTTAAATGGCATCCAAAACAGGTTCAACTTCAGCCCCCTTGAGGCTCATTTGCACCATCTGCTGCTACTGCATGAAAAAAAAATTGGCTAAGGCATACAGGTTATGAAGCTGGCCTTTCTGGCCTTGAAGTGCAAAGAATAGGCACTGCTGGCCCATGAGACAAAAACTAGTTTCTTTGGCCCAAAGAGTTGAAGACCAGCCCATTGTGCCGATGAGACATGAACTGGCCCATTGGGCATTGGACAAAAATGACTAAACTTGGGGAGTTAATCCACAATTGGATGCTACCCTGGACACTTTAACTTGAATTTTAAAATTGACTAAGTCTGAGGAGTTAGCCTACCATTGGGTGCTGCCTTAGGCTTTACACTAAATTTGATCAAGTCTGAGGAGTTAGCCCAGAACTAGGTGCTACCTTAGTCTCTAGTCTTAAAAAGAATTAAGTATGGAGAGTTAGCCCACCACAGGGTGCAGTCTTAGGCTTTACACCTAAAAAAAACTAAGCTTGAAAGGTTTGTAGACCACTGGACGTTGTCTCAGGCATTGAAAAAAAAACTAAGTTAAGGAATTAGTACACAACTAGATGCTCCATTGGACAGCTAGTCCCGACACAATTCCAGTATGCTGAATCGGGCGTCTGTATGGGACATGCTTCCTAGACGCATAGACCCTTCCCACGATGTGGAAAAGTCAAAAAGGCTTAACCATATAGGAAGAGTAAATTTTCACACTGACAAGAAAGTAAGTCAGTATTGTAGACACGCCAATTTGACCTCATTTGGAGCTTAAACACTTATACCATTGGCAACATTCCTTTTGGACCATTAAAATCAAGCTAAACCACCCTTTTTGACGAGCCAAGAAGCTTACTAGAAATCTGAGGATGAGTTACTCATCTCTAATCAAATCCGTGTTTGCCAAACGAGAGCCCATTCTGACTTCCGTTTCGTTGTCTTTGCACCAAGGTCACGCCGTCAAGTTGTGTGGCAGATTATGCTTTTCCTGGCATCTCCTCTATTTAAAATTTTTTCATAGGATTCTATGTACGTATAATTAAGAAGTCTTCAACAGAAATAATCTTTCACTCTAAGTCCTTTTTTCAGTGAAATAAAAGGCATTCAATGTTGATCCCTCGTTCATCCGCGATGCCCTTCGGAACTCAGATGCGCAATTCTGTCTGCACGCAACACTAATCAAGAACAATGAAGTGCAAGCTCAACCATTTGGCCACATCCCCTGACCCAATTCATGACCTCCCTTTCCTTTTTCCTTTTCCGTATCATTCAAATAAGTTTCTAAAAGCTTCATGATGGCAATTAGCACTATCAAATGATGGCAATCCAACTTGTTGTCTTACACATCAAAACTTGCTATTTTTAGACCAGATTTGTTTCCTCTTCAACTGGAGACATATTTTTAACATGGTGAAAGTGATCCACAGTTTTCAATCCCTCTAAATCAGTTGGGTAAGTTTCTAGATGACTCATGATGAAAATTAGTAGCATAAAATGAAGGAAATCCAATCTATAGTCAGATATATATATATATCAAAACTTGCTATTTTTTTGACTTATTTCTCATCCCCTATAAAGGGAGACCCATTTGAATGACCTAAGAAGAGCATATCCATCCTCCAGCCTACTCTCCTCATCCTACAGCCACCTTAGGCTCGTCCCAATCTTTCCAATTTGTCTTTAGGCTCGTCCCAATCTTTCCAATTTGTCTTCTTTTTGTTTTGGCACCCGAAGATCATCCCGAAGTGAAAGACAAGCCGATCTATGCTCCGACATTCTACTTTGCTGATCATCTGCTTCTATATATTTCCATGATCATTTTATGGCCATGCTTACTTTATATTAAATGTTCTTCGTTGAGTTATCTTTCATCTCTAACAAACAAAGATCAATTCTGTCATTGCCTCGGCTCGTGGTTGTTTCTAAACCGGCGTTGCGCAAACAGATGTAGAGTCTACCCATTCTCTACCATCGTATTCTCAATAAATTTTCATATAATTTCACGTGGATTCAGCCTACACCTGCTTCATACAAATTGTACCTTGGTAGGTTATCTTCTATTTAAAATAATAATTCTTTAATTTTGACATTTATGGTGCCCATGACACATCTTGCATGATCATCGCACTGGTGGTTCTCGGATCCTCAACTTCCAACATCATACTTATCAGATAAATTCGTACCTTCTCTAAAAGGATCAAAAGAAACTTGTCTTTATCTGAAACCACCCTAGATGTGTCTTATTTATTTTTAAATAAATTGGAGTTCATTCTGACTTTTGAACTGTCTGCGGTGGTCTTTTCAACAAGGTCGTGCAATCTGATCTTGCTTCCAGTTTCTATTCACTTCTAAAATTTCTATAGGTCTTCACGGTCATTTCCTTTGGAAGTCATCAACAAAAGATATCTTCTTATACAGTTTCTTTATCCACATAAGCAAACGACACTCAATTTTAAAATCAGTGCTATTTGTTGTAGTCTTTGCATCAGAGTCACACCAGTCTACATTGAATCCGTCCAACCCGGTTGCCACTTTGCCTGAGTTGTATTATCTTTAATCATTCATATTGTCTTTTGGTAACTCTTCATTCATATCATCTAAGTAATATTACAGCATCATTTTTTAATTTTACATCATTTTATATATTATAAAAAATCAAAAAAAGGGTTAGGGCTAACTCCGAATCCGGTGAGTTTGTTTCCAATTGTTTTTTTATGTCACTTTCTTTACGCTTACTACACTTCACTCTATTCTAATCCTTATTTCACTTACTTTCTTGTTTTCTTGTCTTCTAGCTGCATAGGTACATCAAGCAAGTGGTTGAGGACTCTTCCTCATCGGCCAACTGAAGAAGGAGACGGTTGAACTCGAGCAATCGTTTCTCATGTACATGGTAAATTTTATTTTAATTCTATTACATAAAGCAGAACGTGCGGCTCCTGGCAACCACATTCTCCAATTTTATTTATTCGTTAAGTTCTTTCCATTTTGTCCTCACTATCGTCCCACATGACCTGAACCGTCTCGCCGATGCTCGAGCAATGCCGAGAGATGAAAGTTCGGGGATCAATGTGAGTGTGGGACCAAGTTGAGAGCTTTTTCGCTTTACTTCTATTTTCATCTCAATCCCTCGTAAGGTGCTGATCCGGATACGACAAACCCATTTTCGAAGTCGATAGCTTTGTAGCGACTGTAACGTTCGTTTTTTTTATAGGTTAAAGATATTTTAAATTAATTTTTATGAGCATTTTATTTTTATTTAAACCCTTCCCCATTTATCCTTCATTTTTACTAAATTTTTCCCCCCTCTCTGTACCCTAGTTTGATCGTCGCCGTCTCCCCCTCGCGAAACCGTCTTCGCCTTCGCGAGCAGCGCCGTCGGCCTCCTCGTTTCCCTCTCTCCATCGCTGCTTTTTTCCCTCTGTGCGACGTCTCCGCGAGCGCCTCCACGCGGTCACCGCGGTGCCACCGTCGCCGACGTCAGCAGCGACGTTCGCCGCCTCGCGGCCGCCCTCGTCCGCGCGCGCACGCGCGGCACCCCCGTCGGCCGCCACGCGGCCGGTTGCCGCCGCCCGCGTGGCCAGCAGCGCCACCCCGGTCAACGCTCAGCGCCGCGGCCGCCCCCGCCTCAGAGCCACCGTGCGCCCCCTCCCGGCTGCCGTGTGCCCGCTTTGGACCCGCCGTGCGCCGCCCCCCTATCAGCCGCCGTAAGCCCCTCTCTCTCTCCTATCCTATCATCCCCTCTCTTTTATCTATTGCCCATATCATGATATTCTCCTCTTCAATTATTTTTCTAAAATTTCCCCTTGATACAACAGATTATTTTCTTGTGTATAATTTTTTTCCAGCAGCCTAAGTGGTGAGAATTAACCCTTTTCGATCGGTTCAAGCGGTGCATCGCGTTGTCAACATTCGATATCTTTTTCGGTCACCAAATTCCGATTTCTCCAGCACGGTTTTCGGTAGGCACTCTTGACGTGTCTACTACCATTTAAATCATTTACTTTAAAAATCTCCATGACTTGTAGTAATTGGCCTATTCTATTAACCGGGTTGGTGTTACTTGTCGTGGTTAGATAGTACTTCCTCCGTTGTGCATGATTAAGGATCATGATATGGTGTTATATATGTCATTTATAACATGTTGATTGGTAGATCTTAGTCGATCGTATCCCCGTTCAGTTAGTAATCTTTGTTATCCTTTTTAAACTACTCTCCTTGTGCAGGTGGTGTTATGTTAACCTTATTAGTTAATGTATTTTCTAGTATTATTAAATCTGATTTTTGGTTATGTTATGACCTTTTAACCAAGAGATAAATCTGATTGGGTGGTTGCAATATGTTTGGTTGAGTGTTTGAGGTAGTATTCATGTTAGTCTTCAGTTATGCTTGTCATTTCATGGTTCTAGTATCATAAACCGGTTACTTAGATATTGTTGTTCATATCAATTGCATTGGTAGCATGTTGGGCATAGCATGATATGGTGTATGTCATCTCTTGCACATTTTGGTTATGGCATGGCATAATTAGGTGGATGCATGATGCATTAATGAATGTAAATGGAACAACTACACCAGACTAGTTAGTCGTGACCCGAGGCGCGGAGGTTAGAACGATCCGGTGCATCCTTCGATCCCGGATATCGCGGTTTGTCCCTGTGCCACCACTGCCTAGGTGCACTATGGGATTTCGTTTAGCTATATGGTACTGCTATATATGATAGATCTGGTTGTAGTTTGTTGAGGTGGCAAGACGACGTTTTCCTTGCTAATAAGAAAAAGGTGTGGTGCTTACTAGATGATAGGTGCATTTATTCCATAGCATGATATAGGTGTTCTTGTTTATTTCTTAGCATATTAAGTTGCATTGTGTGATGTAAATGTCTTGGTTTTAGTTCATCATTTTATGGAGCATATATACAGGTGTCTATGCATACGTTCATACCCTCTTTTTAGGTCAAGTTATGGTTCATATAGGTGCTGGTCGTCGTGGACATAGGGCTGGTTGGTGATGTAAAAGATGTGATTTAAGTCAATTGTTAATGTATTAACTAGTTTTACTTATATGCTTACAAAGGGTGCAGGTCTGGGTATTTATTTAAATATCATTCTAGGGCCTTTTGGCTATCCGATTGGGCGGATGATGGAGTGCCTACTGAGTCATTTTATATGACTCACCCCGTGGTTTAATTATTTCAACAGGTCTTGAGGAGGAGGAGAATCCTGAAGCGGTCTTGGAAGAGACGCCATTGGTGGAGCAGGATTACACCGACCTTGGAGATGCCTGATATTCGTGTTCTCGGTCTTTGAGATGATTGCTTAGTTGTTATAACATTTATTTTCAGCACTTTATGATGTCTCATTGGAGTTGTTTAGATTGTTTAATTCTGGACCTTTAGTTATGTTATGTTGTTATTTGATCTTGGAGTTGTGAACGGTTTAGTTTGTGATTTGATATTGATCTCGATGTTGGATTAGTTTATGTTAAATTTGGTTATGTTTAGTGATTGTGTTTTTGTTACAAAACCTTCTTAATTCCGGGTTTTATCCCGCTGTCATAATCCGGAAAAAAAAATTCGCTGCGTTTTCCGAGTCGTGACAGGAGTTGGTATCAGAGCCAAGGTTTGGTTAAGATAATATGAACACAATCTGTTGGATTGTTTGGAATTTTAGGTTGTGAATTGTGGTTAAGCAATTGGTTAATTCCTATTTGGAGTGATGATGTAGATCTTTTGGACTTATCAATTGTTATTTTGCCTATTCAGGAGATGGCTGGAAGGGGAAACAACCGTAGGAGGGGTAATGATGATCCCCAGGATGTTCCAGTGGTGGATAACAATTTGCCGGATTCTTCTAATTCAGGGCAGGCTGCAGGTGCTAGACAGGCACCAGATGAAGGTAATTGGGCCAATGCATTTCAGGGTTTTCTTCAGACCATGCAGGCACAGGCACAGGCACAACAGGGCTTCAATGCCATGGTTGCTCAGGGCATGGCATAGAATGCCCAGGCTCGTGTTGAACCACATCTGAGTGCCGTGATTGACATGTTTCGCAAGATGGATCCACCTGCATTCAAGGGAGAGATGGAGCCTATGATCGCTGAGAGCTGGATTCGAGAAATAGAGAAGATTTTCACAGTGATTGAGTGCCCGCCAGGGGATATGGTTAAGTTAGCAGCTCACATGCTACAGTTGTCAGCAGCAATGTGGTGGGAGGCAACCCTACGCACCCAATTTGCAGGTGCTCGTGTGACTGAGATTACTTGGGAGGAGTTTGTCAGGGCCTTTAAAGACAAATACATCCCACCCCATGTTCGCCATGCAAAGAAGCAAGAATTCATGCAGTTGGAGCAGGGAGTGATGACAGTGATGCAGTATGAAAACAAATTTGTGGAGCTAGAGTCTTATGCTGCTTATATCTGCGAAGATGAAGCTAATCGGGCCAGAAACTTTGTGCATGGGCTCAGAGGAGGCATTAGGACCAGATTGATGTCCACCCCTTGGGCCACTTTGGCCTCAGCTTATGAGGCAGCTTGTCGGGTGGAAGGGGATCTTGGGCCCTATAGGCCGCCAGCATCTTCTAGCAGAGCTCCAGCTCGGGACCAGCAACAGGGTATGGATCGCAAGAGAAAAATGCCAGATTTTTCAGGATCACAGCAGCAGCAGCAGTCTGGGATAATCAGGTCTCCTTGTAGCCAATGTGGAAATTTTCATCAAGGTCGACCGTGTTTTAGAGGCAGAGGTGCATGCTTTGGTTGTGGCCAGTTTGGTCACCTAGTTTCACAGTGTCCTTATCTTCCGCCGAGGCAGGCAGCAGCAGCAGTGGTACCATTTCGGGCCCCAGCCCCTCCCAGATTCCAGGCGCAGACTTCAGCACCACAGCAGAGGCCTGGACCAGTGAAGAGGCAGTTTACAGCACCTAGAGCTCCGCAGCAGCAGCAGCAGCGTCCCACTCAGGCAAAGGTGTTTGCCATGGTGCGCACAGATCTTCCCCACGTGGCTACTGCGATGGAAGGTACCTTACACGTTTCTGGATTCCATGCACGTGTCTTATTTGATTCTGGAGCTACCAATTCCTTTGTGTCATTCTGCTTTGCTACATATTTATTTAAGTACCATGGTTTGTTAGTGGAGGAGTGTAGCCCTCTGGAGGTGAGTGTTCCCTCTGGTCGAACTATAGAAGTTACTCATGTTATGCCCCATTGTGAGATAATCATATCAGGGAACACCTTACAGGCAGCATTGTATGTTCTAGACATGGATGACTTTGATATCATTCTAGGGATGGATTGGTTAGAATCACACCATGCTGTTCTTGATTGTCATAGAAGGAAGGTTACTTTTCGGATCCTCGGTAGTCGGCATTTTTCTTATAAATGCCCCGATTACACTAAGTCCAAGTTATTGGTTTACGCACGAAAATTTCAAAGTGGATGAGGTCTCGGTGTGAGATGTACTTAGCATGCATTACTGTGGTTAGTGATGCTGATAGCAGGAAAGAAGTTGGAGATGTGAAGATAGTCTGTGATTTTGCAGATGTATTTCCAGAGGAATTGCCTGGTTTGCCTCCTGTGAGGGATATAGATTTTTCTATTGACCTCATTCCAGGTGCTGCTCCCATATCGATTGCACCATACAGAATGGCACCGGCTGAGTTGAAAGAGTTGAAGCAGCAGTTGCAGGATCTACTTGATAGGGGTTTTATTCGCCCCAGTGTTTCTCCTTGGGGTGCCCCTGTGCTTTTTGTGAGGAAGAAGGATGGTTCATTACGATTGTGTATTGATTATCGAAAGTTGAACCAAGTAACGATTAAGAATAAATATCCTTTGCCTCGTATTGATGATCTATTTGATCAGCTACAGGATGCCAGAATCTTTTCAAAGATTGATTTGAGAACAGGATACCATCAACTCAGGATTAAGAAGGAGGATATACCAAAATCTGCATTCAGGACCCGATATGGTCACTACGAGTTCCTAGTTATGCCATTTGATCTTACCAACGCCCCTGCCGCATTTATGAGTCTGATGAATCAGATATTCAGGGAGTATTTGGACCAATTTGTTGTAGTTTTTATCGATGATATCTTAATTTATTCTGCCAGCAAAGAGGAGCATTATCAACATCTTAGATTGGTTTTGCAGACACTTAGAGATCACGAATTGTACGCCAAGTTCAGTAAGTGTGATTTTTGGCTTGAGAGTATTAATTTTCTGGGGCATGTCATATCTAGTGCAGGAGTACAGGTTGATCCAGCCAAGGTAGAAGCAGTGCAAAGTTGGGAACGGCCCACAACTCCCACAGAGGTGAGAAGTTTTCTTGGCCTTGCTGGATATTACAGGAGATTTATTGAGGGTTTTGCATCTATCTCTGCACCTTTGACTGCATTAACCAAGAAAGGGAGTTTTCTGTGGACTGATGATTGTGAGAAGAGCTTTTTAGAGTTGAAGAAGAAGCTAACTACTGCACCAGTCCTTATCCTACCATCTGGAACTGGTGGATTTGTTGTGTATACCGATGCATCTAGGATTGGACTTGGTTGTGTTCTTATGCAGAATGGTCATGTTATTGCATATGCCTCTAGGCAATTAAAGTTGCATGAGAAGAACTATCCCACTCATGATTTGGAGATGGCAGCAGTTGTGCATGCACTCAAGGTATGGAGGCATTATCTTTATGGTGAACAGTTTGAAGTTTTTACTGACCATAAAAGTTTGCAGTATATCTTTTCCCAGAAGGATCTTAATCTGAGGCAGAGGAGGTGGGTGGAGTTTCTTAAAGATTATGATTTTAATCTTAGTTATCATCCAGGCAAAGCAAACAAGGTAGGTGATGCTCTTAGCAGGAAGAAGCTCTTGTCCATGCAGATGCATAGAGAATGGAGAGATATGGAAACTCTTACTGATTGTACACCAAGCTTAGCAGTTGATCGATTGACATCGTTCTTGGGCCAGTTATCTATTGGCTCAGTATTGGTTGACAAGGTGAAAGAAGCCCAGAAGGACATTGTTGACATCCAGAATTTGCTTAAAAGGGCTGAAGTTTCCAAGTATCCAGATGGGACTATCAGATATCAAGGAAGATTATGTGTAGCAGATGATATTAGCTTGAGGCAGGAGATTTTGGAAGAGGCACACAAATCACAGTATGCTATTCATCCTGGTGCAACCAAGATGTATCATGATTTGAAGATGCAGTTTTGGTGGGAAGGAATGAAGAAGGATGTGGCAGAGTATGTGTCCAAGTGTTTGATATGCCAACAGGTAAAAGCAGAACATAGGAGACCAGCAGGTCCATTGCAACCTTTGGAGATTCCACAGTGGAAGTGGGAGCACATTACTATGGATTTTGTTACAGGTTTGCCTCGTACCAGGAAGCAATTTGATGCTATTTGGGTCGTGGTGGATCGGCTAACTAAATCAGCCCACTTTTTGCCGATCAAGGAAGCTCAACCGACCGACAGTTTGGTAAGGTTATATTTTGATAGCATTGTTAAATATCATGGTGTCCCTGTTTCCATTGTTTCAGATAGAGATCCCAGATTTACAGGCAGAGTATGGAAGGGCTTACAAGATGCTTTGGGAACCCGACTTAAATTCGCTCAAAGATATCATCCTCAGACCGATGGCCAATCTGAGAGAACCATTCAGACATTGGAGGATATGTTGAGAGCAGGAGCTTTGGAGTGGCAGGAAAGTTGGGATTCGCAGTTGCCTTTGATAGAATTTGCTTACAACAACAGTTACCACTCTAGCATCGGTATGGCACCTTTTGAACCAGAGGGTCATGTTAATGCCATCATGGAACCCAAAGTTCAAGATCCCATTCACCAATCCACTCCACGTAGCGTGGAGCAATTTCTTAAAGATCTATTTCTCCATCTTGATCCTGAATACTTGGAAATTACACAATCCATGTGTGGGAACCTCGGGAATCATTTTGATTCTTGGAAAAGATTTTTTGTTTTTTGTATGTTTTGAAATATCGACATCCGAATTTTCTAGTAAAGTAGGTAATAGACCATAAAAATACTAGATAGTCCGGGTGATAAAAAGAAGGGTATAGAACCGAGGTTCGGGTTCTGTGAAAATATTTTTTGACCTCTCTCCATTGGATGGTGCGAATATCCAATGTTCATTTACATCGAGCAAACACTCGAACACCCTTGATTAACTGGCATAACGATCTTGTTTGACGAGAGCGTGCACATCCACAACATACAAAGAACACAAAGGGCCCTAGCCTTTTAGGCCCGATGAGATGCAAACAAGTTTGATTAGATTTTGTCTGAAGTTAATTTATGTTTGATTTAAGAATGGATTTTGATGTGGTTTGAAATGTTGATTTCAGATTTCCATTTGACTTGGATTTGAATGTTAAGTGTTTTGAGCTTGTTTGATTTGTTTGGTTTGTTTTACTTTAATTGGTTGAAGTTTATTTTATTTTTTGTTTGAACTTGATATTTTAGATGTGTTGATCAATTTGACTTATTTAAGTTTAGTTGACATGTGCTGAGTCATTTTAATGTGGTTTTCTCATGTCGGTTGGTGTTTTCATACCAATTCGGGTGTGTTCGGTATGTTTTAAATGTTTTGAAGTTTGGTTTAAATTAATTAAACTTGAACTTCAAATTGTTAATGATCTGAATTTGACATGTTTTAAGATGAATTTCATATGCATTAATATTTTCTTTATGTGTTCTTTTCAGTTGGTTGTGAATTATTTGATTTGCACTTGTTTAAGCATTTGAATTCAAATAAATTAAGTGTATTAAATCAATTTTTCCAGATTGTATTAAATCTGATTTTTGTTGAATGCTAAAGCTTTAATGATATGTTTTAAGCATGTTTTAAGGTTGGTTTGAATGTATTTTCAGATTTAATTAAGTTAACTTAAGATTTGGTTAACTCTTGTTCGGTTTGCATCACATCCGGTCTGTCAGGCTAGTGTCAATGCCCGGTCACAAGCAATCAACTCGGCACTTGAAATGTTCATTGAATATTCATGTTCATGCTGGTGTACATCAGATGTGGCAGTTCATATGCCATGAATAATGCTCGTCGAAGTGCAAATGTGTGAATGTCCTTCCCTGGTTGTAAAATCCACTTGATTGATAAAATTTTGGCAGCACGCCGCCTTATTTTCCAATCGGTGTGGAATTTTACCCGTCCTACAAGGCATGGTCATTTGACTTTCCAAGTAGTGGGAAGGGTCCGTCTGCAGTGGGAAGTGTGTCCTATGCCTACGCCCGGGTCAACATACCGGATACGGGTCCGGGTTAGCTGCCCAAGGTGGAGCGCCCACGTGGTGGTGCTAACTCCTTATTTAATTTTGGCATTTCGCCTTCAGATTTAATTAAGGTTTATTTTAAGTGTCCAAAGCCCAATGGACCAGCTTCATCAGCACAATGGGCTGGTGTTCATGCTATGTCGGCCCGGTTGGCCCAATCTTGTGCTTCATGGGTCCTGGCGGCCTGCTTTGAACTTCATGACCCAATGGGCCTGCTTTGCACCTCCATGGCCCGGTTGGCCTGATTTGCCCTCCATTTTTGCACCTTGATATCTTGCTGTAGCAGCGGGCTAGGTGAGCCTCAGAGGGGCTGGAATGGGTTGGCTAAGGTGCTGTTTAGGTGAGCTTTGGTAGGACTGCACAAGGGGTAGGTTTAGGCATGAACTAGGACTGGTTTTAGGAATGCACAAAGGGCATGAGAATTGAAGGCCCGCCCGAGTAGTCTCGGTCCGTCCGGCGGATTTCGAGAGTCTCAAAGCGTCGATCCTCCTTCCACACATCAAAGAGGATGTTTGGTTTGTTTGGGGTGCTGTAGAAGCTGTATTGGGTGTGTTGCACATAGGGCAAACTAGGTGACCATCAAAGGGGCCTGACATGGGTGCTCACAAGGGGGGCAGAACATGGGCCAGCAAGGGGGTCTGTTTTGCATGCCATTTGGGGCCTGGTTGGGAAAGGCAGGAGGTTCATGTCCAAGTGACCATAAGTGGGGTCAAACCAAGCATGATAGTAGAAGGTTTAGAGGCCAACATGGAGGGCCAAAAGGGTGCACAAAGGGGCTGGTTCAGAGGCCTGTTTTAAGGGGCAGCATGGGGCTGTTTTTTGTGATGGCCAAATAGAGGGTACACTTGGGGCTTTCTGTAGACAAACGTGAAGGGCACTCAAAGGGGCTGAATGGGCATTACTCAGAGGGTATGCTACCATGGAGTGGGGTAGAGAAGAGAAGGTGAAGAGTTGAATTAAAAGGCTACATCAGAACACACTTTTTCAACTCACTATTTTTTCTTCTTTCTTGCACTGCAGGTGGTGTTGAAGATGATGAGCTGAAGGTGCCACCAAACCCTTATTCTCTTGCTGTTGGATGAGAAAAGGGGGTATTCTCCTTGCTGATGTTGATGGATGGAGCAAAGGGATAAAGAGAGCTTGCTGCACTTGCTGAAGTTGGCACACCAATCAGGTGGGCTGGTTGCACTTGCTGCTGGCGCACCTGCTGGAGGGAGGTCTTTTCTCCTTCTTATTCTTCACTTGGCACATCACAAAGGGGCTGGAGAGGTTGCTGACTTGCTGATGAAGACTTCCAAGCAAGGATAAGATGTCTTAGAGCAGGGTAGAGGGAGGAGAGGCAGGGTTTCCGCAGGGTGATCAGCTTGTCCTGCATATGGCCAGCTGAGGGGGCTTTTATAGGGTCTGAGGGGCACCATCTCCAGGAGGAGATATGGCTGGAGGTTGTTGAGAGGAGATAAGGATAACTCAAGGGAGGTTGGGGATGATAAGGATAACCCATAGTTGGTTGTTGAGGATGATTATGCGCCAACTAGAAAGAGAGGGAGAGAAGGGTGCGCACCATCTCCTCCTTTCAAGGAGGTGTGCGCACATGACATGTGGCAAGAAGGCTGATTCGACCAAGGCTTGGATGAGGATAAGCTTGGTTAGTTGTAGGATTAGTTAGGATGAAGATAAACCAAGGGAGAGATAGGGATAAGCCGTGGGAGGTGGTTGAGGGAAGTGGTTGAGTGGGACCCACCAGCCAAGGAAGGAGGAGGTGGGTGCGCCTCCCTCCCCTATTTTCTAGGGCTTCTTGCGCACACATAAGATGAGAGAGGATGGGGTTCGGCCATGACAGGTTGGGTTAGCCCATCTTGGGTTAGGTTTAACCCTGGTTTAATCAGAGTGCTCCCGATCCAACGGCTAGCATTAATTTCGACCAAAACCAATTAAATAAATCTCAAATTGACTTCAAAAAAATTCCAGATCATGCCCTGATGGCCATTGATCTTATGCTCTATCCTGATGTGTGGTTGAGATCACTTGAATTGCAACGGATCTCTTAATTTAGCTAGTTTCTCTGATCGGTGCGATCTCGGCCGTCGATAATGCCGAAAACTGTAATTGAATGCAATTGCCTCCTCCCATTGGCCAAATTTATTTTTCATGCATCAATATTCATGAGAACAAAGTTTTGGGTCATGAAAATTTAAATTTTCAGCCCATGGGTCGATCCAGAGCTAATCGGACCATTATGCCCCTAGTGCGAGAACATACGGCTTTCTGTCCGGATTTGCTCTTTCTTGCATATCTCTTCATCCGGGGGTCGGATTTTCGATCCGTTTCGAGCGTTGCCTAGCTCTATCTAACCTTGACAATGTGGTAAAGTTGTAATTCCATGTTAGAGTCCCAATTTGTCCCAAAGTGTCAGGGGCAAAATGGTCATTTTGGCCTTCCGGTGTCCGTTTTTCATGTTTTGGGCACCGTTGCGAAGCTCTTGACCGAGACTATGCAATGAGTACATTATCTTTGCCATTTTTAGCATGTAAGGCCATGCCAAGGCATTTCCAAAGCCTGTTTACATCATCTATTCACGAATTTTCCAAATCTGGGTCAGATTTTCTGCACCGGCTTCGGCATTGTTGAAACTTGTATCAAGAAAGCTAAGCGGAAAAATTTGATGCCAACACCATGGTAAAGGGCAAGATGCATGCCAACCAAGGTGCAGGCAAGGGTGACCAGGCCCCTTCACCACCCAGATCGGTAGCTAGGCCTTTTATCATCTTCTCTCCTGGGCAACCCCGCCATGTCTCCTTACCCACATAGCCAGTCGTGGGGCTCCCATCAAATTCTATGCAAATCCTTGCTTCCAGCCAGCCACTTCTGGCCCATTCCTCTAATCATCTTGCAAATCATGTGCCGGCACCGGTAGCTCAGAAATCTAACCTCACCCAAGCATTCTTAGATGAACTAAATCAAATGGATGAACGCTTTGTAAAACTTGTAGACACGCCAAATTTGCCTAATTCAGTGCATAAAACTTATATTTTATAGGGTAACATGCGTGATTGATTTGAAAGTGATGCCAGGTCTTTTTATCTTGATTTGGAGCTTTATCGAACGAAATTGAACGTTTTCTAGAGTTTTTTGCACAAAGCTGTAATTTCCCAGTGAAAGCCACATGTAAATCGTGTAAACACGAAAATTGGCTGAATGATCAAAGCCTAACGATTATGGATTGAAGGTTATGGTCAGATTCTTAATCTAGACAAGTTTTATTTCATGTTGTGTCTTTTCGATTGGCCATCAGGGTCATTTCGACCAGTGTTGAATCTTTCATTCACTATCCTAAATTCTAAATGAAATTCTGAAGTTTTAGAAAGTGTAGTGGCTGAAACATCACTGTATAAAGCTTTGTCAACCTGTTATCTTTCCAACAGTACGAACTGCGTCGAATTCCAAGTTCGGGAGTATCTGCAATGGCTTCTGGATCACAGACATGCGGAAACAGTACAATGTACCCCCTCTCGAGGGCACATCCCCATGCACCCTCGTTCAGGGGCACATCCGAATGCGCCCCTATCCGGGGGCACATGGGAACTAGTTTTTGATCTGGATTGCACCTCTGACTAGATCAGATCAAAATTTTTAATTAGATCAAGTTGAAATTTTTGGCTGAATGAGATGCGCCCTCGGAGGGGGGGGGCACATGCGCCCTTGGACTAGGGTGAGTTAGCCCTATTTTTTAGGGTGGATAGCGCCGGTTGTTCCCCTATAAATTGAGCCAACCTCTGGTCATTCAAGAAAGCTTTTCATGACCCCCAGGGCTACTCAAGACATCCTATCTCCCTCCTTCATTATTTTAGTGATTTTTAGAGTGAGAATTTTAAGTTTTTAGAGAGAGAGAGAAGTCAGCTCAGGAGAGAGGAAGGCCGGTCTGCACGTGTTCAGCTAGATCTCTCTTATTCGACTTCTACAGATGCATGTGGACATCTACTTTCTAAGCCATGAAAATCAAAGTTCTTCTTCTCTGAGTCTTCTCGTATTTACAATTTATGGTAGGCAATTTTGAGGTTGGTGCTAGTCGTGGCAAGCTCTGAAGCAAAGTCGCGATTGGCAGATCCCGATTGTTGTTTGACTTTTTTGACAACCCATATTTGTCCATATCTTCCTCATTTCTTCTTAGAATTTATATGTTCTTCTTTCTATCTTTTTATTTCGTATTTGTCCATCCATCCGTTATTTTTTACATTTTTTTTAGTTTTAGTCTGTTAATTTATAAAAAAATAGGGGTAAGAAGTAACCTGAATCTGGTCAGTTTCCTTTCAATTATCTGTTTCATGTTATTTTCTTTACATATACCTCAATTTATTTAGTTCTAATTGTCTTTTCATTTATTTTATTGTCTAGTTGCTCAAGAAACCAAGCACCCACAAGTTGAGGACTTTTCTTCATTGGCCGGCCGAAGAAGGAGAAGTGTTAACTCGCACTCTTCCTGCTAAGGTACACACATGGTCATTTTCTTATTTCCGTTGCATAAAGAGGAACCCACGGTTTTTGGCGATCACATCATGTCTTAATTTCTTCTTTTTCTCATCATCCTCTCACATGACCCGAACCATCTATTCGGTGATCGAGCAATGCCGAGAGATGAAAGTTCGAAGATCAATGTGAGTGTGGGACCGAGGTGAGAATTTTTCGTGTTTTGCTGATTTTCTTTTTCATCCCCTCTTGAGGTGGCGATGTAGATTACGATTAAAGCCCCATTTTCAAAGTCAACAACTTTGTGGTGACCACAGTGGGACAAGTAATGTCTTTTATTATGGGTGCTTAGTGTTTCTTTGCAACTTTTTCTAGTTCTAAACCGGTTCCCACGTAAGTCTTTCTTTCTTTCCACCTTTCCTAATTTGATTATATCACAATTTTTTTGATTTCACCCCCTCTTTCATCAGATCTGAAGTGCCAAGTCTTTTATTTAATTTTTGCCATTTTATTTTAGCCGATTTCTGGGTGAACCCACCTTTTGCTTTTAAAGCCGGTTCCCGCATGAACCAATTCTCTTCTAGAAACTGGTTCCCACTGTGGGAACCTCGAGAATCTTTTCTTTTGTTTTAAAAGAAGTGTTTAAAAGATTTGTTTTTGAATGTTAAAATATTGTACCCAAATTTTCTAGTAAAGTAGGTGATAAACCATAAAAATACTAGATAGTCCAGGTGATATTAGAAGAGTATAGAACTGAGGTTCGGGTTCTGTGAAAATATTTTTTGACCTCTCTCTATCGGATGGTGTGAATATTCGATGTTTATTTACATCGAGCAAACACTCGAACACCCTTGGTTAACTGCCATAGCGGTCTTGTTGACGAGAGAGTGCACATACACAACATATAAAGAACACAAAGGGCCCTGACCTTTCGGGCCCGATGAGATGCAAACAAGTTTGATTAGATTTGGTTTGGAGTTGACTTATGTTGATTTTGATGTGGTTTGAAGTGTTAATTTAATATTTCAATTTGACTTGGATTTGAATATTATTTGTTTTGTGTTTGTTTGAATTGTTTGGTTTGTTTTACTTCAATTTGTTGATATTTATTTTATTTTGTTTTGAGTTTTGAATTTTAGACGTGTTGATCAATTTTGACTTGTTTAAGTTTAATTGACATGTGTTGAGTCATTTTCATGTTATTTTCTCATGTTGGTTGGTTTTCAATACCGATTCAGGTGCGTTCGGTATGCTTTAAATGTTTTGAAGTTTTGATTCAAATTGATTAAACTTGAACTTAAGATTGTTAATGAATCTGATTTACATGTTTTAAGATGTGTTTTATATGCTTTAATGTGTTTTAAATGTGCTTTATTCAGTTGGTTGTAAATTATTTTATGTGCACTTATTTATGCATTTGAATTCCAATGAATTAAGTGTATCGAATTAATTTGTCCAAATTGTATTAAATCTGATTTTGGTTGAATTTTAAAACTTTAATGATCTATTTTAAGCATATTTTAAAGTTTGTTTGAATGTATTTTCAAATTTAATTAAGTTAACTTCAGATTTGGTTAACTCTTGTTCGATTTGCATCACATCCGATCTGTCGGGCTGGTGTCGATGCTTAGTCACATGCAATCAACTCGGCAGTTGAAATGTTCATATTCAAAGTATTCCATGTCAATGTACATCAGATGTGACAGTTCATATGCCATGTTCAATGCTGTCAATGGTGGAAATGTGTGAATGTCCTTCCCTTGGTGTAAAATCCACTTGATTGGGAAAATTTTGGCAGCATGACGCCTTATTTTCCAATCGGTGTGGAATTTTACCCATCCTAAAAGGCATAGTCATTTGACTTTCCAAGTAGTGTGAAGGGTCCGTCTACAGTGGGAAGCATGTCCCATGCCTACGCCCGGGTCAACATACCTAATACGAGTTCGGGTTAGTTGCCCAAGGTGGAGCGCCCACGTGGTGGTGCTAACTCCTTATTTAATTTTGGCATCTCGCCCTCAGATTTAGTTAAATGCGATTTTTAATGTCCAAGGCCCAATAGGCCAGCTTCATCAGCACAATGGGCTGGTCTTCATGTCTCATGGCCTGAGAAGGCCGGCTTAATATCATGTCGGCCCGGTTGGCCCAATCTTGAGCTTCATGGGCCCTGGCGGCCTGTTTTGAGCTTCATGACCCAATGGGCCTGATTTGCACCTCCTTGGCCTGGTTGG
This sequence comes from Cryptocoryne crispatula var. balansae, assembly GCA_036172225.1. Taxonomy (NCBI): domain Eukaryota; kingdom Viridiplantae; phylum Streptophyta; class Magnoliopsida; order Alismatales; family Araceae; genus Cryptocoryne; species Cryptocoryne crispatula. The sequence goes on from CM069934.1 coordinate 13,533,734, forward strand.
CCTGATTTGCACCCCATTTTTGCACCTTGACATCTTGCTGTAGCAGCGGGGTTGGTGGGCCTCAGAGGGGCTGGAATGAATTGGCTAAGGTGCTATTTAGATGGGCTTTTGGTAGGACTGCACAAGGGGCAGGTTATGGTGTGAACTAGGACTGGTTTTAGGAATGCACAAAGGGCATGAGAATTGAAGGCCTGCTCGAGTAGTCTTGGCTCGTCCGATGGGTTCAGAGAGTCTCAAAGCATCGACCTTTATCCTATACTCTAAGGGAAGGAGAACAAGACACATGGAGTTTGATTTAGGGGTAGCACAAGGGCATTTTGATATGTAGAAATCAGGGCCACCCAGCTTTACTCTTGGCCCGTCTGACAGATTCCAAGAGACCCGGGCTGTCACCCCTCCTTCCACACATCAAAGAGGATGATTGCTTTGGTTGGGGGTGCTATAGGAGCTGTATTGGGTATGTTGCACATAGGGCAAACTAGGTGATCATCAAAGGGGCTTGGCATGGGTGCTCACAAGAAGGACAGAACTTGGGCCAGCAAAGGGGCCTGTTTGTGATGCCATTCGAGGCCTGATTGGGGGAGGCAGGAGGTGCATGTTCAAGTGACCATAAGTGTGGTCGAACAAGGCATGATAGTGGAAGTTTTAGGGGCCGAAATGGAGGGCCAAAAGGGTGCACAAAGGGGTTTGTTCAGAGGCCTGTTTTAAGGGACAGCAAGGGGCTGTTTTTGTGATGGCCAAATAGAGGGTACCCTTGGGGCTAAAGGATGGCTTTCTGTAGACCAACATGAATGGCACTCAAAGGGGCTGAATGGGCATTACTCATAGGGTATGCCACCATGGAGATGGGTAGAGAAGAGAAGAGGAAGAGTAGAATTAAAGGATTACATCGGAGCATGTTTCTCCTACTCACAGATTTTTTCTTCTCTCTTGCACTGCAGGTGGTGTTGAAGATGATTGGCTGAAGGTGCCACCAAACCCTTATTCTCTTGCTGTTGGATGATAAAAGGGGATCTTCTCCTTGCTTATGTTGATGGATGGAGCAAAGGGATGAAGAGAGCTTGGTGCAATTGCTGATGTTGGCGCACCAATCAGGTGGGCTGGTTGCACCTGCTGTTGGCGCACCTGCTGGAGGAAGCCTTTTTTTTCTTCTTCTTCTTCACTTGGCACACCCAAAATGGGTAGGAGAGCTTGCTGACTTGATGCTGAAGACGTCCAAGCAATATGAGGAAGGCCTGGTTCGACTAGAGATGGTGAGGGGAAGGAGGGGCAGCGCTTCCGCAGGGTGATCAGCTTGTCCTGAACATGGCCAGCTGAGGGGGCTTTTATAAGGGCTAAGGGGCACCATCTGCAGATGAGGATAAGGCTAGAGGCTGTTGAGGGTGGATAAGGATAGGCCATGGGGGAGGTTGAGAGTGACAAGGATAACCCACAGTTGGTTGAGCTAGAGGTTGTTGAGGGTGGTGCGCACCAACCTAGGGAGAGCATGTTCGGCCAGCCTCCTATCTTCTAGGTGTTTCAGCGCACCATGCAAGTTGGGAGGTTGGTTCGGCCAGCCATCAGGTGGGGATAGGCCAGGAGTTGTTGTAGGGTCAGTTGGGTTGAGGATAAATCAAGGGAGTGGTTGAGGGTGACGAGGATAAGCCATGGGAGGTTGAGGTGGTTTAGGATGAGAAGCTGGCACACCTGCCCCTACATTGTAGGGTGTTGGCGCACCCAATCCTATATTTCAAAGCATTGAACGTTCAATGAAGGTTGGAAAGAGATGGGTTTGGCCAGATGCAGCTTGGGTTATCCCAATTTGGGTTAAATTTAACCTGGGTTTGATCGAAGTGCTCCCGATCTGACGGATACAATAAATCCTGACCGAAATCCATTAAATACACCTTGAATTAATCCCAAAAAATATGGAATGAGAAATGATGACCATTGATCATGTGATCCACCAAGATGTGTGGTTGAGATCTCCCGAATTGCTCTGGATCTCTGATTTTACCGATTTCCCTGATCGGGGCGATCTTGGCCGTCGATAATGCCGAAAATTGTAATTGAGTGCAATTACCTTCTCCCATTGGCCAAATTTATTTTTCATGCATCAATATTCTTGAGATCAAAGTTTTGGGCCATAAAAATTGAATTTTTTAGCTCATGGGTCGATCCAGAGCTGATCGGACCATTATGCCCCTGGTGCGATTTAACACGGACTTCGGCCAGATTTGATCTTTCTTGCATATCTCTTCAACCGGTGGTCGGATTTTTGATCCGTTTTGAGCATTGCCTAGATACATCCAACATTGACAATGTGTTAAAGTTGGAATTCCATGTTAGAGTCCCAACTTGTCCCAAAGTGTTGGGGGCAAAACGGTCATTTCGGCCTTCCGGTGTCCGTTTTCCATGTTTTGGGCACCGTTGCGAAGCTCTCGACCGGGGCTATGCAATGAGCACATTATATTGGCTATTTGTAACATGTAAAGCCATGGCAAGGCATTTTACAGAGCCTATTTGCATCATCTATTCTTGAATTTTCCGAATCTGGGTCAGATTTTCTACACCGGCTTCATCATTGCTGAAATCTGTATCAAGCAAGCTAAATGAAAAAATTTGATGCCAACACCCACGTAAACCAAAATTTATTTTCATCCATTTAAATCACAAATTTTGTTTTTATTGTAGGTTATCCAACTCTCAAATCAGTCACCATGTGACCCTCCTTTATTTCGAATTGCCATTTAAACTGGTTCTTGCGTGAACCACCATTTTTCACTTCAAACCAGTTCCCGCGAACCAATTGCTTTCTTTACTCCGGTTCCGATGTGAACCAAACCTCTTTCTTCAGATCTATCCCCATGTGGATAAGATTTTTATTCATCATCAAATTGGCCCCACATGGCCCTCTTTTAATCATTCAAATGGGTTCCCACGTGAACCACCCCTCTTCTACCCAAAACTGGTTCCCGCTCGAACCACCTTCACCTTTTACACTGGTTCTCACGTGAACCAACTTATTCTTACACTTGTCCCTGTGTGGACCACCCTGTTTGCTTGGCTATCAGATCTGAACTCTCTTCTTTCTATCACTTTTTCACCACTTTCATTTGGCTCACGTGAGAAACAAGGTCTAGATTCTAGTATCTAGTTACTTGTCTAGTTTCTAGTTACGTGTTTTATGTGATTGCTTGTTTACTTATGTTTATGTTTTACTTATTATTTGCATTATCACTTTATTGCATTGTGTTCACCATCTCTCTTCCTCTTTCTTTTACACATTTTTCTTTTGAGGTGGGAGCTCGCTCTCCCATTTACCCCTCCAATTTAAAACACCCTCTTGGTGGATTTTGACCTCTCTTTTGGGATATTCTTTCCTACTTCACTTGGTTGGCTTTCATGAAGGCCTCCATAATTCCTCATACGTGGAGTATCTCTCTTCATGATCGGGTTGGTTGTACCACTCCCCAAAACCCAAAGCATCCCAAGTTACCCACGCGTGGTGAGATTGTGTGACCCTAGGTCATTGGAGATTGGATTTAGGATCCTAACCCATTTATTGAGACAATAATTCTTAAGAAATCCATAAACCTAAGGTTTAATCAAAAATCATTGCGTAATCTTGTTTTCAAGTCTTTGCATCACTTGTTTGCCAAATAAAAATTGAAAACTCCAAAAAATTGCAAAATACTAAAAACCAAAAAATTCATTGTCTGTATTCCCAACTTATTTGTTTTGCCCTCTTTTTGAAGTTGAAGGATGGCAATGCAAATAAGGTCTTGAAGACACGCTAGAATGCCGGAGCACGCATAACGTCAATAGAACGAGAGGGGTCACCAACAAATTCTGTCAGATGGTCATGTTAATCCCCTATTTGAGTCTGAAGCGCAACAGGTCCCTCAACTATCTACTCCACGAGATGTTGAACAACTCTTTAGGGAGTTATCTCTTCATACTGACCAAGAAACCTTTTCACATATACAATTCTTGGTGAAGGGCAAAACTTCGTCTGATCATGTTGAAGCCAATCGAGTTATCTCACCTCCTTGTTCCAAGGTTCGACCACCACTCGTTCAGCCATCTTTTGTTCAACCACCTATTGTCTAGTTGTCACTAGTTCAACCATAACTTGCTCAACCATCTGTGATTCAACCATTTGTAGTTTAACTATCATTTGTCCAGCCACCTTACTCCAACCTAGTTGCTCCTTTTGCCCATCATGTCATGGGACCATCATCAGATAATTTAACAGTTCATGCTTTGCATCCTCATTTCCAGAATCAAACAACTAGCCACGTACCTGTACTAGTAAACCAAGAACCTGCCCTCACTCAGGCAATCATGGATTAGCTCACCCAAATGAATGAAAGTTATGAAGAGCTAAGATGTTACTTGGATTCTAAGTCAACTCTTGAGGTCTCTATTCCTTCTTTGCCAGTTTTTCAACTGCCACATTTTGAAATTACCAGTTTATCGCCGCTACAATGGTACTGGCAATCCTTTTCTACACCTCAAGGATTTTCTTTACGAATCTTCATTTTGGAAAAATGATCAAAGAGTCCTTGCTTTCTTGCTCCGTCGATCACTAAAATGTTTTGCATTGGAGTGATTATGTTCGCTTAATCCCTTTGAGGCGGGAGATTTTGACATTGTCATGACCAAGTTTCTGCAATGATACAAAGACCGGGTGGCACCATCCTATTCAATTATAGATCTGATTGCTGAGAAGATGAAACTTGAGGACTTTATAAAGTTTGCTGACTGATGGAAAGGAATGGCAGAGAAATTGACATATGCAATCTTAGAAGGACAATAGGTAGATATGCTCATTGGAAACACTACACCAACTTTAAGGAATGTTTTGATCATGTACCGTCCTACCACTATGAATTAGCTTTATGACAGTGCCCGATACTTGGAAGCCCATTTTAAGGATGCCACAATGATAAATCCTTTTGATCCTAAACCTAGAAATGTCAAGAAAACTGTTTCTACACCAGTTGGGCCAACAACCAAGGGAGTAGTCAACAATGAAGCTGTGCACATTGTGGGAACCAGGGAGGGAACCGCCAAAATCAGTATAGGAACCCACCATGGAACCCATCTTACCACCCCCCACAACAACAAGTATAGGTTAGGCCACAACAATTACACAACCCCCAGTAGTGCAACCCTAGCAACCACGTCAACCCACCTACAATAGGGCACCGCCATCACCCAATCAAGCACCTTGAAGAGGAGGTCCTAGGAGAAAGAACTACTGGCAACTACCTTACTCCTTGACCGACATCTTCAATGTACTCATGGCGGAGAAATAGCTGGAATTACCTAAGGAAAGAGAGGTCTGGCCAGTTATTGCAGATATGTCCCGATATTGTGCTTATCACCGGTACCCTAGTTACATTGTTGAAGTGTGTTTTCAGTTCAAAGATTGCATCCATGATCTTAATGACCAAGGCAGCATTGATTGAACCCAGATGGGGGAATGCATACAGGCAATAAAGGCTAGACAGCAGTAGCGACAGTGTCCACCGGTTCAGCCTCAGCAGTCACCTAGCTTGGGGATTGTTCAGAACCCGCCCCCATTGCATGCTCACGCTCCGGCACTAGCACCCGCACAACCAAACTCAAGAATTGGCTTAGTACACTCCATTGCCCAAAAAATTGCTAGTTGTACTCAAGGTTGACAACTAGAAAACCATGATGCAACCATGCCAGCTAGGCCTCCTGTTAGAACTACTACCCGACAAATAATCCGCGCACCATCTACTCCACAACCACCACCAAGTTGAATACCCCAACTGTTGGCCACTACTTCTTCTCACTGACTTATCATTAGGATAGCCACCACATCAGCTACACCTCCATCAACCACTGTTACACACTAGCCCCTTCTCATCCGATCACCACAATCATCTTCAAACTTGAACTCCGTTACCCCGAAACCCCAACCAACCACACCACCAACCCCATAACTTCCCATATCAACACCTCCATTAAACCCACCAATCATTCCAGCACCTGACCTCTTCTTCTCTTCGGCAGTTGATCCTGGTGGATATGTCTGATCCTGATAGTAATTCGCAATCTCATGATACCATGATTTCTCACCTTCTTCTAATTCTTCCAACTCAACCAAAGACACTTCCTCCTTTTGCTCAATGTACTCTTTCTTTTCAAACTCTTCTTTAATCTTCAAGAATCGTGCATCTTCCACTGCCGGAATGGTTCGTCGGTAGACATAGATCGTCCTAACCTGTCTGCCTAGCGGGACAGATAGTGAAGATGCCAGGGAAGCGAGAGCATCGGCAAGAATATTTTGAGCATGAGGAACATGAATGAATTCGAGTTTGGAGAATAGCTTGATGTAATAGGCGGTGAGTTCTTGGTATGGCCTGAGCCCGGGATGAGATGTGCGGTATTTGGCCAGCACTTGGCGGAGAATCAACTGGCTATCACCGATCACCCTTAGTTTAGTGTCACCATAGAAGTGAGCGGCCTACAGTCCGGCCAATAAGGCGTCATACTCAGCTATATTGTTTGTTGCTGGAAAATGGAGCTGAAAAGCCTGTGGAATGGTGACACCTTCGGGTGATAGAAGAACAATCCCTATCCCTCTACCCTGGGAGTTTAATGCCCCATCAAAATATAAAGTCCATAGATTGGAAGATCGAATGGACATCAATTCTTCATCGGGAAATTCTAATTGGATAGGGTCAAAGATTGGGATAGGATGATGAGCAAGGTGTTCAGCAATTGCATAGCCCTTGATTGCCTTCTGTTGGGTGTAGGTGATGTTAAATTGGAAGAGAAAGCTCTGCCAGCATGCCAAACGGTCAGTCAGGACAGATTTTTCGAGAAAAAATTTGATGGGATTCATGCGAGCAATGAGATTAACCTCGTGGGCCATAAAGTAGTGTTTAAGCTTCTGGACCACCCAAACTAGGGCGGTACAGGTTTTTTCCATGGTTGTATACTTCTTTTCACAAGGATCAAAGATTTTGGATAGAGAGTATGCTGCTCGCTCTTTCCCTTCATCATCTAATTGTGCCAATACTGCTCCAAGAGATCATTCCAAAACCGAGATATATAAGATCAAGGGTTTGCTGGGAACCGGAGGTTTGAGCACAGGTAGGCTTGACAAATATTTCTTTAAACCATCGAATGCCTCTTGACATCTCGAATCCCATCTTAATTCGGCCTTTGCCTTGGTTAACTCATAGAAAGGTTTGCACCTTTGGGAGTGTTGTGAGATAAACCGGCGAACAAATTGAAGCCTACCAATCAACCCTCTCAGCTCTTTTATGTTCTTTGGTGGAGGCATATCAATAATGGCTTTGGCCTTGTTTGGATCGATTTCGATGCCTCTTTTGCTGACGATGAACCCAAGTAACTTTCCAGATGATACTCCAAACACACATTTCTTGGGGTTTATTTTAAGCTTATATTCCCTGGCTCGTTGCAAAACCCTTTTTAACACCTCGGCATGTTCATCTCGGGTTTGAGATTTGACCACTAGATCATCCACATACACCTCTATAAATTTATGCATCATATCATGAAATATCGCCACCATGGCCCTTTGATAAGTTGCTCCAGCATTCTTTAATCTGAAGGGCATGACGACGTAGCAATAAGTTCCCCAAGGTGTAGTGAATGATGTCTTCTCTTGATCCTCTTCTGCTAACCGGATTTGACTATACCCTGAATATCCATCCATGAACGATAGGGTTTCATATCCAGCTGTGTTATCAACAAGAACATCGATATGAGGAAGGGGGAAATCATCTTTCGATCACGCTCGGTTTAAGTCCCTGAAGTCAATGCAAATTCAAACCTTTCCATCCTTCTTCATGACTGGGACTATATTTGCCACCCATTGTGGATAGAGGACAACTCTAATGAATTTTGCTTGGTGTAACTTATCGACCTCTTCCTTCATCTTTAAAGCTATGTCTAGGTGGAATCTCTTTAACTTTTGCTTGACCGGGGTAGCTTCAGGTTTTAAAGTCAATCGGTGCTCTACCAATGACTTGTCTAACCCCGACATATCTTCATATGTCCAAGCGAACGTGTCTTTGTATCCCTGCAACACCCCCATTAGATTCTGTTCTTCTAAAGGAGCGAGGTTGGTACTGATGAGGATATTCTTAGGATCTTCCGGTGGTCCAAGATTAAGTTCCTTAGTCGGTTCGTCCACCGTGGCTGATGGTTCTTCGAATCTCCTTAAACCGGATGCATAAGCATCAGCCAAATCCTCCTCTTCATCCTCAGTATCAGGATCATTTTCCGATACAACCTCATAGACTCCTAAAGTTGGATCAATATTGTCCTTCTCTTCATATCGAATTTCACCCATCTGGATTGCATTTTCTAGATATTCGGGTAGCTTGGCACATTCTAAGTTTTTTTGAGCTAACCGATGCAGGTATCTTTCTGGAACTCTCCTACCCCTAATTTTTGTTTTGTTTTTATTGGAAACTAAACCTAAAGAAGAAGAAGGTAAATAAGGAAAGGAAGAGGAGGTTGAGGGAGTGGAATTTATTGTAGAGGATGAAGAGCAAAGGAGATCGATCAGAGACCGGGTGGCCTCCCAGTTTGGATTATCCTTCGGAGCGAGTTGGGATGTTTCTTCGATCGAAACTTGGGTTGAGAACATGACATTTTTTTGATCTTTTTGAGAAGTACTAAACATAAACACAGAATGAGTTTGGTTGGTTGTGGTTTCCAGTGTGGGTTGGGATATTGACAGAGAAGGGAACAAATCAAGCAAAGATGGGTAAAGAGAGCATCCATCTTTGCTACCTGGTGAATCTGATGGTGAACTTATTGGGAATGAGTCTGTTAGATCCGTGGAGATGACAAGGGATGAATGCCCCTGATTCCGATTGCCAGAAGGCTCGTTGTGGAATAATTCGTCACTTGACCCTTCTTCAGAGAATAACCATGATACGTCGAGATACGGTTTATCCTCTAGGCTGTCCACTTTCTTCCTCTTTGCTTGTTCTTGCTGTTCTTGTTTTTCAATCATCTGTATTGTTTCTTTCTTGTCGAAGAACTTGTGCAGACACCCCTGGAAGTATTTTTGACCGATCTTCTGGACATTATCACATGTCCCATCGTACCCTATCCCGTTCCTTGGTGTTGTCTTTACCAGCTGGATGGGTTTTATGATACCCTGTAGTTCTCTCCCCAGTCCTCGGCCTTCTTGATATCCCATATTTTCCATCATACGCCACCCAAGGGTTTTGGTATCATCCTTCTTTCTTTTCCAAACCTGCCTGGGCTGCCTTCCATCCCTTGGCAAGTCGAGGATTGTGAAGACCGGTTGATTTGGCAAGCCAGGAGGGAGAGTAACTAGGCAATCCACATGCATACTTACCACCTTAACGACTTGTCCCTTGAAGGGAAATTTAATGCACTGGTGATTGGTTGAAGCTACAGCCTCTAATACCTCAAGGTAGGGCCTTCCCAAGATAGCTTTGTAAGTCGGGTCCATGTCCAGGATGTGGAAGTCGACAGTAACAACTCGGGGTTCGAGTTTGACTTCAAGTGTAACCATGCCATGGGCGGGCCTCTTGGAATTATCATATGCTGTTACGGTGATCTGTGATGGCCGAACATCCTCTTCTGGGATTCCACACAATTGTAGCGTTTCTGGCGGCAAGACGTTGATGGATGCAGCAGTGTCAACTAGGCAAGATTTGACATTTGTTTCGTTAATGCTGACAGTGATACGAAGTGCATATTTTCTTGCTTCTTGTTCGGCCAACTCCTCTTTGGTGAAAGTGAGGGCGGAGTGTTCACTTTTCGGGGTCAAGACTGATGCAATCTTCTCAGGGGGAAGGGTTTCATTGAACATTACTCGTTGTAGATATTATTGAAGAACTTCCTGATGAACCTTGGACCTTTTGATCAACTCTAGAATGGAAATCCGTGCAGGGGTTTTGTCAAGGTTCTTTAGCAAATCGTAAGATGTCCCTGGCACTGGTTCTTCCGGGTGTTCTTCTTCTTCTTCTTGTGATCGTCCTGGTTGACCGGTCTGGGGGAAAATTCTTTGAAACATGCGCCCGCTTCTAAGCACTGTGGCGAGCTGAGGGGCTATGGTTGGTGTAGCGGAGGTGGATGGAGGGTTGGGTCGGATGATGGGAGTTCTAGGTAGGGGTGTAGTGATGATAGTTCGGGTTGTAGGGATGCGGGTAGGTTGTGGTGGCATGGTTGTATGAGGTGGTACGATGATGGGTCCTAATGGTGATGGTGTTTGTGGTGGCTCGACCGGGCGGATCAAGGTCCTACCCGGTTGGAGTTGTATGGCTGGTGGCGTTACAGTTGGTCGTGACAGAGTGCGGATGATTGGTGGTTGGCTTCTTCTTGTGGGTATAGCTCGTGGTATGGAGTGAACAGTTCGGTTAACGTGGTTTGGAGGGTTAATGTTTATGAAGGAAGCCGGTCCCTCGATTTGCCAATTTTGGCCTCTATCGCGGGGTTCATCGGTAGAGGTTAGAATGGGATTAACCCTCTGATTTTCAGGTGCTATCGTGGGTGCGTGCGCAGGTAGCAGGTTCTGAATGATCTCCAGACCTGATTCCTGTTGTTGTTGGACTGGTGCCTGCTACTGCTGCTGAGGTTGGTTCTTTACTTCCTTGATGTACTCGCCCATTTGACCCCAGTCAATACTTCCTTGCTCATGGAGGTCATGGATATAATCTTTAAATTGAAAGCAATTCTCCACTGTATGCCCCGGATATCTGTGGTATAAACAATATTTGTCTGTACTGGCATTTTGTGGCCACTCCAGCTTTTCTCTTGGCAATGAAATCTGCTCTTCCGCCATAAGAGTATTAAAAATGTCTGTGAGAGAGTACGATAATGGCGGGTAATGGTTTCTTCTAGGCCCCGTTCTTCGTGGCACATAGGTGGCGGGGGGAGGTGCCTGGTTATAGGTGGTTGGTTGGCGGGGTGGTTGAGGTGCAAAGGTTTGCACGGCCAATTGCCGGGGTTGCTGGGGGACTGGTGTCTGCGTTGGTTGTTGGGGATACTGGTTTGGTGTTTGGTGGTAGAAAGGTTGTGGTTGAATCTGAGGGCGAGGTGCCGGTTGGGTTTGGCGGGGGTTTCTGTACTGGGGATTTCTGTACTGCTGTTGGTGGTTGTTGGGCGGGTTTCCTATGATATTGACGTGTTCATTGTTACCACGCCTTCAGTCACGGGCCCGATGGTGGTGGTTGTCTTTTTGGTGATTCAGGGCCTAGGGTCGAAGAGGTTCATGATGGGAGAGTCTCAGAGTTGGGTTTGGATGTACCGTGCTCTCTCATAGAGTTCACTCATGGTGACAGGGTGATGTAATGCCAATACGTTCTTCAGAGTTGGAGTGGCGTTAGTGATGATCATCTTGACTTGTTCTGATTCTGACAGTGCATTCGTCAGCCTTTCTGCCATTGCCCTCCATCTGTCAGCATATCTTATAAAATCCTCATCATTTCTCATCTTCTCGGTCATGAGATCTATGATCGAATATGTAGGACTGACTCGATCTAGGTATCTTTGCAAGAACTTTGCTTTGACGGTATCAAAGTTGCTGGCTTCCAAAGGGTCAAGTGAATAGAACCATTCCAACGCGGAGCCCTCTAATGATATTCTAAAAAGGTATGCAAGGGCCTTCAGATCATTTTACCACATGATAGACTCATAAGGAAAATCTTTGATGTGAATGAAAGGATTCCCATTTTCGTTATATCGGCGGTAAATGGGCATTTCAGAAGGAGGAAGATGGAACACGGGGAGAGAGGTAAGAGATATCTCGGGGAGAGCTGGTGTGTCGATCAATCTCTTGAGCTCCCGATATTATTCATCCATCTTGTTGATTTTGTTAGGCACAGTTTGATCAACGGAGGATTCTCGGACCAGAGGAGGGGGGAGGACAAACGCTTGATTTGCCGGCATGGCCATCGGATAGGCTGAAGCGGCCGGGCAAGGTGGGTATATCGGGTGGTGCACTTGTGGACGGGCTTGATTAAAATGTGCGGAAGAGTAGACCGGTGGCCTAAGTGGTGTGGTGTTATTTGGGTCTGGGTGGTTCAAGATAGCCACTGGATGGGGTGAGTTTGGAATCAAGGGTCCATTGTGAGAATGGCCTGGTACTGGTGCACCGGGTTGGTCAGTTGCTAATTGGGGGGTAGAAGTGTGGTGGCCACCCTCGGCATGGGTGTGATTGACAGGAGATTTTCCCTTCAAGATGGCCTCACTGGCTTGTAGTTGAGTTGGGTCGGCATGAGCGAATGCCTCCCACAGAGAATCCGGGTGAAGTCGGGGTGAATTGGTTTCAGGGAGAATTTTGGGTTCGTTAACGGCACATACGACATCCGGGTGGAGGTAGGATTGATCATACTCCAGCTGCAGCGGCTCGTATCCTTGGTCCGCCATCCCGACGACTCGCCCTGATCTCAAGTTCATAAACACAAAGGAAAGATGACGAAAAACACAAGAATCCTTTTTTTTAGTTTTAATCTTTTTCCTCTTTTTTGGTTTTTTTTATTTTTTTTAACAAACAAGTTATCAAGCAAATTAACCTCAAGCAAAGATTTCTTTTGGTTTTTTTGTTAAGTGTTTTCAAATTTTTGTTTTGGTTCTCAATTTTGATTTGCAAACAAGTAATGGCACGGACTTAAAGTGATTACCGCAAACTTTTTGTGTTTCAACCTTAAACTAGTGGCTTGTTAAGAGAAATAATGTCCACTCAAATAAATGGGTAGGACCCTATGCTCTCACAACGCCGAGCAATCTAAGGTTGTCACTCTTTTCACAACGATAGGTGATAGGTACTCCGGGTTTTGGGATAAAAGGTACAACCAGCCCGATCAGTGAAGAGGGAATCCTTCACATCTGGGGACTTACGGAGGTCTTGATGGAAGCTACCCGGTCCTTCCGAGAGGGAATCCCCGGAGGAGGAGTTGGCAACCACCAAGAGAAGTGTTTGGGTGTGTAGGGCTTTGGGAGGAGAGGGCCTCCCTTCTCGGATGACCTAAAGGAGTCATAAGAACCCCAATGCAAACTAAATGCAAGTGAGATATCAAGAAGTGAGAAGCAAACAAGAAGAAAGTAAAAGCATGCAACGATCAATAGAGTATTAGAAAACAAGTAAACAAGATAATGATGTAAAGTCAAACAAGGATGAAAGCAAGTACTAATTCAACTAAAGATGCTTTAGAGGAGAAATAAGACCTTTTTAAAGAAAATAAGCAAAGATGCTTAGCAAGATAATCTTTAAGATGCAAAGTCGAAGTAAGTCGATAAAGCAAGCGTAAAAATTAAATTGTGCTTTTCTTTTAAAAGAGGACCCACGGAAAGCAAGTAAACCGGAAGAAACTAAATGATGCTCAAGGGAAGCAAGTAAACAAGCAAGCAAGTAAATAGGAATGCTATGGAGATGTAATAACTTAAGCAAGAGCCAAAGTAAGGATGAGCATGTTGGACATTCTTTTAAAGAGATGAGAAGAACTCACTAAAGCAAAAGTAGTCCCACTGTGGTCGCCAAAAGGTGTAGGCACCCGGATGAGCCGGTGGTTCGGGTAAAGAGTGTCAGTTGGATTAGAAGGTGTGATGATGAATGTGTGGTTGTGAGTGGTGTGTGTGGTTGCCAGGAGCCGAAGACTCCAAAGTGTGATTAGGTATGAAGCAAATAAACTAAAAAAAACAAGTTTGACCATCGTACCTTTGGGGATGGGAAAGGGGGGAGATTGTTAGGTTCTAACTTCTCCTCTCTCGGCCGGCCGAAAGGAGAGAGCTTTAGTGAGTTCTTTCACTTACGATCGGATTGAAGCTTCACCCCGATCGGTTCACCTAAGAATGTCCTACATAAAAACATAAAGAAAACAAATGAAGATCATTAGCTCTGGCGTGAGTATAGTTTCATTCTTGGTATGGACTCTGAATCATGCAAAAGGGAATGAACTAACCGGATCGGGACGGAATCCAAACCCCTATTTTTGGTAGGTTTTTAAATATATATGAGGTGCAAAATGATCTAATGCATGCCAAATAACATGATGAAAAGTTCTAAGATGAAAACAGAAGACAAAAACTCGATTAAACAGGCAATCGGACTCCAAAAATGGCAAAACAAGCTTCTGCCCCTGCTGGTGCCCTATATATAGGGCGCTAGGTGCAGGTGCCCTACTTATAGGGCACGTTGACCAAGGTCAAAGTGCCCTGTATATAGGGCACTAAGTCGGGCTCGAGCAGATTTTCTTCCCCTCTTCGCGATGCTGCTCCGGAGTGCTGGGCAGCTTCCGGGATGAAGTAGGGGCTCCTCCTTGTAGACAATATGCAAATGAAGCTAATAGTGGGTGGTTTGGATGCTGGGTGCAAGAGGAGAGACGGATAGAAGCTCTCAAAGTGGAGGAAAATTCTATTTCTGATGGCAGAAATAGTAGATTTTTGGGACTTTTGGTGGATGATCTTGGATCGGTTTGAGGGGTTATGGGAGGTGTAAGTGGCTTAGAAACGTAGTCTTGGATGGGCTCTAAGGTGGTACGAACTTGGAACCTTCTTTTAGTTCCAAATGGGGGTCTATTTATAGCCCAAAAGAGGGTACTTTGGCCATTTCCGAAAAGCAGTTCCACGCGGCAAAGCGCCCTATATATAGGGCGCCAGCATCATGAGGTCTGTCAGATCGACAAGATGAGTCACTGCGAGGGGTCAAATCGGCTGGTCAAGTTGATTTGATTCGGCGCCTGGTGCCCTGTTTATAGGGCGCCTGGTGCCCTATAAATAGGGAGCCAGGTGCCCTATATACAGGGCGCCAGGTGCCCCATATACAGGGTGTCTGGCCCGGTCGATCGTTCTATCAATCCCCTTCGGAATTTGCCGAAAAACCTAATTCTTCCAAAAAACGCGGTTCCCTTCAAATATTCTTTATGAAAACAAGAATTTTAAACTCTCCAACCAGGCCAAAATTGCGTGTCTACAGTGAGCACCCAATGCTCACTTTATCTCAGGAGGAATTAGCAGATCTAGAGGTTAGCGAATATGCTTTGCATGTGGCTCTTATCATCTGTAATGTTAATGTAAAATCCTGTTTAGTTGACATTGGAGCTTCCATTAATGTGATGCTGCCAAAAACCTTGCAGCTGTGCGGCATTTCTGACCAAGAAATGAAGCCATCATGTGCTATGGTAACAGCCTATGATAACTCCAAGAAATTTGCATGTGGGGTGGTCACTCTAGAGGTAAGACTTGGGCCGTGTATAGTCATTACTGATTTTCATGTCTTGGAGCTAGATCCAACTTTTTGGGCTATACTTGGCAGGCTGTACCTAGAAGTAATAGGAGTCATAGCTTCAATAGACCAGGAATGCATAAAGTTTTTCTTTAAAGTACAAGTGGTCAAGGTGATTAGCATGCCTGTAAGGAACGAAGTGAACAATGCTTCTTTTACATCACCCCAAGGATTATCGATACAACCCTAGATCTTAGTGGGAGAATTGCCATAAATTAGATGTATGATTTCTTCTCTGCCATACACTTTGGGATGGCGGATGATGGTAAAATTGGGATATCAACCTAGAAAAGGTTTGGTCAAGGATCTTCAAGGGATTACTCAACCAATCGAAACTGTGAAATGGCCACGTTGACAGGAGTTGGGATATGAAGAGGATTCCATCCCAAGAAAGGTCATCTAGCCAAGATATGCCATGAGACTCCAAATATTCTTAATCAAAGGGAAGACCATGATGATGACTGAGGATGACAAAGAACCAATTACAACTATAAAGAAGAGGAAGGCTTTAAATGAAGAAGAAGACTTGGAAGATCTGTATTTGTCATTGACTTGTCTGTTTTCAACCAAGGAAGAGCACCAAGAACCACACAAGGGCAGACAACCTTGGATCATCTTGTTGAGCAAACTACTACCCAAGTCAGAACCATTCTACGAGGCCTGTACCCAACAATCACATGTGTAAACCTCGTTCTATTGTTCTTGATCTTTTGGATGGGCTTCCAAGCTCACTTTATTTCACGAAACTAACAACTCACTTTGGGCCCATATGCCCTTTCCAGCCTTCCATTCTCACTGGGCTTGCTTTGCCATTTTATTCCTTCGTCAAGTTCTAGACTGAAGATCCTTTCTAGCATGGGGTCACATGCCCATCCATATCCAGAACTGGGTCCCCATACCTGTTCACATTCTCATCTGTTTTGGGCCTATGTGTCCATTTTCCGTTAGCATTAGGCCCACAAGCCCCTTTATTCATTTATTCTTAAGTTTTCCTCTTTGCAAATGCCAACCAAGATTGGTAAGTCTCGAGTCATTCTGACTCATTCTGTCTCTTTACTCAAAAATCCCAAAGTAAAACGTCTTCTCTGAAACTCACATCTCCATCGAGGAGACGTCCCTATTCATCCCAAAGGGTGCACCCAATCAGGAATCCCTCTCCTCTAAATCAGTGATCGATTTGCTCGTTCCTCTCTCCACTGTAAATACCATCTTTCCAACTTTGTCTTCAGTAGATTAGGTTAGGAAATAGAAAAGTTAGTGGTAAACAAGTCCCAAACAGATATTTGCAACATTTGGCATAAAAATGCGTAGAGTGTGCAAGGCTGCCTATCTTTTTATAGAATGCTATCCAGCTGGATAAAATATGATTTAAGGATGAGCATAACATAGATCATACCTTGGGATCGAGGGCTTGGTTGATGCATATGTATCTGGACTTAGAAGATTTTAAAAACTGTCAGCTACAAGGAATGAATTGATCAAGGAACTAAATTTAGGAACCCTGGAAGATCCAAAAACTATCCTCATCAGTGCAAATCTCACTCACTCAGAGGAACAATGTTTGATCAAAGTTTTGGAAGAATATGAGTACACATTCGCATGGACGTATGAAGACATGTCAAGATTAGACACTCATTGGTTGAACATAGATTGACTTTGAAACTTGGAACTACCCCAGTTAAACAAAAGCTCAGGAGGTTATACCCTGACACTGCACTCAAAAGGAAAGAAGAGGTTGACAAATTCCACCAGGCAAAATTTATTAGAGTCATCTTTTATCCACAATGGGTGGCTAACATAGTTCTTATTACAAAAAAGGATGGATGAGTTCAGATTTGCGTAGATTTTAAGGATTTGAACTGAGTGTGTCCTAAAGATGATTTCTCCTTGCCTTATATCGATGTTTTGGTTGATAACACAGATGGATATGAAATGCTCTCATTTATAGATGGTTATTCTAGATACAATCAGATCTGGTTAGCCAAAGAGGACCAAGAGAAGACCTTGTTCACTACACCTTGGAGTACATATTGCTGCATTGTCATGCTCTTTGGGTTGAAGAATGATGGTGCTACATATCAGAGAGATATGATGGCTATCTTTTGTGACATGATGCACACCCTTGTAGGGATGTATGTGGACGATTTGGTTATCAAATTTAAGAGTCGGGAAGATCATTCTGAAGTACTAAGGAAAGTTTTGCAACGAGCTAGAGAATACAAGCTGTAATGAACCCTAAGAAGTGTACATGTGGTGGTTCATCAGGAAAAGTACTAGGGTACATAGTAAGCAAAAGGGGCATAGAGATCGACCTAAACAAGGCAAGGCAATCATCGGTATGCCTCCTCTGAAGAATATGAAAGAGCTTCGAGGATTGATCGGGAGGCTATAGTTTGTCCACTAGTTTATCTCACAGCGTTCCCAAAGGTGTAGGCCTTTCTATAAGTTAACCAAGGTGGTGGCCATGTTTAAATGAGATTCAAAGTGACAAGAAGCATTTGATGAACTGAAAACATACCTGGCAAGTCCCCCTAAACTTAGACCTTCAATTTTCGACAAGCCCTTGGTCCTCTACATTTCGGTTCTCGAGAACTCTCTTAGGGTAGTCCTCACACAAGCTGATGAAGAAGGGAAAAAGCGAGCTACTGTTACTTGTCTAAGATCTTTGATGCTTGTGAGTTGAAGTACACTATGGAAGAAAAGACCTGTATTGCTCTTGTTTGGGTGGTTTATAAACTCAAGCACTGTTTCCTTGCTCACCAAGTCAAGCAAAATGCTTATATCAATCCCATCAAGTTTCACTTAGAGAAGACCATTTTGACTGATCGGTTAGGGCAATGGCAGAGCTTCTTGTCTCAATTTTATATCAACTATGTCCCACAAAAGGCAATCAAGGGGTATACTATTGCCAAACATCTTGCCCATCATCTCATACCCATGTTTGACCCAGTTCGGTTAGAGTTCCTGGATGACGAACTAATGTCGGTCCAATCTTCCAATCTTTGGACATCATATTTTGACAGGGCTCTGAACTCTTATGGTAGAGGGATATGTATTGTCCTTCTGTCACCCAAAGGTGTCACCATTCCATAGACTGTTTAGCTCAACATTTCAGTAACCAACAATGTAGCTGTGTATGAAGCCTTGCTGGCCAGGTTGGAGGTAGCTCACTTCCATGGTGCCACCAAACTAAGGGTGATAGGTGATTATCAATTGATCCTACGCCAAGTCCTATCCAAGTATTGAACTTCCCATCCAAACCTCAAACTCTACCAAGAGCTCACAACCTGCTATATCAAGCTAATATTCAAACTCACCTTTGTAAATGTCTCACGTGCTTAGAATGTCCTTGTCGATGTCTTAGCCTTACTAGCTTCATCTTTATCTGTCCTGCTAGGTAGGCAAGTGTGGATAATCCATGTCTATAAGAGATCAATTTCGAAAATTGAGGATGGAATTTTCTGAAGGTCAAAGATAGATTTAACATAAAAGAATAGTTGGAACACAAAGAAGAAATCTCCTTGATTGAGTTGGAAGAATTGGAAGAAGGTGAGAGACCTTGGTATGATCAGATTGCGAGGTGTTGTCGAGATTAGTCTTATCTTCCTGGATCAACTACCAAGGAAAAAAAGGCAATCAGAAGAGTATCCTAGAGTTACACAATCCTTGGAGGAGTGCTATACAAGAAGAGCCTAAGTGGAATTTCACTCAGGTGTCTTGATGAGGAAGAAGCTGAGTTGGTGCTAAAAAAATCACATTCTGGAGTTTGTGGTGGCCATGTGCCTAAGCCCTTGCTAAGAAGATTATTTGACAAGGGTATTATTGGCCAACTCTAGAAGAAGATTACTCTATCTTTGTCTGGCACTGTCATTCATGTCAACTCCATGTTGACAAAATTTATTCTTCCGCATCTTCCCTTCATCCAATCCATGCCCATGGCCTTTCACCATGTGGGCTTTTGATATCATTGGCCCCTTGAGTGACCTCAACTCTGAAGTGCGCACTAAATCATTCATTCTGATGGCAACGAAGTACTTCATAAAGTGGGGTAAAACGGAAGCATTCATGGAGACTAAAGCATCAACAGTTTGCTCCTTCATCAAGCATAACATCATTGCAAAGTTTGGGATCCCTAGTGACATCTTTGCAACGGGTATTGCATTCTATTGCATCATTCATCACCCTACTATCCTGAAGGCAATGATCAAGTAGAAGCCCCCAATAAAACCTTAATCAAAATCATCAAGAAATCCTATAAGCCTAGCAAGTTGGCCGACCAGCCTGATAAGCTTGTAGATGCTCTATGGACTTATCGTACTTCTGTAAGGACTCCCACTGAAAAAACCTCATACCCTTGGCATATGGGATGGAAGTAGTGGTCTCTTATGAGGTTTTACTTCCATCTCTTTAAGTTTAGCTCGACATGGATATTCTTGTTGATTAGAGATAAGAATGTTTACTTGCACAGCTTGAACTCATGGATAGAAGAAGGCTAGCTGTCGTCGAGCATACCTAGATTTACCAGAATAGACTTAAAAGGTTTCATCAAAAGTGGGTGGTCGAGAGAAAATTTGAGATCAGCGAGATGGTTTTTAAAAGATTTATTGTTCAGTCGGGGGGTTCCCACTCTAAATTGCAACCTAACTAGGAAGGGCCTTTTGTAATCATTTAAAAATATTCAGACAATGCATATGAATTGACTAACGTAGATGAAGAAAATTTGAGTCATCCTTGGAATGGAGTTTACCTCAAAAAGTATTTTCCATAAAAAATGGAGAAATCACTGGTATGATCTCAAGTCATCAATTTAAGAATGTTCGCTAGAAGTCAAGGGTAGGCACCATCTTACACAAACAACACCTCCCGATCCTAGAATCCGTATAACCTGACACTTGCAAGTGACAAGGCAGAAACCTATAAATGAAATGAATATACTTACCCTATTCTCTTCTACTTAGTCCAAGATAGGGAAAGGAGATTAGAGAGGGGTAGTATAGAAAATGCCTGCCACCATAGTAGGAGGCCATCTCGGAGGGTGCAAAGGGTGCCAAAAAATGAACAATGAACCCCTCAAGTTAAAAAAAAATGATCAACCTATCTGAATGAGTGACAAAATATTAGTCAATGCAAAAAAGGCATAAAAAGATGGGTAATGTCTCCACGGGTCAAACACCTGTCGAAATGTGTGCTATATAAAAGAGCAAAAAAATAGGAAAGACCCGAAGAGGCCGAACCCCAATGGGTAATTTGGGTGTGAATAGAGAAATCCCTCTCAATATCTCCAAACCCTATCAAGGACATCCTCTACTATTCTTTTTTCTTAAACCCTCAGGGTAGTGTAAATCGACCAAATCCAGGTGGAACCCAAGCCGATCAAAGGAAGAAGGTTAGAATGATTCTGGGTGGGGAACTTCAAATACCAGTGTTTTCTTCATAAAAATTGAATATTTTTCAAAAAAAATAAAAATGAATATTTTCAAAAAAATGTAAAAAATTTAATATTTTCAAAAATTCACAAAATGCATCATTTAATTTAGCTTAGCCTTGATAATTGCCTTAGTTTCATTCACGTTTATTTTTTGTCATGCATATTTCTATTTCTACATTGCACATCCTTTTTTAATTACCTTGTTAAGAAGGCTCTTCCATTTGACCTAAGTCAAAGTTGGGTGTAACAGACAAAGTGATGAGTCACGTGAAGATCTATTCCTTTTCTATCAGGTGTTTCAAGCACTTTACATTAAGAGGAGAAGAATCTCACCACGATAGTTAAGTTCTTTCAACCCTTACCCCTATTTTATTCAAGTCATTTATTTTATTCCACCTTGTTAAGAAGGTTCCTTCCTTTGACTCAAAATCATGGTAAATGATGAACAAGAAAAGGGACGAGTCATGGTAAAAATGTAATAATCTTTGTTAAGTGTTTTCAGAAGTTGAACAAGCAAAGGGAAGGGCCATCAAGTACATCTTTTTTTGCAACATTTTTTTTTTTTTGACTAGGGCACATCTACGCTCTTCTGGGGGTGCTTGGCCATGGGCCCCCGATCGGAGGCACATGGACTAAAAAAATTTAAAAAATAAAAAAACCAAAAAAACCAAAAATTGTTCATAATGTTAAAAATGTTAATTTTTACTAAAGGAAACACCATAAAAACATTATTTTAACCTCAAAATGATGGTTCGAATTGTAAAAACTTCAATTGTCCATTTCAAGAAAAATATGCTTCATATGACAATTTTGTTTGTTGGTTACTAATAAAAAATGTGCAGCTAACTTTTTTAGTTCAATAGGTGAATTGGTGAGATTGGTGTTCTTGAAGGAACATCTAACTAGCCCTGCAGAGGAAAGAAAGGAAGCACGCCCAACTGAATATTATCATGGTGTTGTGTTCCATCAAAAGTCAAGATAAGGATGAATCGGTGATGTTGATGAATCAGGCAGTCCATGCAGGTTGATGGACTATTTTAATACCACCTGAAGACCTCACTCATACAACAAGGATGAAGCCTAAAATATGAGACATCACATTTCAAATGCAGTTGTAAAATTTCATCATCTGCTTTACATTATTATCACCACATCATCAGTTCCACATCATTATCGTCACATCATCATCAGCATTTTATTTTTGCTTCACATTACTTTTATCACCAATTGTCATTTAACTATGTTAGGTTCATTAATAAGTATTTTTTGCATTGATGTTGAAGACCTTGAGAGTAAAGATGACTGGGCCCGAGATCCCCTTTCACAAAATCTACGACAACTTGGTCATTTCTTCACACTCACGGATAAGCCAAAATTGAAATTAGAGGGACGACGATTCCTAATGAGTTCTCTTGACCTCCAACATACAATCTATATCTTCAACTATTTTCTACATAAGTTTTTATTTTTTTATCTTAGATAGAATCATATTGGCATCGTTGCATAGCATCTACCTTTTCTTCATAGACAACCTCTAGGCCTTCTTTGTTCTGTTCTCTTTGTGTTATGTCATCACCTCATTTTCTTCTTTTTCGTCATCGTGATGATGTCGTTACCTCATTTTCATCCTTTTTGTGATGATGTTTTTCATCATGTCTTCTTCATTTATTTTCATCATTGTAATGATGATGTCACATCAGTTTTTTTTATCATTAATGGTGATGTTGTCCCACCATGTTTCTATTATTTACTGTCTTTGTTATCCCACCGTGTCTGTTATTCCGCTAAGTTTGTTATTCTATCATGTATGTTTATGCCACCGTGGCAATTATCACACTGTTATTTCTTCTATCCTATCATAATAATGTCAGTCCCACCGTTATCTTTCAATCCCAGCATGACTTGAGTCTGTTTTTTTGTTTGCCAAATAACTGGGTTTTCTACTGATGCGTGATTCACGATTTTCACGATACCCAAACCAGTTTTTATCGTGCTTTAAATGAACCCTTTTAGAACTGGAGGTTATTCTACTCAGAATTAAACTGTGTATTTTGGTGAAACTTGAGTGAACTTGAGATTCCAAATATGATGGATTTGTTTTCTTTTTCTATTCAAATCAATTTCTCTTTTAAACTTCAGCCCATCACAGTACAAGAACACTGCAAAGTTCAAGTTGTTGGCTGATGATGAACCTACAAATTCAGGGACTCCTCACCACGCTGAAGGTTGGCTACTCGTCTCTTTTTATTTTTATTTTCATCTCTTGTGCCAATAACATGTCTTTTAGCAATAGATTATATAAGGTTTTGATAGAAAATAAAAGTGATCTAGAATACACAAGAACATTTCTTTTATTGAATCGGGTTGATAAGCGTGTCTATATCTACACCTTGATGCGACATTTTTAGTACATCACTATTTTATTCCGCTACATTCATCTATGCTCTCTTGTATTTCAATACTGTTTACTTTGAATCACTCCGCTTCATTACATGCTATTCCCCTACAAAGCCGACATCAAGGTGAGGCAAGCTATAGACACACCAAATTTGCCTAATTCACAGTATAAAACTCATGTTTTATAGGTTAAGATGTGTGATTGATCTGAAAATGATGCCGGGCCTTTTTATGTTGATTCGGAGCTTTGCCAAACGAAATCGGACATTTTCCTGAGTTTTCCGCACAAAGCCATAATTTCTGAGCAAAAGGCATGCGTAAATCGCGTAAACATGGAAATTGGCTGGATGATCAAAGCCTAATGATTATGCACTTAAGGTTTTGGTCATATTCTTTTTCTGGATAAGTTTTTTTTCATGCTGTGTCTTTTCGGTTGGCCGTCAGAGTCATTTCGACTAGTGTTGGATCTTCCCTTCACTGTCTTAACTTCCAGATGAAATTATTAAGTTTTGAAAAGTATAGTGGATGATACCTTCTTATAGAAAGCTTCCTCGGCCTATTATCCTTGCAACGCAACAAACGACGTTGAATTCCATGTTCTGGAGTGTCCGCAATGGCCTCTGGAACATAGACGCACGAAAATAGTACAATGCGCCCCCATTCGGGGGTATATCCCCATGTGCCCCCAATCAGGGGCACATGGGAACTATTTACTAATTAGGATTCTACCTCCTACCAGATCAGATCGAATTTTTTGATTGGATCAAGTCAAAAATTTTGGCTGGATTACATGCACCCCCAGGGGGCGCATGCGCCCAGGACCAGGGTGCATTAGCCCTATTTTATAGTGTGGATAACGCTAGTCATTCCCTTATAAATCGAGCAGACCTCAGGTCGTTCCAGAGAATTTTTCACATCCCCTGGGCTGCTCAAGACATCCAAGCTTCCTCCTACATCATCTAGTTATTTATAGAGTGAGAACTTCAACTTTTTAGAGAGAGAGAAGTCAGTTCAGGGGAGAGGAAGTTTGGTATGCACGTGTTTAGACATATATCTCTTCTTCGGCTTCTACAGAAGCGTGTGGACGTCTGCCACCTGAGCCGTCAAAAGCAAAGTTCTTCCTCTCTGAATCATCTCTTATTTGCAACTTATAGTGCTGGTCGTGGCAACCTCTAAAGCAAAGTCGCGCCTAGTAGATCTCGATTGCTGTTAGACTTTTTTGACAACACAGATTTGGCCATATCTTCTTCAATTCTTCTCATAATTTATCTGTTCTTCTTTCTATATCTTTATTTCATCTATGTCGATCGATCCATTATTTTTCCCATTTTTTATTAGTTTTAGTCTGTTAATTAAAAAATAAAAAAGGGGTTAGAAGTAGCTCGATCTGGTCAGTTTCCTTTCAATTGTTTGTTTCTTGTTATTTTTTTACATATACTTTATTTTATTTAGTTTTAATTGTCTTTTCATTTGTTTTGTTGTCTAGTTGCACAGGAAACCAAGCAGCCGGAGAAAGTAGGAGAAGCTTTAACCCGCTCTCTTCCCGCTAAGGTACACACATTGTCATTTTATTATTTCCATTGCATAAAGTGGAACCCACGGTTCCAGGCGACCACATCATGTCTTAAAATTTCTTTCTTCTCATCCTCCTCTCACATGACTCGAGCGACGTCGAGAGATGAAAGTTCGTGGATCAATGTGAGTGTGGGACTGAGGTGAGAATTTTTTCGGGTTTTTCTTTTTTTTTCTCATCCCCTCTTGAGGCGGCGATCTAGATTATAACTAAAACCCCATTTTTAGAGTCGACAAAACTCAGGCACCAGTTGGATTTCAAAGCCACTCCATAGATATTTGTTCCATCTTTTTTTATTCTACACCTTTCTCCTTCACAGATACCAGTCTTCCATTGTTACAACGGGGCTGGTAATCCCTCCAAATGATCGCAAAGCCCTCACTTTTCTTTTTCATCGGTCATTGGAAGGATCCGCCCTTTGAATGTTTTATTCTTTTAATTCTTTTGAGACAGCGGACTTCGATATGGAAAAGGCAAGGTTTCTACAGAGGTACAAGGACCAGGTGGGGCCTGTCTACTTGATCACAGATTTAATTGTTGAGAAGTTGAAGCTGGATGAAGACTTCACCAAATTTGCTAACCAGTGGAGAGCAATGGTAGAAAAATTAGTAGACACCAATTTAGAGCGGGAACAACTAAGGATACTCATCGAAAATACCACACCAACCTTTCACAACCTCTTAGTCATGCACCACCCAACCACTATGAGCGAACTTTGCAATAGTGCCGAATACCTTCAAGCCCACTTTACGGATGCCTCCATGATCAATCATTTTGACCCTAAACCCCACAACACTAGAAAACCCACACCTATAGGGCCTACCACCGAGGGGGTCATGAAGAATAAGAGTATCAACGCCGTAGGGGAGCAAGGTGGGAATCGTCAAAACTAATACCAGAACCCGCCACTGAACCAACAATACCGACCCGCACCTCACCTGGCCTAACAACAACCTCAGCAGCAACCTACTTTCAACCGAGCGCCGCCACAGCAACCTGCCTACAACCGAGCGCTGCCACATCAACCTACCTACAGCCAAGTGCCCCCACTAGCCAACCAACCTACGAGGTGGGGACCAAAGAGAGAGTACCATCCTCAGCTACCCTTCCCCCTCAGAGATATTTTTAATGCACTAATGGCTGAACAGCAACTGGAGCTCCCGAAGGAGAGAGAGGCATGGCCGACAAATGCAGACATGCCAAAGTACTGTGGCTACCATCAATTCCCATGTCACATTGTAGAGGTTTGCTTCTAGTTCAAAGATTACATTCATGATCTTAACGATCAAGGGAACATCGACTGGGCGCAAATGGGGAGTCGATACAGGTAGTGAAAGCTCAACAAAACCAACCATGGCACCAACAGTAGCAAGCAGAATAGCAACCCGGCCTGGGCATCATCCAAGACCCACTCCAGGTACATGTACCCGCTCCAACGTCGACACTAGCCCCACCAAACCCACGGATCGATCTTGTCCACTCTGCCACTGGGGAGTCAACCAACCACTCCCAGGGTTGGCAGGGGGAGGATGAAACCACCACCATGCCTACAAGACCAGCTCCACCCACAACCCATACGATACTCTCTATATCAAGAGCCACCCTCGGCCGACAACTTATTCGAGCACCCCAAAGCCCAACCATACCATACCCAATCTCAACACTGCCATCACCAACCACTATTCCTCACCAGCGCCTAATAATTAGACTGCCCCTGACATGCCAACTAGTACCTAACCCACCAACCACCACCACTCCATGACCTCTCATCATCTGACCATCACCTAACCTACCAGACACTACCACTCCATGACCTCTCATCATCTGACCATCACCATCAACACCTCAACCATCGCCTAACCTACCAGCCACCACCATTCCATGCCCCTTATAATCCAACCCTCACAACCCCTACCTGCCTCAGGCCCCTCAACACCCCAACCAGCCAAACCATCACCACCTTTGTCACTCCCCCCTATCATATTGGCACTGGTACTTAGAAGCAAGAGGATGTTCCAATGGGTCTTCCCCCAAGCTGGGATGCAATTGCAGGAATGGGCAGAAGAGGAGGTAATAGAGGAACCATTGCTCGGCATGGCGTATGACTTATTGAAGCATCTGGACAAAATGCCAACATGGATTTCAATTCTAGGGCTCATAAAAAGGTCGAAGACTCAACAAGAAATTCTGCAGTAGTACTTGCCACGTGTCATGGCCAATGAGGACCTCCCGCTAGAAAAGATCATGACCATCCTAACCCCTAGGAGTGCACATGCATCGTTCACGTTGAAATAGGAAGAGTTGGCACAACCAGAGATCAGGATGTATGCCTTACACGTTGTAGTTGTCATCCGAAGCATTGAGATCAAATCCTGCTTGATTGACACCAGAGTCTCAATTAATGTCATGATACCAAAAACATTGCAGATATGCGGCATCTCCAATGAAGAAATCAAGCATTCCGTCATTGTAGTGACTGCATATGACAACTCCTAGAAATCGGCATGAGGGGTGGTCACATTGTAGTTGGGCTCGGATTGCGTACTGTCACTGTCAACTTCCATGTTCTAGAACTCGACCCCACATTTTAAGCAATATTGGGATGCCCATATCTCGAGGCAATAGGAGTTGTCACCTCGACTAATCATCAGTGTGTGAAGTTCCCATACAAAGGGTAGGTCATTAAAGCAACCAACGTCTCTATTCTGAACAACGTAAGTAATCACTCTTCTACATTACCACTGTCGGAATCTGTTCATCCACTGGTCTCAACTACAGAGCTGCCCGGGGTCATGACATTGACGACCTTGCCCCAAGATATAGTTGTTTGGTAGATGATGAGAAGGATGGGATAGGATGGGATATCAACCAGGTTGGGCAAGGAGCTAGCAGGGATTGTACACCACATTGAAGTTGTGCAAAGACCAAGAAGGCAAGGGCTCAACTATGAGCCAAGTTTTGTTCCAAGGATGGTCTACTGGCCAAAACATGCCATGGGGCTCCAAAAAATTTTCATCAAAAGGGATACCATGATGATGACCGGGGAAAAACTAGAAACCACAACCAAGAGGAGAAGAGCCTCGGAACATGAAATGGATGACCTGAGTTTATCCGTGGCTCGGATGCTCATGGAGAAGGAAGAACCAAGTGAACCATTCAAGGGCAAGCTCATTTCTGAATAGCTAACTATCTCAAGTAAACCTCTGATCAACATTCTGTGAGAACCATATACCACGGTCATATATTTCAAGGTTCTCACATCCCTTATCTTGAATTCACTTGATGGGCTTTCTAGCACAATTCTCACCTCTGGGTTGGTATGGCCACTCGAGTTGATCACTGGGCCTGAGAGCTTGTTTAGATATGATCATCACATCGGGCCTTCATGCCCGTATAAAGTTGTCATCAAGCCTGACGGCCCACTCCAAATCAACAACACCGAGCTCGCGTTCCCACCAATTGGGCCCATGTGCCCCTTAGAATTTCTCCCTAGCTTTGGGCACACGTGCCCATTCTTTGTTGTTGTGGGGCCCATGAGCCCATTTTTCTTCTTTCTTCTTAAGCTTTTCATTTTCGATCAACCCCCACCGGCTCATTCTCTTTTTCTTATTAAAAATACCAATAAAAAAGAAATGTTCTCTCGCAAATTCACTTTTCCATTGAAGAGACGTCTCTACTTGTCTTGGAGGGTGCTCCCAAACAGGGACCGCTATTCTCTGAATCACTGATCGATCTTCTCGATCCTTCACCCACTGTAGAAACCACTTGTTTAATTCCCTCTTATGTAAGAGTAGTTAGGTTAGAAAAAAAGAAAATTTGAGATAAGCGAGTTCCAAACAAATATCTTGAATAATTAGCTCAAAAACACAAAGAATGTGCAAGGCTACCAATTTTTTTGGAAAATACTATCTAACTTAATGAAATTCAATATGAGGATGAACATAATGTAGATCACGCATTGGGAGTTTATGAGGTGGTATCAGAGAAGGATCCTGATTTTGAGGAATGAATTGTGGACTTGGGTAATTCATATGCATCATGGCTTAAAAAGGTTTGTGGAACCATCAACCATGGTGGATAAGCCGACAAAAGAATTAAATTTTGGAACACTGGAAGATCCCAAGTCCATCCTCCTAAGTGCAAACCCCACTCCCATTGAGGAACAAAGCTAATCAAAAACTTGAAAGAATACAAAGACACATTCGCATGGACATACGAGATATACTAGGGTTAGATAACTCATTGGTTGAACATAATTTAACTTTGAAAGCTAGAGTTACCCCGGTCAAACAAAAATTAAAGAGATTCCACCCCGATGTTGCACTTAAGATGAAGGAAGAGGTCGACAAATTACATGAAGCAAAATTTATCAAGGACATCCTCTATTCACAATGGGTGAAAAATATAGTTCTTGTCATGAAAAAGGATGGATGAGTTCAGATCTGTATAGGTTTTAAGGACTTGAACTGAGTGTGTCATAAAGATGACTTTCCTCTGCCTTATATTGATGTATTGGTTGACAACACTGTTGGATTTGAAATGCTTTCATTCATGAATGGCTATTCTGGGTATAATCAAATCCGATTAGTCGAAGAGAACTAAGAGAAGACCTTGTTCACTACACCGTGGGGAACTTACCGCTATGTCGCCATGCCCTTTGGACTAAAGAACACTGGTGCTACATATCAAAGGGCTATGTTGGCTATTTTCCACTAAATGATGCATACACTTGTAGAGGTGTATGTGGATGACCTGGTCATTAAGTCTAAAAGTCGAGAAGATCATCATGAAGTGTTAAGAAAGGTCTTGCAAAGGGCTAGGGAATATAAATTGAAGATGAACCCTAGGAAATGCACTTTTGGAGTCTCATCAAGAAAATTTTTGGGGTTCATAGTGAGGAAATGGGGCATAGAGATCGATCCAAACAAGGCCAAAGAAATTATTGGTCAGAGAGCATTTATCCACCGAAAAGTATGAAGGAACTTCGAGGATTAATCAGGAGGCTACAATTTGTCCACTAGTTTATCTCACAACATTCTCAAAGATGCAAACCTTTCTATGAGTTAGCTAAGGCAAGGGCCAAATTTAATTCAGATTTGAAGTGCCAGGGAGTATTCGATGGTTTAAAAAGATATCTGACTAGTCCTCCTGTGCTTAGACCATCAGTGCTTAGCAAACTCTTTGTTCTATATGTCTTGATTTTGGAGACTTCTCTTGGCACAAGCCTTGCACAAGTGGATGGAGAAGGGAAAGAGCGGGCAACCTGTTATTTGTCCAAGATTTTTGATCCATGTGAGCATAAGTATATTGTAGTGAAGAAGACCTGTGTTGCACTAGTTTGGGTGGTTCATAAACTCAAACACTATTTCTTAGCTCATGAGGTCAATCTTATCGCCCTCATCAATCCCATCAAATTCTTTCTTGAGAAGACTATTCTGATTGATCGTTTAGGTCGTCGACACAACTTTCTTCCACCGTTTGATATCAACTATATCCCCAGAAGGCGATGACAAACATCTTGCCCACCACCCTATACCCATCTTTGACCTGGTCTAGTTAGATCTCCCAGATGACGAACTAATGTTGGTCCGATCTTCCAACCTTTGGACATTATATTTTGATGGGGCTCTAAATTCACATGGTAGGGAAATAGGAATCATCCTTCTATCGGCTGAGGGTGTCACCATTCCATAGGCATTTCAACATGACTTTCTAGCAACCAACAATATAGCTGAATATGAAGCCCTGCTGGCCAGGATAGAGGCCGCTCACTTCTTTGTGCCACTGATTTAAGGGTGATAGGTGATATCCAACTAATTCTTTGCCAAGTCCTTACCAAATACTGAACTTCTCATCCAAACCTCAAACTCTACCAAGAATTCACCTCTTGCTACATCAAGTTGTTCTCTCAACTTACTTTTGTCCATGTTCCTCGAGCTTAGAATAATCTTGCTGATGCCTTAGCCTTCTTAGCCTCATCTTTATCAGTCCCGCTAGGCAGATAGGTACGGACTATCCATGTCCATAGGAGGTCAATGACGACAACTAAAGATAGATGTTTTCTTAAGGTCAAAGAAAGATTTGGCAAGAAGGAATACCTGGAGTAGAAATATGAGATTTCTTTAGTTGAGTTGGAAGAATTAGATGAGGGTGAGAAGCCTTGGTATGATGAGATTGAAAGGTACTATCAAGATCAGATGTACCCACCTAGATCTAGTGCAAAAGATAAGAAGGCCATCAGAAGAGTATCCCAAAGGTATACCATCTTAGGATGAGTGCTTTACAAGAGGATCCTGAGTGGAATCTTACTCAGATGCGTTGATGAAGAAGAAGCAGAGTTAGTGCTTAAGGAAGCACATTCTGGGGCCTTTGGAGGCCATGTCATTGGTTAGGCTCTTGTCAAGAAGAATTTCAGGCAAGGGTATTATCGACCAACCCTTGAAGAATATTGCTCTATCTTTGTCCGACACTGTCATTCTTGCCAACTCCATGCCGACCAGATCCATTCTCCCACATCTTACCTTCACCCGATTCATGCCCCATGGCCCTTCGCCATGTGGGCTTTTGATATCATTGGCCCTCTAAGTGATCTCAACTCTGAAGTGCGCTCCAAATCATTCATCCTGAAGGCTACATAGTACTTCACCAAGTGGGCAGAGGCAGAAGCCTCCGTGGAGATCAAACCGTCAACACCGTGTTCCTTCATCAAGCGCAACATCATCGCTAGGTTTGGGATTCCCGTGACATCATCACCGATAATGGACCACAATTCCTCTCTCAAGATCTGCGTGATCTTTGCAACATGTACGCATTGTATTGCATCATTCATCTTCATACTATCCTCAAGACATAGGTCAAGCAGAAGCCACCAACAAAACCTTGATCAAGATTATCAAGAAAACTCGTAAGTCTAGCAAGTTCATAGACTAGCCAGAAAAGCTTGTAGATGCCCTATGGGCTTATCGTACTTTTGTGTGGACCCCCACTGGTCATACCCCGTATGCCCTTGCATATGGGATGGAAGCAATGATCCTATACAAAGTACTACTTCCATCACTCTGAGTTCAGCTCGATAGGGACATCTCTGTCTATGAGTGGTGAGAATCTCTCCTTGTACAGCTTGAACTCCTAGATGAAAGAAGGTTGGCCGCCTTTGAGCGTGCTTAGACTTATCAGAATAGACTGAAAGGGTTTAATCAAAAGAAGGTGGTAGAGAGAAAATTCAAAATCGGTGAGATGGTAGTCAAACGTATATTCGTTAATTCAGGTGGTCGCTCTAAGTTGCAACCTAACTGAGAAGGGCCTTTTATTATAACTGAAAAATATCCAGGGAACGCATATGAGCTAACAAATGCCAATGGAGAGAAGTTAAGTCATCCTTGGAATGACGTTTACGTCAAAAAAATACTTTCCTTAAAAAAATAGAAATCTCTGGTATGATATTAAGTCATCGATCTTGAAGTGTTCACTAGAGGACAAGGGTAGACATCATTTTGCACACACAACACCTCTCAATCTCAGAATTTAGACAGCCCAAAACTTGAGAGAGGGACCCTTATCCTATTCTCTCCTACTTGGTCCAAGATAGGTGAAAGAGATTAAAAGAGGGTATTTTCGAAAATGCCCGCCACCTTAGTAGGAGGCTGTCTCACAAGGGGCAAAAGGGTGCCAAAAGATGGACAATGAACTCCACATGTTTAAACAAATATGGGATTGTCTGAATGAGTACCCGAAAATGTAGAAAATGAAAAAGGGGCACCAAAAGATGGGAAATGACCCCATAGGTCAAAGACTTGTCTTAACGAGTGCCACATAAATAAAATAGGAAAAGTCTTGAAGAGGCCAAACCCCAACGGACAACTTGTGCATGAGTAAAGAAACCCATCTCAACATCTCTAAATCCTATGAATGACTTCCTCGATTATCCTTTCTTGTTAAACCCCTAGGGTAGGGTAACCTGTCCAAATTCAGGGGGAACCCAAGCTATTTGAATCTTGATTAACATTCAAGGATAGTTGAAATGTCTTAATACCAACACATTCTTCATAAAAACTCAAAAAAATTAAATATTTTTTGAAAATATAAACAATCGAATATTTTTAAAAATAAAAATTAAATATTTAATAAAAACAAAAAATAAATATTTTTAAAAATTAAAAAAGTGAATACTTTTAAAAATTTTAAATAAAGTGAATGTTTTCAAAAGTCTAAAAAAGTCAAACATTTTTGAAGACTCCAAAAAAAATTTTAATGTAGGTTTTCAGAAAAATTTAAAAAATTGCATCATTTAACTTGGCTCAACCTTGATTTTTGCCTTTACTTACATCCATGTTTATTTTTCGTTATTGCATGTTTCTGTTTTCGCATTTCATATTTATCTTTGTTATCACCCCATTAAGAGGTCTCTTCCCTTTGACCTAAGCCAAAGTAGACAACAATAGGGAAAGGGATGAGTCATGGTGAAGATTTAATCTCCTTTATCAAGTGTTTCGGAAATTCAAGAAAATGAGATGATGATTTTTCGCCACGACAAGTAAGTTCTCCTTACCTTCAACACATTTCAATTTTATTGTGTCATTCATTCTTTTATCCTACCTTGTTGAGAAGGTTCTTTTCTTGGACTTAAGTCAAGGTAGACAACAATAGGCAAAGGGATGAGTCATGGTGAAGATTTAATCTCACCTTATCAAGTGTTTTAGGAATTTAAGAACAAAAGGGAAACAATTCTCACCATGACTGGTAAGTCCTCTTAACCTTTATTACATTTCATTTCTTTTAGTCGTTTATTTATCCCACCTTGTTAATAAGGCTACCCCTTTGACAAGTGTCAACGCAGACTACAACTTGCAAAGGGGATAAGTCATATTGTCACTCTAAACTTCTTTTCTTAGGGGGTGTTTGGTTGCATGATAATGAAGATTTTTGTTTTAATTTTTAAAAATTGTAAGAAAACTTGTTAAAAGAGGTGTTTGGTAACCATGACAATTTTATGTTTTAAAAGTGATTTTCTTCTTAAACAAAAAAGCGAGTCTCACCTCTTTCTTTTTTCTTGTGATCCCCCACTTTGTTTGGTCATGTGTGATAGTTACTCTTTTTTGTAATCACATCCCTCCAAACATGATAATTTTATGTCATGAGTTGTTTCACTTTTTATTTTAATACAATTTTTTATTATGAAAGTGTACAAAAGATCATACACAGAGAATCCCACCCCTTGACAAAGGTTAAGGCAGACTACAACTTGCAAGGGGGATAAGCCACATTGCAATTCTAATATCCTTTTTTGGGTGTTTTAGGCATGCATAACAAACAAGGAGAACTTCACACAACAGGTGATGCTCACCACTTCCCTACCCTAAGGATTCTTAGAAGGCGATGTCATCATCACCTTTGCCTCAACTTTGCTGAGGAGTTTACTTTGCAAGACTTCAACAAGGTGATGCTCTTCACTTCCCTTTCTTGAGGATTCTTAGGAGGATGTGTTATCATGACCTCAACCTCAACTTTGCCAAGGAACTTTTGCTTTGTGTCCTTATCAGAACACATGAACTCTTTTGTGAGAATGCATGTCAACACATCGCAAACTCACAATTATCATTTCTTTTCTTAGTAAATATTAGGTGCATTACTATCTATTTATGCATTGATGTTGAAGACCACAAGTGCAAAGAAGATCAGACCCAAGATCCCCTTCATCAAAATCCACGAAAGTCGGATCATTCTTCGTGCTCACGGATAAGCCAAAATTAAATATCAAGGGATGATGATTCCTGATTGGGTATCATGACCTCTAATGTTCAATCTATATCTTCAACTAGTTTGTTAAGTAAGTTTTGATTTTTTAAGCCCAATGTGCATCATGTAATTTTGCATTAGTTCCATTGCAATCTTGCTCATCATCTTTGCATCCATCTGTGTTCATCACTTCCTCTGAATCTCACTGTGTCTCTTCAGGCCATTATTTATCCCAATTTTGATGTTTTCAATATCCCACCCTGTCTTTAGTCCCACCGGGTTCGTTATCTATCATAATCACCTTCGGTCCCACAACGTCTTTCATCTCTATCCCACCATGGCCTCTTGCAACACTTTCTTGCTACTTATCCCACAGTGGCAGTCCCCATTTTCTATCCCACCATGGGACACCCATTTTGGTCATCATTCTTGCACCACCATTATTCTCAAAGTCTATTGATTGATTTGAAACATTTGCCTTTTGGAATCTAAGATCATTGCATTTCGAATCAAATCATGTTTCTTGCAAAACTTAAACGAATCTGAGAGCTTGAATATGCTCGATAGGTATTCCTTGATTTTATGAAATAAATCTCTTTCTAAACCTTCACCCATCACAGTACAGGAACACTACAAAGATCAGGTTGTTGGCCGATGATGAACCTTTGAACCCATAATTTAGGGACACCCCACCATGTTCGGGTTTGACTACTCTACTCTCGTGCCTATGGCACTTCTTTTACCAATTGGATGTAAGAACGCTTAATAAAATGTGGCATTATTCTAAGGAACATAAAGAGATTCACTTTGCCGAATTTGGTCAATGAGCATGTGTATATCTACACCTTGATGCAACCTTTTTAGTCCATTACTTTTTCACTCCACTATATTTCATTACAATCCACTTCGCTTCACTACATTTCTTTGCATTTCACTTATTGTGCTACATACCATTCCCTTGCAAAGTCAACATCAAGGTGAGGTAAGCTGTAGACACACCAATTTTGAATCATTTGGAGCTTAAACCTTTATTCTATTGGCAATATCCCTTTTGGACCATTAAAATCAAGCTGAACCACCCTTTTGGATAAGCCGAGGAGCTTACTAGAAATATGAAGATGAGTTACTAATCTCTAATCAAATATGTGTTTACCAAACAAGAGCCCATTATGACTTCTGTTTGCTTTTGGTGGTCTCTGCACCAAGGTCACGCCGCCAGGTTGTGTGGCAGATTATACTTTTCCTGGAATCTCCTCTATTTAAAAATTTTTCATAGGATTCTGTGCACATATAATTAAGAAGTCTTCAACAGAAATAATCTTCCTCTCTAAGTCCTTTTTTTAGTGCAATAAATGATATTCAATTCTGATCTCCCGTTTGTCCGTAATGCCCTTCGGAACTCAGACACGCAATTCTGTCTGCACGCAGCACTAATCAAGACCAATGAAGTGCATACCCAGCCATTTGGCCACATCCGTGACCCAATTCATGACCTCCCTTTCCTTTTTCTTCCTCTGTATTATTTGAGTAAGTTTTTAAAAGTTTCAAGATGAAAATTAGCACCATCAAATGATTGCAATCCAGCTTGTTGTCATATAGATCAAAACTTGCTATTTTTAGATCAGATTTGTTTTCTCTTCAAGTGGAGACATATTTTGAACATGGTGAAGGTGATCCACAGTTTTCAATCACTATAAATCAGTTGGGTAAGTTTCTAGATACCTCGTGATAAAAATTAGCAGCATAAAATGGAGGAAATCCAACCTATGGTCGGATATATCAAAACTTGATATCTTTTTTGACTTGTTTTTCATCCCCTATAATGGGAGACCCATTTGAACGACTTAAGAAGAGCATCTCCATCCTCCAGCCTAATCTCCTCACCATACAGCCACCTTAGGCTCGTCCCAACCTCTCCAATTTGTCTTATTTTCGTTTCGGTGCCCGAAGATCATCCCAAGTGAAAGAGAAGCCGATCTACGCTCTGACATTCTACTTTTCTAATCATATGCTTCTATAGATTTCCATGATCATTTTATGGCCATACTTTTTGCATATTAAGTGTTCTTCATCAAGTTATCTTTCATATCCAACAAACAAATTTCAATTCTGACATTGCCTCGGCTCGTGGTGGTTTCTAAACCAGCACTGCGCAAACATATCTAGAGTCTGCCCTTTCTTTGCAATCGTATTCTCAATAAATTTTCATATAATTTCAAGTAGATTCAGCCTACACCTCCTTCATACAAATTGTACCCTGGTGAGTTATCTTATATTTAAAATAATAATCATTTAATTCTAACGTTTGTGGTGCCCAAGACACGTCTTGCATGAACATGGCACTGGTGGTTCCCGAATCTTCAACTTTCACTAGCAGGTGTATCAGATAAATTTGTACCTCCTCTGAAAAAATTAAAGAAACTTGTCTACATCTTAAATAACCCTTGATGTGTCTTATTTATTTTGAAACAAATGTGAGTTCATTCTGACTTTTGAACTATCTAAAGTGGTCTTTTCAACAAGGTCGCACAATCTAGTTTTGCTTCCAGTTTCTATCCACATCTAAAATTCCTACAGGTCTACGCGGTCATTTCCTATGGAAGGCATCAGAAGATTATCTCTTGTTCTCCAATTTTTCTATCCACATAAGCAAACGACACTCAATTCTAACATCAATGTTGTACGTAGCGATCTATGTGTTAGAGTCGCACCAGCCTACATAGAATTTGTCCAACCCGGTTGCCACTTTGCCTAGGTTGTGTTATATTTAATCATTCATATTGTCTTTTGTTAACTCTTCATTTATATCAAGCAAGCGGTCATCGGCTGGCTGAAGTAGGATAATGTTGAACCCAAGCAATCGTTTCCCGTGCTATGGTACATAGTAAATTTCCTTTTATTTCTATTACATAAAGCGGAGCCCGCGGCTCCTGGTGACCACATGCTCCAATTTTATTTATTCATTAAGTTCTTTTCATTTTGTCCTCACTCTCCTCCCACACGACCCAAACCATCTCACCGGTGCACGAGCGATGCCAAGAGATGAAAGTTCGGGGATCAATGTGAGTGTGGGACCGAGTTGAGAGCTTTTCCGTTTTACTTCTATTTCTTTCTCATTCCCTCTTGAGGAGTCGATTCGGATACGACAAACCTATTTTCGGAGTCTAGATGAAGATGTCTCATTATAAGTGTAAAACTAATAGTTATATATGCCTTATAAGTTAATCATATATGATATGATTCGACATTTTTAGAAATATGTCATTCAATTAATTAGCCAAATCTTCATTACTAGCTCTGAATAGATGCGTATATTGTAATGAAGTCCTTGATCACATATAATGATGATTGAATCATGATGAGATCATGATAATGAGATCGATCATGTAGAGGTATGTGATCTAAATGTTCTTAGTCATAGGATCGTTGAGATAGGACATCAATGATCTGGATAGACTAGTGTGTCTGATGACTTCTCATGTGATGAGAATGACCGATCTCATTGGTCATCATTATGGAGATACTAAGATACACACATAGGTGCTCATTGGTGGAATGAGTTCAATGAACTGACCATTTTAGAAAAACTTGATTGGTATCTTACCAAATTGTCTATCAGGTTATTTTTACATCTCAATAGCACGGTTGGATCTTTATCCTGAGTCATCAAAGTTGTCTTATCGGATATATCTTGTACTTTGATTATTGACTTATAGATCATCATCTTGATGGTCAAGTATAGTTGATATATTGGGTACAAGAGAAACCCGGTGAAGGCAATTGAGTGGACAATAAGTGATCATTCACTTCTTGGTAGGAGAGAGAGAGAGAATGTCCTATGGGATGGTACTCTAAATTCTAGGCCAAGGTACTTTAGATAATTGGAAAAGGAGTTTTCCAATTGATCCGTATCTGAGTACACGATCCCATTAGTCAAAATATTTAGGGGTTGACGATCAATGCTTGAATAGGCGAGATATTGTATGAGTGAGGATTTAAATCTGTGTGGCAATTGATGATAGAAATGCTCATTGGATGTTACTTAACTCCCCGAAGTCATTTGAGATCATAGGATGTGGCTTGTACTCTTTTTGGTCGGAAAGCCATAAAACTATTATCGGATAATAGTTTTGATTTATTGTAAAGGAATTGTTCTTTTAAATTAATTAAGGCTTCAACAAAATTGACTACTGGGCCTAGTGGGTCACACACATTAGATTTGGTCAGTAAGATGTGGGCATGAGCATAATTTTAAAGAAGTTTTGGGTTTTTGTAAAAAATTCCATCTTCTGTAAATAAATGACTTATGAAACCAAACCCTAACAAGCCATAGGGCTGGAGCACATCCCAAGAAGACTCTCTCCCTCCTCTCTCCTCTAGAAGGTGATCTCCTATGGTCAAGCTTAGATCTGGAAGGTTTCTCAAGGCCTGAAGCAGATCATGTGGATATCATTATAGACTGTTCACTCGAACAGGTTTTCGTAAGAAGGAATGTCCTCTCTTCATCCATGTTGAGAGATTTTAGAAATCCCATGAGTTACTCTCATTCTACTTCATATTCAGTTCTTAGTTTTACTAGTTTGGCATCGATCTAGGCAAAGATCATAGTTTTAAGGAATAAAAAAATTTTCCACTACCAAAGCTTGATTCCTTTTAGTGTTATAAGAGCCATATTGAAGCCTTGGTCGAAGTTGTCATGAAATTGTCTTTATTTTACATCTTTTCATGCTTTCCTGAAACTGTGCACAGCGCAGTTTTGAATCAATCCCACACTGCATATGGGATACAAAAATGTATGTGGTAGATTCAATTGATTCTCATGGATGAGATCTTTTGAATGCCACAAAGTTTATGAATTTTGTTCAACCGGTGAGTATAGTAGGAGTTTGGAAAAGTACTAAGATCATCATTTACGAAAAATGGGCCAAAATTAAAAGTGTTGATGAACTTACCTATTTGGACCTAATTACCTCTGTCTAATGAAGTGGGAAGATAGGAAATTAAGTTTCCTAGAGTTTCTATAGGTTATTGGACATTAACGGCCCTTGGAGGTGCCAAATTTCAGAGGTGTTTGCGGTTAAGGTTAATTGTGGCTATGGAACATTCCTCCATGAACTGTGGTTAGGATAAAATTTCTTATGAGATAAACCTATCCAAATGGATTCCTTATTCTTCCAAGATTCCAATGCATTTTTTTTTATTTTTGGGCTCCGGACGGACATCAAAAATTGGCCCAAAAATTAGGCATCCATTAGGGTTCGCGCACGACGCTACAGTGCCCCTCCACCCTTATCGGGTGGAGGAGATGGCTCCGAATTGAACTCGGAGTCTAGTAAAAAAAAATTTGCGCGCGGGTGGCTTCTGAGCGCAAGACGGCATAGGAGGGTAACACGGCCGCTGGTGTAACATTTGGCACACATGGTGGGGATGAAGTCGGCGCTTTGCGTTGGGACATTTTATGTTATTTAAAATTAATTTTCATCAATATAAATGTAATAAAAATAACAATAAATTTTATAAAATTTTAAAAAATTGTAGAATTTTTTTAATGAGTTATTAAAGTGTTTAATGGCTTATTAAATAAAATTTTACCATTTTTGTCATTGAATTCTATTATGTTGATCTTAAAATTGTTTTAAGATAAAAGAGTAATAAAATTATTGACTATATAAGTTCTAAAAAATTATTTAATCGGTTTATAAAATGTTTATGAACCTGTTAGATTTTTTGGGCTCTAGTTATCAGAGAATCATTTTATAAATAATTTTAAATTTTTTAATATCTTTATTGGTAAAATAGTCATTCTAAAAGATGCTATTTTTAAGAATTATGATTTGAACATTAATTTAATGCTCTGAAGAATTTTGAGAAAGCATGAATCATTTGAATTGTGTAATATTGCTTGTCTTATGCTTGTAAATTGTTTACATGTGTATTTCATGTTATTTATTTCATAAAAATTGACAGGCATGAAATTTAGATTTCAAAAAATTATAGTATATAATTTTATCATGATATATATGATATATCTCGTATAATTATCATGTTTGCACTCTATGTTCATGTGATGATTATTAGTGTGTGTTTGGAGGTGATCATGAGCTTAAATATGTTTTGCTTGTGATTGCTTGGTTAAATATGCTGGTTATGTTATTAAATGAGACATGTGTTTGTCTCCTCTCTCTCTAGACAATCTAATTTTACATTTTACCTGTCCCCATTTATGTACTCCCCTTGGTTAAAATCAAAGTTTCTTATTATGATATATACTTTTGTGAGTCTGTGTAACCTTAAGCTGCTTGTAATAGTTCGAAGCCGGTTCGTGAAAGAATGGAGAGGGGGACCACTTGGAGAAGGACCATTCTAAAGTGGGAGCATACCAACTCAAGCTTCTGAAACAAAGATTTGAACCTATAGGGATACCTTAGGTGTATGCTTAGGGTTGTCCATGATCACCTATATTTTAATGCATATTTGATATGTGATTGTGTGCTACAGTTTATACCTAAATATATGATATTCCAAAGATATATTAATATTTATATGTAGCACCTATACTGATAAGACTAAAATAAAATCTCTCATTCTAATTAGGTCGATAAAAGTGAGACATTAAGAATGACTCACGTAGCCTTCTG
Source organism: Cryptocoryne crispatula var. balansae (assembly GCA_036172225.1). Taxonomy (NCBI): domain Eukaryota; kingdom Viridiplantae; phylum Streptophyta; class Magnoliopsida; order Alismatales; family Araceae; genus Cryptocoryne; species Cryptocoryne crispatula. The sequence goes on from CM069934.1 coordinate 13,574,764, forward strand.
TTGTTATGATCTTGATAACTAATCTTAGATTGAATGAGTTTGTTGTGCTACCACAATGCCCATTAAGCAAGATATTGGAGATCATGGACAAAGCATTAGCTAAACTTTGGGGTCAACCACTAGCATGGCTTTGTTGTGCTTCCACAAGGGCTGTGTGAAGAATCTATTCTCATAACGTAACAAGCGACTTTGACCTAACTAGAGTATATGGTTTGTTATTCTACCACAAGATCATAACTCTAGAGGCTAAATAACTAAAAGTTGCAAGAGTTGCATTTGGTAATAGTTGCTACATATTAAGTATGAGGTGATTTGTTGTGCTACCACAAGGTCATCGCCATATGGTTAATAGGGTCTTACTCTTCACTAGGAATTCATCGTGATATCTCATCTTTGCATAATGAGGGTTATGCAAATTCGTCAAAAATTAGTGGGAGTATAAGTTAGGTTAAAAGTCCATATCTTAATTTTAATGAATGTCTGTAATGTTAATATGATTATATCTCTATTTGTAGAATATAATAAACAACCATTAGTCTAGTATGCTAGATGCTAAGTAGTTTCATGACTCACATTTCTAAGATTGGTTTAGTACAAAAAGAATTGTTCTCATAGTTGACCTATTAACTATCCTACTTGAGAAGTAGTATCTCCTACACTATCTAATGATGTGAGAAAAAGATAAGATCTTATCTTATAATATTGAAAAGATGTATTGTTTGTCTTATATCAGATGTTAGCCTATATGAGATAAAAAAAGTAGTGGCAACATGGATAGGTGTATATGATATCCATCATGGCTCATGACGATGAGCTATTTAAAGATAAATAAGAATAATACATCACAAATACTTCTTGTTAGTGAGACCAATACAAAGAAGTGAGATCATTATATAGAGATAAAAGGAAATAATTAAAAGTCAAAGAAGTAAGTCAAGATATTATAACTCAAATGAGACATAGCATTCTTTTACTATCATGATGATGATAAGTGAAAGAGGAAGTGCAAAGTGTATTACACATAATGCAAAGGTGGAGCTTGAGAAGCTTCATGCATCTAAGTCATTAATTTTTACTTGTCTTAAATACACACTCAATAGTATTAGATACTATATGTGTATATCATAGTATATAATAATAGGGATGCATATAATAGTATGAGATACCGAATATGCATCCCACATCTACAAAAAGTTGTAAATAATAACAAGTAAATGGAGGCTTAAAGAAGATTCTTGGCCTACATATGAATTGGTGCAAAATGTTGCATCATTACTAGTGAGATATACAAATTTTTTATAGCTTCTAGAGTTGTCTTATTTATCCTTCTAAAAGAACATTATTTTCATTTCCTAGTTGTATAAATGGTGATTTTTTCTACGGTGTGGAAATGATAATTGTTCTATAATAATTAGTAAAGTGTTTACTAGTGGGTGCTTAATAAAGAGTTTATTTATATCAAATATGTATGCTCTTATAATATGTGTGAATAATCCTTTATAAATGAAGTAGATTGATATTGATTAATCTATCCTTTAGTAGTATATAGATATGGTCATATAAATGAGAAAAGACTTATGGAGTACCATTCGGATGAAACATATATGTAAATAATTTGGAATCATTAACTATATGTAAGTCTTATCTTATTTAACAAAATGACCAACTCTCCATTTGTTAGACGTGGAGAAAAGGCTAATGCGTTTATAGAACTGATGCATCCAGATACATGTTAGCCCATATCTATTAAAGTTAGAGGATAATATTTCCACTTCGTTATTTCAAAGATGATGTCTCTAGGTGTCGATACATGTACTTTATGAAGTACAAATCCAAAAGCTTCGAGAAATTATTTAAGATTAAGAATGAAGTAGAAATATTAATGGAAAGAGTATTAAAACTCTTTGATGAGATCAAGAAGGGGAATACTTAAGTACATAATTCACACATAATTGAAGGATAGTAGAATCTAATTTTAATGGACACCTCTTATATATTTTAGCTTAATTGAGTTGCTAAAATGAGAAGCCATATTGTGTAGGGCATAATATGGATAATGACAATCTTTACAAAATTCTTCTTTGTCTATTTAGGGGTTAGTACTCTATATAGGCACTTGATCTAAAATTGGTCCCTTCCAAGTCTATTCCGATTATTCAATATAAGATATGGAAAAAGGGTTAAAACTTGACATTAAGTATGTTAAGGTTTCGCAATGTTCGACTAGGTGAAGAAGTATAACCTTAACTAATTGGAATGTAAGACTATAAAGTGTTGACTTGTGGGATATCTTAAAAAAACTTATGAATATTAAATATACCACTCTTATGGAAAAGATGTATATGTTGTTTGGCTCACCATATTTATAGAGGTAGAGTTCCTCTATAAGAAAGATAGTGAAAGCACGGTATCTAAATAGAAGGTGTTCCGTTTTCACAATTCAAGGACACTTTTATCATGGTACAAGTTAAAAATTACACAAGGGAAAATCATAGATCTTTTCTTATGTCCACTCAACCTAAGAGATATGTGGGGCATATCTTTGATAAAATAAATGAGGCATAAGATAAAAGGATAATGATCCTAAGATCTATATAGAAGCAATATAAGATATTGATTCAATAAAATCTAATATAAATTATATCTATTCTAATCAAGTTTAGAACTTGATTGATCCACCTAAGGATATAGTATCCATAAGGTATAAATGGATCACTAAAGAATAGATTGGAGTGAATTAGAAGGTAGAGACCTTCAAGGTAAGAATAATTAAAAAGGATATCATCTAAGTTAAATAGTTAACTATGATGTGACCTTTTACCTATGTCATGGACTTCATTCATTCATATTTTGATTATTACACGCTATGACTATAAGATATGTTAATTGGATGTTAAGATAGTGTTTCTCTAAGGTATTTAGAGGAACAGGTGTATATGATACATCCATAGTGTATCAAGTCCAAATAACATTCAACTAGAGTTTATATTAGGTCTATTTATGGACTGAAATAAAATTTCCTATAGATCGTAAAAAAGGTTTAATGAGATTAAATCTTATGACTTCATTATGAATGAAGAGTTGCCTTGTGTATTCAATTAAGATAAGTGGGAGTGCTATTATTTTCTTGACATTATATGTGGATGACATACTACTAATTGAGTATGAAGTAGGTATGTTATTATAAGTGAACCTAGCTAGCAGATTTATCCTTTAAATAGAATATGGGGTTTAAAATCTATAGAGATAGATTTAAAAGGTTGCTTGACCTTACCTAGTTAATATACATAGTTACCATAGTCAAAGGGTTTGACATGGTAAACTCCATGATCGGTTTCTTACTTATGTAGTGTGGAGTTTATCTCTTTAAAGAAATGGTTTTCTTGAGAGATAAAGAGATCACATGAGTAGTGCTCTTATGCTTTTGTAAAAGGGTCTATCACATTTGTGATACCACGTACATAACATGATTAATGCTCTAAGTGTTATGAGCATTCATTAGGAAGATCCATGTGAGAGTCACTTTGGATAATTAAGTGATATATCCTTGTGTACTTAAGAAGTACTAAGGATGTATCTATAATGTGTGGAGGATAAGATTTGAAATCTTATAGTTTTATAAACACAAGCTTCTAGTCATATAAGTTTGATAATAAGTTTAAATTATGGTGGTGCAATGAGTTGGAAGAATTTCATGCAAAAAAACACTACTAATTCTACAACTAGTCTAAAGTAGATTGCATGATGGCTATATACTACTTTAAAAGCAATATAGATGAAAATGTTCATCTAAATGTGGGATTGTCCCAACTTTACGAGAAAGTGTAACATTGTTTTGGAAAAACAATATGGGTAGAGCCAAAGTCTCATTAGAAGTTTAAAACTTCTATGACAATACCATAGAATTAGAGAGAATATAGCCGATAAAGATACAATTAAAGATAGAGTATCTTTCTCTAATAACATTACAGATCCATTAATTGAAGTAGTCAATCAAAGAGTGTTTGAGCTTCACCTTAAGCTGATAGAGATCGGCTATTTGAGTGATTGTCTTTAGTGCAAGTGGAAGTTTGATAGAAATGTATGCCCTATAAGCCAATTATATATGATATGATTCAACATTTCTATGAATATCTCATTCAACTAATTAGGCAAATCTTCATACTAGCTCTTATTAGAAGTGCATATCGTAATGAAGTCCTTGATCATATGTAATGATGATTGAATCGTGATGAGATCATGATAATGAAATCGATCATCGAGAGGTATGTGATCTAAATGTTTCTAGTCATGGGATCCTTGAGATGGGACATCAAAGATTCAGATAGACTAGTGTGTGATGTCTTCTCATGTGATGAGGATGACCGATATCATTGGTCATCAGTATGGGGACACTGAGATATACATACAAGTGCTCATTATAGGTATGACTTCAATGAATAGACCAATTTAGGAAAACTTGATCGGTATCTTATCGAACTGTCTATCAGGTTATTCTTACATCTCAATAGCACAGTTGAATCTTTGACTTGAGTCGCCAATGATGTCTTATCGGATATATCTTGTACTTTGATTATTGAATTATGGATGACCATCTTGATGGTCCAGTATAGTAATGTATTGTATGCAAGGGAAACTCGGTGGAGGCAATTGAGCAGACAAGAGGGGATCATTCACTCTTGGTAGGAGAGAGAGAATGTCCTATGGGATAGTAGTCTAATTCCTCGGCCAATGTACTTAGGATAATTAGAAAAAGAGTTTTCCAATTGATACGAATCCGAGTATAGGATCCCATAGAGTTAGAATATTTAGGGAATGACGATCGGTCTTGAACCATTAATCGAATGGGACATTGTATGAACGAGAATTTAAATATGTGTGGCAATTGATGACGTAAAGCTCGATAAATGTTATTTAACTTCCCAAAGTCATTTAGGATCATAGGATGTGACTTGAACTCTTTATGATTGGAAAGACAAAACTGTTATCGGATAATGATTTTGATTTAATTGAAAAGAATTGTTCTTTTAAATTAATTAAGGGTTCAACCAAATTAGCTATTGGGCACAGTGGGTCACACAAATTAGATTTGATTAATAAGATGAGGGCATGGGCATAATTTTATGGAAGTTTTGGATTTTTGTGAAAAACATTTATCCTCTATAAATAAATGGCTTATGAAGCCAAACCCTAACAAACTATAGAGCTGGGACACATCCCAAGAAACCTCTCTCCTTCCTCTAGAAGGTTTCTCGAGGCTTGAAGGAAGGAAGAACTCATCTATTGAAGTAAATCGTGTGGATACTGCTAGAGACCGTTCAATTGAACAGTGTTCCACAAGAATATCCTCTCTTTATCCATGGTAAGAGAGTTTAGAAATCTCATGAGATACTCTCGTTACGCTTCGTATTCGATTCCTTAGTTTTACTAATTGGACATCAATCAAAGCAAAGATCATGGTTATACCATAATCAAAAAAAATTTTGTTGCCTAAGATTGATTCCATTACAAAAACTTAGATGGCTATGCCATAAAATCGAAAAGATTGCAACTCGTATAGATATAATTAAAAGATATGAGTATTTTTTGCTGATGACTTTACAGATCCACTAACTAAAGTAGTAACTTAAAAACTGTTTGAGCATCACCTTGAGCTGAAGGAGATCAGCTAGTTGGGTGATTAACTTTAGTGTAAGTGGAAGATTGATAGAAATATATGCTCTACAAGCTAATTACATTGGTAAATCTTTAACATTTTTTAGAAATATTTCATTCAATTACATAGGTAAATCTTTATTACTAGTTCTTATTAGATGCATACATTGTAATGAAGTCCATGATCACATGCAATGATAATTGAATTATAATAATATCATAATAATAAGATCAATCATCTTGAGGTATGTGATCCAAAAATTTTTAGTCATAAGATTTTTGAGATCAGATATCAATGATTCGGATAAACTAGTGTATATGATGTCTTCTCATATGATAAAGATGGTCGATCTCATTGGCCATTTATATGGAAAGACTAAGATATATATATATATAGGTTCTTATTAGTCGAATGAATTCAATAAGCTGATCGAATTAGAAATCTTGAGTAGTATCTTGCGAGCTCGTTAATTAGGGTTTTCTATCATTACAGTTTCACAGTTGGACGTTTGACCTGAGTCACCAAAGATGCCTTATTGGGTATATATTATGCTTTGACTATTATCTTATGGATCATCAACTTGATAATCTAGTATAGTGATTTATTGGGTACAAGAGAAATCCGATGGAGAGCGATTTGAGCAAACAAGGGATCGTCGACTCCAGTAAGTGAGAGTGAATGTTCTATGAGATTTTACTTTAAATCTTTGACCAAGATAAAGAGGATAGTTGGAAAAAGGAGTTTTCTAAATGATTCAATAAGAAGTACATGATCTAATAGAGTCGGTATATTAATAAGTTGGCAGTCGATGTCATACTTCTTTTCGACCCAAACATTGAATGGACGAGAATTTATATCCCTACGATAACTAATGATGGAAGGCTCAATGAAGTTAATATTATCTCTATAGTCATTTTAGATCATAAGATATGACTTGTACCTTTCATAATTGGTAGGTCGATTAATCCTTTATTAGATAATGAATTTAATTTAATTAAATAGAATTGTTGTATTTTAATTTGACCCCAACTAAATAGGATATTGTGCCTAGTAGGTCAGACACATAATGACTTATCCATAAGTACAGAAAAAATGACATAATTTATAGAGATTTTAGATTTTTATAAAAAATTCTAAATTCTGTATAAATACTGATAGCTCTAGCCAAATTCTATTTTGTCGAAAAGTGTGTGTGAACCACATTCTTAGTTAGCTCTTTACCTCCTCTCTCTAGAAGATATCCATGGGTGATGGAGTTCTATTTAGAAAGAGCTCTCAAGCTCGGTGCAAAAGGGGAACATATCATGTGGATGCCGCTAAAGACCGAACACTTGAATTTGAGTTTAAAAAACTTGATAAGTTTTTCCTTTTCTTCTTTAAGAAATTTTATGACCACTAACCGAAGTATATTCAAACCTCGTTAATCAATTTTAATTTTTTATTATTTGGTTCCGGAATTGAGAAGCAAGATCAATATAAAACCCAAAGAAATCATCACTTTCGATACATGAATTTTATAGGATAATTTTTTACAACAATAACATCGTATGTATATAGTATGATCCATACTAATTAAATTGCATTTAAAAGAGACAAATAAAAATTTATATGCATAAAATCAATTGGAGCTAGCTATAATGGAGGTAGGTTGGAGCAATAGATCCTCGTTAACTAGATATAATGGAGATTATGGCATAAAAAATTACCTAGATTGGCCAATGATGAGGACAACATGCCAGGGGAGGGAAAAGAGAGGCTCGTGGAAACCGGGAGAGGGAGACGCGAGGGAGGGAAGCCACGCGATGCATATCGGATCGTGAGCAACCATAGCGGTTATGAAGAGAAAGAGCGGATCACCTCGGTCCCATTGTGGAGGGAGAAGCCTTAGTCCCCAATCGAGAGGCGGCCACATACCCCCAGTCACTTAAGTGGTGGTTCAAGAACTCCGGTTCGGTGAACCGCTACCGAAATTTTAAGGGCTGAACCGCTACCGACGCCTTTGTAACTCACTACCGACGGTAGTGCAGTTACAAAGGCGTCGGTAGCGGTTCAGCCTGCTTGATTCATTAGCGGTTCCACAACAACTGATTCAATAACATAACTTAAAAAGTCTTGAACCACTGCCGAAAATGGTTGGAACCGCTCACACCGACGGTAGTGAGTTACAAAGAGCCTCGGTGAGGCGGTTCAACTCCTTTTCGGTAGCGGTTCACGGGGAACCGATTCTTGAACCGCCACTTAAGTGGCGGGGGTATGTGACCGTCTACCGATTGAGGTACCGAGGCTTCTCCCTCCATCGTGGGACCGAGGTGATCCGCGCTCTTGCATAGAAGATGGCAAAAAGGATAAAAAATGACAAAGCAAAATCAGAGGGGCATTGTGTTCGGGCTAGGGGGGCGTGGGGGTCTTGGGCCTTTGACCGAACGTACAATGGTGACAAAAAAGGAGGTGGAACATTGACTCTGACCATGGGAGGAGAAGAGTTGCAACCAGAGGAAACAATTTCCAATAAGGATATAAAACCATCAAGTGATTACATAGACTCTCAAAATAATATTTTTTTAACGGTGTTTGAATATATAGTTCAAATTGTGATATAAAAACATTTTCCCAGAGGGAGAAATCATCTCTTGTATTATAGAGCTTTCATAGCACCATATAGATCTTTACAATATATTTTTAGCCTAATTCTATTCTTAGTTTAGGGATTCATTTATTCATTGTAAACACTTTCTTCCTCGCTATACCCATTCTTCGGATTTTGTAAGTACTTCTTGAATTAATCCTTTTGATAATATTTCTTATTTACGAATCATCATACTTCTAATCCATTATCTATGAAAGAGGACACATGTCACGACCCGAAAAATACAAATGCGCGTTAAACGGACGAATAAATCCGGAAAATCGGGACGAGTTAGGAGAACAAGCTAAATCCATAACACACCATCAAATGCGAGATAATTTAAAAACAACTTGTAACGTTCCGATTAAACTCGAAACTCCACAAAAATACCATAATTAACCACAACCTAAACATGTCTAAGAAGGACTCAACACATAGTTCATCCAACATCTATAAAATCACACCGAAGCTAAACGAAACCAAATATCGGAAAAGGAAACTCTGGAAACAACGCTTAAAAGATATATGGTGAGTCACTGCGTCACCAAACTCCTGCGTCCCTCGTGAGGTCCTCAGCGAGCGGCTCCGGGATCACCTCACGAAAGTCCCTCCTTCGAAATCCTCTCCAAAGTCCTCCTCGGGGAGAAGGCTCCTCGAAATCTGAGTTAGAAAAAGTTAATAACGGGGAAGGGGTGAGTGCACCAATGACTTCAATAGGTCTTACACCCAAACTACCACTACTATCACTAATGATTTCTATTGGTATTAAATACATATTAAACCTAAAAATCAGATTATAATACATAGGATTTAAACTAATTATATATCTTTAATTAAGTGGTTACAATGTCATTCAACTACCCCATTATGATAACCCGGACTCTAATATACACTAAAACCAACGTATCCTACGCATTAGGCTACTCTAGGTATGCTCATTACACACGTAAACCCGACATAAAACCAAAGACACATTTAGAACACTAATATCTATGCCAAAATGCACAACTAAATACACCGTCTGAGTAAATATGTCATGCTCCATTTGAATAATGTAGTCACACCACAAAAGCTAGCACTGCATTTACCATATAATAGGAAGTAACATATAATCGTAACTAAATCCCATAGTACCCCTAGGTAGGGGAGTACTTAGGATAAATCGCGGTATCCAGGGATCGAAGGATGCTTTCCGGGATTCAACTAATCTTCGACGCCCACGGGCCACTTTAATATAGTACCGGTGAAGTACATTTCCATCACATATGACTACACTTCGACTGCACTTGTAACCACATTCCACACAATGCAAGCATATAAATAACTCGGACGGTAACCTATGAATATGAAAATTGACAAATGGTCAAACATAGAAATACATAGATGAACACCCATGGTTCTATGCACCACATATTTGCATACCACACCACAATCTAAACACATGAACTACATGCATATAAATAGGATCATGCAAGTTACAACCTAAACATATTAATTACATACTTAAAACGAACTATACGGCACATTACATAAAAGAAAATAAACTTAAACTCTACCACCACTATACATAATCCTTACATCGTCTTTTTATCAAATTGGGGATATACGCTAATGTTTAAGATTTATTGTGGATGCAAACACGTACTTGAAAACTAGCTAAGTTCAACTATAAAGACATATCTAACATGCTAACATGCATAATTGAATAATTAGCCAACATGACAAGAATAATCACATGGATATTGAGCAATCTAAACATGTATGATTAAACGAAATTAATCTAAACTCTATCTAATCATGCTTCAATAAATCGAAAAATAGCCCACTAATTGCAATCTATTAATTACGGTTGATCTAAGCATAATTTTTACGATTTAATTAAGTATATAAGAGTGCTAAGAATACCCGAGATGCCTACTCATTTACGGCGATGACGAACGGCACACGGAATTTCAAGGAAAGCGAATCGAGTGACGAACCGCTGCCGCGGTCACGACGTACGATGAAAAATCGAGCCGGGGGATAGGCGGTCTCAAAATCTTATTGTGTAAGAAGGGAAATCATGAACTAGAGAGATTAATAAGAGAGGGGCGATAGGAGAGAGAAAGAGAGGTACCGTGCGGAGGAGGGAGCCGGGCGCACGGCGGCGGCCGCGCGAGGCGCCGACGAGCGCAGGGTGGCACACACGGGCGGCGGTGAGGGGCGTGCGCGCACGGCGCGGTGATGGACACGCGGCGGCCGGGTCGCGCGCGTGGGGCGGCGGCGCGTCAACGCGGGGGAGACGCGGCGGTGGTGGTGGTCAACGGGGGCGGCCGCGCGGGGGCGGCGGGGCCGGCGCGCACGGGCGGCCGGCGGCGCGAGCGCGGATGACGCGGCGGGCGGCCGCGAGCGCCGTCGGTCACCGGGCGACCGAGGGCGGCGGGTGACGCCACGGCTGGGTGGCGGACACGCGGCGCCGCGGTGGCGGAGGCGAGCGCGAGAGGCGGACGGCGGAGCCGTCAACCGCGCCGACCCACGTCGTCCGCGTGGGACGCGGCCGACCGAGGTGACGTGCGAGGGCGGCATGCACACGCGCGACGCGAGAGGCGACGGGGAGGGGCGGCTGCGGCGTTCGGAAGGGGAAAAAGTAGTTGGGGAGAAAAAGAATGGCGGTCTGTGGCGGGTTTAACGGGGAGAGAGTATCGAAGGGGGTAAATATACGTAGGGAGAGGGAGGGGGGGGGGGGGTAAATATATAGGGAAGAGAAGGGATTAAAATAATAATAAAAATCTATTAACTATATTTATTTTTCTCTTTTTTATTTTTCTAAAAACGATTGTAATGAATTATAAATACAAGTACGTTTCACAATTTTCTCTCAGTATTCCGGATTGGGATATAAATGCCACCGGGACTATTGATCTTAATAAGATAATTTTCTTACCATCATTACTTAAATTACCCAGAGTTTATCATCTTAAATTCAATATGATTCAGTTGATTCAGCTATAAGAAGTTAGTTTCTAATAATATCTCCTTTTCTTGTCAACTATAATTTTTCACGAACTAGAGTGAATTTATGATTTTTCTATTTTTATTTGGACTAAAACTTTCTATACAAACTGTTATATTTTTTCTTCAAAATTTTTATAAACATATGATTTTTCTAAACACGAGAAACATTACCTATGAAAAGGAGGCATATTCAAATACTATAAAAATTGGTCAATTTTTGCAAGAAATCTGTCAAAAAATTGTAAATGAAAATAAAATAAAAAATAAAAATAAAGTAAACAAATGTAGCGTGTGGCCACGACTGCACTGCATCTATTTTATCCCCGGTAACTCACGTTGAATAAAAATATGTAAATATTTATTTTACAAACAAACATCTCATTTTATTTTGAGCTCAACTGTTACATACTTACAAAAGAAATAAAGTGACGTGTAGCACTTATCACACAGCCACACGTGTCTGCGCAGCGTCAGACGCGTTGAGAACTTGAGAATTGAGATATCCATCCGGCTCTCCCGCTCAGGTTCGCACCTTTGGTGCGCAGATGAACTTTTTGGAGAGCGGATCACTCCTCGCATGTTACTGGGTGGAGGACCAGAACTTTCGTAGTCCTCAATGGTACAGTGAGGATTCAGCGCAGTGTCGCGAAAAATGATCTGCGTCGGTGCGGCTTTAAATAGGACATAAAAGTAGATATGACGTCGGCTCGGTAGTGGGTAGAATAGAGGGTCGGTAGAATGCGGTTAACTTTAGAAGTTCTCGGTAGCTACCGGTAGTGGGTAAATAGAGGGTCGGTAGTGGGTCCTTTGAAACCTCGGTAGACTCGGTAGTGGGTAAATAGAGGCTCGGTAGTGGGTTCTTTGGAGGCCTCGATAGCTGGTAGTACCATCTATTAATCCACTCACCGAAACTTTATTTTTAAGCAGCTGCATATCGGAAGGTCTTTAAGAGCATTCACTACTCGAAAACCCGTTACACTTCGCTACCGAGCTTTGAGGATCCACAATACCGAGCCGTCTATCCAACTCGCTACCGTAGTTATTAAGGCTCTAAAGACCCACTACTGAGCTACCGAAATGGAGGGCTTCAGAAGCACCCCGAAGGCACTTTCACCGAGATCTCTATTAACCCACTACCGAGCCTTCGAGAATCTACTACCAACCACTTATCAACTCGCTGACCCGAGCCTACCGGAGGTTTCAAAGCATCCACATACCAACCCTCTATTTACCCACTACACCGAGTGTCTTGAGAATCGCACTACCGACCGCTTATCAACTCGCTACCAATGCTCTGGCCGAGCGCTTCACAGCACTCCACTACTGGGAGTGCTCTATTAACCGCAGCTACCGAAGCCTTCGAGAATCCACTACGTATCGACCAAGCTTATGTTCAACTCGGCTACCCAGCCTATCGAGGGCAATTTCAAAGACTCACTACTTCGTACTCTCTATTTACCCACTACCGAACGACATTGTATCATCGTATCTACTTTACGTGCGGCCACTATTTAAAACGTCAAGAATCCCTCCAATACCGGAAGCTGAGGTGATCCGCCTCCCAGAAACTTTCTCCCACTTATTACTGCTGTTTCCCTTTTCCACGATGATGCGGTCTATCTAGACGCGCTTCTCTAGTTCTCTGTTTCACCATGATCGTGCACTGGAGAAGAGAGAAAGGAAGTCCTGGGCAGACGCGATCATCGATTACCTGGCAGGCGCTGCCAACTGGCTGCCAGCGCTAGCTCGGGAGGAGGGAGGAGATTGAGCACCTGGTGAGAGAGGCAGCTGCACCATGGCATGGCGGGAGACAGAAGTGGCCGATTGGCCCGCTGATACCGGGACTTTCGGACGGCCTCTAGCTGCCTGCATACTCGCCTCCCTGCCGGTCTCTCATCATCCGCGTCTCCGCGCCACCTCCCGCGTCCTGGCGCGCCCTCTTTCCAATTCTCCACCGACGCTCTCTGCCCGCGGTCTCCGCCATTACCCCGCACCCTCCTCTGCCTTTTCCCTCAGGACCCCTCCCTCTTCCCCCCTTTCCTGTTTGACCCCTCCACCTTGGCAGCTGGCTCCTCTCTCCCGACCATTCCCTGCAGTCCTCGCCTACGGCCTTTCTAACTTCGTGCCTCTCGTCTCCGGCTCCCGCCTTTATCTGCTTGGCAGCTCTCACTTTGATGCCCGTGCTTACCCGGTGGACCGTCCAGCCCCCCCCGCTCCCGCCCACCGACTTGACCTCGCAAGTTCCACCCTCGCATGGTCCCGTCTCCCTGACATGCTCTGCCCTCGGGGCAGTTTTGCCTGCGCTGCCATTCCCGGCGACAGCCCTAGGGAGGACCAGATCCTCGTTGCGGGTGGTGGATCACGCCACTCTCATAGTTTCCCAGCGATGGCAGCAGAGTGAGCTCAGTGGAGAGCTACGATTCAGCAAGAGGGCAGTGGAAGTCAGAACCTGCCATGCCGAGGGACCGCTGCGGGGTGCACAGGCTGGGTCTGCAAAGGGGTGGAGGGGAGGAGGATGAGGATTTTGGAGTGATGGGCGGATATGGCGAAGTACCGCACACTTGGAGGGGGTGTTTCGTGCTGATGTTTTCTGCAGAGATGCGGTAGTGATGGGACTGAGGAGCAAGAAATGGAGGGAGGTTGGAGGGCGATGTGGCCAGAAGAGGAGAGATGGAAACTGGAGCCCCTTGGCTGTTGTAGATGGGGAAATTGGAGGGACCCCGCTGATTTTCATGCTCGACCAGAGTGACATTTTAAGGTACTACTTCGATTGCCTTGTTTTTGCTTATCTCAGCTTATTTTTTGTTATGTTTAGCTGAAAGTTTGTTTTAGAACTTTGGGGTAGTCCTACATCAAATCTTATGCAAAAGTTGAATTGCTTAAGTATCCCGGTTCATTCCACCTTAATGCTATGGTTTTATGATTTGTAAGATAATATTAGTACTTGGCATTGCCCATCTTGTGTCCTTATTAATCTTAATGTCCATATTGCCAGTGAGGGAGAGTGTTAGTATTGTGGGAATAATTGCCAAACCTTATAAAAGGGGTCCAGTTGCTCAAGTATCCTTGATTCTTCAATCTTAACACCATGATTTTAAGGTTTGTAAGAAGAAGTTTTTTTGTGGGTCATTGCGCTGCTAAATGGCCAATGAATCTATTTACAACATGCAATCTTCTTGGTTTGAATCTTATAGATGATGTGCTTGTTTTAAGATTCATGTGTTTCTTTGATTTATGCAGCACAAAATAACAGATTGAGAACTGTACTTTTATAGCTTTTAAACCCAAATAAATATGCCAACTTTTAATGAATAGAAACACAAAAAGGAGGAAGCTTATATCTACTTCATAAAAAATTAAGAGAATTTATTTGAAAAATATTGAACTAATTTCTTTAGAATGATAGTTTTTGATCTCCCTAGAATGAGTGTCTTATGTGCTGTTCTTTTTATTCTACATAACAAAAGTTCTTTGTAATGGAAATGAAGAGATTATGTTAAAGTGGAGGGATATTAGGGGAAGGAGTCAGTCAAAGACTGGTTAATAATCTAGGCATTACAATCTATAACCCACTTACGTGTGTAGGCAGCCACATCCTACTTTGATACTAGTCTATCTAAGCTTTTGTTCCATTGTTAAATGAGTAGGAATGATTAAACTTGACCATATGTTTTATATGTAGGGCCTTCCTCCTTGAATTTTTTTTAAAAGGTGGCATACCCACCACACTTCAGTATATTGCAAATAATGAATTGCAAAGAGGAAATAAAGATTAAAACAAAACGAAAACTACTACCAACATGGTACCAGGATAAAAGCTAATAGAAAAATTGCTTCCATTGGATGAGAGTTGACACCGAAGGAAGCCCAAAATCGAATGTGATCTGGTCTGCGCAAAACCCCGATCCCCTTGACGAAGAAAGGCTTCTGCATTGGAGAATGCTCACCGGGTCTTCAAATTTATCATAAAATTTCTCCTTTTTTTTCTGGGCATTCCAAATGGCTCAGAGCATCACTGAAGTAAGTGCCTCCATAGAATTGGAGCATCCTTACAAGGCAGTAACTTTCCCCACTGTAGTAGTAGAGAACGAACATCAACCTAAGCAACTCATTGCATGTTCCAACTTTTGAAAAGAGTAAGTCACAAGGAGTTAATAATGCTGAATCTTAAATATATGGTCTACATCTTAGGCATATGTCCCACAAAAAATGTACATCTTATAGAATGTATTGGGAATATGCAACTAATTAACCCTTTCATGGGTAGTCTATTTTTTACAAATTTTTATAAGAATAATTGATTCCGACTGGTATATCAGATACCAAAATAGCTTTCCACTAATCCACTTTTAAATCTCCTATGTTCAATTTTAGACAGGTAGACTTAGCCGAAAAGGAACCGTTCTTGGCTTGAACCCAAAATAAATTATCTTCCTGATCATTTATACACTTGCTAGTCGTTGATTAAACCTATCTTAGTTTTCCACAAGTGGTAAATTATCTTCACATCTTTAAGTTCTTTTGCCATCCTTATAAGGCGTAAAGCTAGTCTACAGGACCAACCCCCAATTTTTTGGCCTTGAGAGGCCTGCCTTCCTAGCTGTCTGGGGCCCTTGTATAGGCCTACTGGAGTCCTCCTTTTGACGAGCCCGGGTGCGCTCACTTGCTTGATGCCTTCCCTTTACCATGGGCTGTCCTCTGTGGGATCCATGTGGGGGCACATGGGGGGCCTTGAAGGAGCTGTTTTGGGATTACTTTGAGAGGTTTTAGGGAATTCTTTTCAGACCTAGTTAGGGGACTGAACAGGGTTTTGAGGGTCTGTTTATAGCTTGAAACTTGGCCTGATTTGGGGGTGGTTTCAGATATGAAGAAGATGATTTCAGATCAGTTTTAGGGGGCCAGTTCAGGACCAACTCCCAATTAGCTTTAAAAATTGGGCCTGTGCATTTTGTGCTTGTGATCTTTATGGCCTCAAGGGCTGGCTTGAGCTTCCCTTTTTGGCCTTGAGAGGCCTGCCCTCTAGCTGTCTAGGGGCCTTGTATAGGCCTACTGGAGTCCTCCTTTTGAGCCCGGGTGGGCCCACTTGCTTGATGCCTTCCTTGACCATGGTTTGTCCACTCTTCGTGGCGTCCATGTGAGGGGCACGAGGGGGGAGCTTGAAGGAGCTGTTTTCGGGTGACTTTGAGGAATTTTTAGGAATTTTTTCAGACATGGTTAGGGGGTTGAACAGATGGTTTTGAGCATCTGTTTATAGCTGAAACATAGCCTGATTTGGAGGTGGTTCCTGATATGAAAAGAAGGTAATTTCAGCAGTTTTAGGGGGCCGGTTAAGGACCAACTCCCAATTAGCTTCAAAACTGACTGTGCATTTTGATTTGATATTTATGGCCTCAAGGGCCAGGCTGAGCTTTCCCTTTTTGGCTTTGAGATGCCTGCCTTCTAGCTGTCTGTGGGCCTTGTATAGGCCAACTGGAGTACTCCTTTTGAGCCCGGGGTGGGCTCACTTGCTTGATGCCTTCCTTGACCATGGGCTGCCCTCTTTGTGGCATCCATGTGGGGGCACATGGGGGGGGGCTTGAAGGGGCTGTTTTGGGGTGGCTTTGAGGGGGTTTATGGAATTTTTAGACCTGGTCAAGGGGCTGAACAGAGGGTTTTGGGGTCTGTTTATAGCTGAAACAGAGCCTAATTTGGGGTCGTTTCGGATATGAAAGAAAGTAATTTCAGATCAGTTTTAGGCGGCTAGTTCAGGAGAAACTCTCAATTAACTTTAAGAATTGACTGTGCATTTTAATTTGATCTTTATGGCCTCAAGGGCTGGTTTGAGCTTCCCTTTTTGGCCTTGGGGAATCTGCCTTCTAGCTGTCTGAGGACCTTGTATAGGCCTATTGGAGTCCTCCTTGTGAGCCCGGGTGTGCCCACTTGCTTGATGCCTTTCTTGACCATGAGCTGTCCTCTTTATGGGGTCCATGTGGGGGCGCATGGTTTTAAGGATTTTTTTTAGACCTGGATAGCGGGCTGAACAGAGGTTTTTGGGGGTCTATTTATAGTTGAAACAGAGCCTGATTTAGGGGTGGTTTCAGATATGAAAGAAGATGATTTCAGATCAGTTTTAGGGGGATGCACAGGAAGATATCCAGGGATACTGTTTGGGCAAGAAAACATGCCCTGTTTAGGGGTATTTTAGGGCATGTCCAAGGGTACTTTTGAGGGCTGTGCAAGGGGTTTGTGATGGGGGACAGGATCGATAAACAGTTTGAGTTAGAAGTTTTTCAATTTTAAATGCACAATGTAAGTTTTAACACTTATTTATTAGTAAACGTTGGAATTCTCAAAATTCAGGTATTATGTTATCGCTAGAAATTGGACCAATTTACCTTCCTTCAAAGTAATCAAAACAATTTTGATCAATGAAAATATTTTAGAAACTTTTGTCCAGATTTAGGAAGATTTTCATTTAACAGTTTTCAGATTTTTTTTGGAAAATTGGTTCACTCAAATGTACTCTCAAAATTAAGCTGACAGCATTTGAAATATAACGAGTCAGGACCCGGTTGCACAAATTGGCATGGCATCTCGAAAAATATAATAGAAAACCAAACAAAACATTATGCAAGAGGGAGTTTTTCAGAAATTTCCTCCACACCTAGGCATGGGGGAAAGATTGCTCGGTTGAAGAGTCATTTGGTCTCTATTAACAACCTTTTTTTCACAATAGGTACAAAATTGTTTGAACCTGTGAAACCTCGAAAATTTTCAAATAAATGAATTTGATTTGAAATTTTTTTGGTGTGTTTAGGATTTTGAAAATTTGTATATGAAAATTTTGAAATTGATTTTTTGAAATTGATTATTTCGAAAAGTTCGAAAATTCATTTTTTGATTTGGACTTAAACTTGAAAAAGATTTTGAATTTTTCTAATTGTATAAAAGGATAGTTTTAAAAAGTCTTTTCCAAAATTTTATTCATTGAATTTAGTTTTACAATTAGGGAAAATATCGATATTGCATAAGAGTATAATTAATTCGACGATATACGCTAAAAATATAAGTTCGAAGTTGGGTTCTTTGAAAATTCGTTTTGACTTCTCCCCATCGGGTGGTGCTTGAAGACCCGATGTTAATTATATCGAGAACAACATGAATACCACTTGATTCTCTGTAGTAACAATTTCGAAACGATAGCATACATCCGCAAATGAAATGACCTGATAGGAGCGAGGCTCAATAGAATTTCATAGAATGCGAGCATTTTTATGTTTAAATTCAATTTTGATTTGATTTTTAGTATTAAGAATTGCTTCACTTGATTTATGACTTAGTTTCTTTCACATTTTAATTTGTTTGATTTAAAAATTTGATAAAAAGGTTTTGGATTAAAATTGATTTAGATTTAGTCTTTATCATTTTTTTATTCTTTGAATGTTTGGTTGATTTTAGATTTGTTAGGTTTATTTGCATTAAATGTTATTTAATTGGTTGAAGAGATTTGATTTAAAAATTTGAACATTATTTTATGAGATAACAATGTGTTATTTACCATTTGTTTGTTTTTTATTAAACTAATTTTATTGTGTTGTTTTTTTATTAAATTTATTGATTGATTAGTGGATCTTTTGACTTAGGAGAGTTCGTCGTTTTTTATTATCAAAAAATTAGTTTAAGATTAGCAAATCATGCTCTTGCTTGGTTGATTATATTTTGAATGATTCTCAAATTGATTTTATAATTATTTCTTTATTGAATTTATTTGATTTGTTTATTCTTTAATAAGTTATAAAAATTATTCTTGAAGTTAAAATTTATCTTAAATTAATTTTAAGTCATAAAACTTATGCTTATCAATTTTGATTAATTTTAGTGTTTTGAGTGTTAATTAACTTTCTTTCTCTTCTTTCTTTATTATTTTGATATATTTTAAATTATTCTTTTTATTTACATTCTATTCGGAATTTATGGAGCTATTTTTAGCTCTCGGTGACATCAACGAGATGTGTAACACACAATTCCCATTAATTGGAAAATTTGTACAAATTACAAATACGAGAGACATAAAAGTCATGATCGCAATGAATTGAATCGAATTTTGATTTAAGTTCGTTGAACGCTTTGATAGAGCATCGTAGGATTGATCGTATCGATATGTGATATAGCTTGATGACCTTTGGTAAGGTTTATGAGTGTTTTCCATCGATATAATCATTTTACCATATTGATTTTATGATTTGGCATACATACGTATATATATATATGCGTATGAAACCTCGGAGATCCATATATAAAAATATAGGGAATAATAAGTATG